>OZ038504.1:83981729-84134229 GCA_964036315.1 Acanthosepion esculentum
CAATTTGTAATTTGCATGTTGGGCTATTCCTTTTACCAAAAACGAAACTTTCTGTCGTCTTTCAATTAATGATAGTCCTTTCTTCTCGCTTTCCTTCATTACTTTATGTAAGAGATCTTGTAGTTTCATTTCCGTCTCTGCTATCAACACTGTCGACTACATATCTTATGATGTTAGATTTTGGCCACCAAAAATGCAACTTCTTAGGACTTCAAATTCTCTCAGAATCGCCCCACGGTATAGGTTGGATGAGTCCGGTTAGAAGACACATCCCTTTCTATTTTTGTATATTTATTGAAGTCATGTAACGTACCAAATTGTGATACTTGTGTTATTTCTTTTGGGAAAGCGTGATGTCAAAACTTCTGTAGAGATAACTTATGATAAACACTCGGCATTGTAAGTGTTCCAAATATAATGTACCTATTTTACCTGTATCAATGAAATATGTAACTGAATGTGGAATAGTTTTGAGTTAATGAGACACTTGCTGAAACTCATGATAAACAATTTTCAAAGCATTGGGAAAATCCTGTCTACGATGTATAAAAAACATCCTTCCTTTTCCTTTCTTGGGTCTCTTCGTTCTTTCCTTTATTCTTTCTTTCTTTCATTCTTTACTCTTTTAATTCCTTCATTCTTTTCCTTCCTTCCTTCCTTCCTTCCTTCCTTCCTTCCTTCCTTCCTTCCTTCTTGAGTTCCTTCTTTCCTCCCCATCATTTCTTCCCTCCATTTTTCCTTTCTTCATTCCTTCATTCTTTTCCTTATTTCCTTTATCCATTTCCATTTCGTGAATCCATTTTTCCTTCCTCCCCCTTCCTCTTTTCTTCTTTTTTCTCTCTTAATTGCTTTATTCTTTTTCCTTCCTTCCTTCCTTCCTTCCTTCCTTCCTTCCTTCCTCCCTTCCTTCCTTCCTTCCTTCCTTCCTTCCTTCCTTCCTTCCTCTCAATTCTTTTATTCCTTTCCTTCTTTCCTTCTTCCCTTCTTTTCCACCCTTCCTCCCTCCCTTCCGTGATTTCTGACGTAATTTAAGATAAAGAAAAATAATCCTCACTTAATCTATTTTTTTTAAATGTCTGTTCCAAAATTCGGTCAGTTGTCGGTGGTCGTCTATTTTGTCAAAGGTCCAGCGCTAAGTTCTTTGCTTTTCTTCCTCACTTATGAACAGAAGAGACGGTCTGTGAAAATAAAGCCTACCTGTCGTTCGTAAGATAAGAAAAAAATAAATCTATTTCTCTCTCCCTCTTAACTTTGATAAGGTATGAGTTAAGAACCTGTTTAAATGCGGCAACAAGATAAACTTACTTCGGTCAAGTGAGGAGAAAAGTCAACAAGAAACTTGAATGGAACTGATTATGCAATTGGTGCTGACTGTTAATGTGCGCATGTCGGAGAGTAACGGATGGTAAACCATTGTTAATGTCGTGAAGTCATTCCTAACAAGGTGTTTAACTATGGTCACCCTGTGACAATCCAATCTAAACTAAAATAAATATTGATTACACCTATTTACATTATTCGGACTATTTTTCCTCGTCTTTGTCGCCATATTTATTACAACGTTTCGGCCATTGTACGCTCCGGCCTTCTTCAGGTGGTTGGAATGTCGAACTGAACCCTTTATTTCTGCTCATCATTAAATGTTTCTGTCCCTAATTCTTCCATACCCTGTAATCCCTTGTGTTTTAGTGACATTACCGCCTTGCTTGTGGTGATTTCGATAAAAAACAAAAAAAAACAAAAAACAAACAAAAAACAAACAAACAAAAAACAAACAAACAAAAAACAAAACAAACAAAAAACAAACAAAAAAACAAACAAACAAAAAACAAAACAAACAAAAAACAAAACAAACAAAAAACAAAAAACAAATAGCAATACTTGTATCCATCATTATGACACCTGGAGCAAAAAAATACCGCCAAATAATAGTAGTAGGTATTTATTTATTTATCTAGGGAGATAATGGTAGCGTCCTGTGGTCAGACCATTCAGGCCTTTTGTGAGCAGCGTCTTGGGTGGCTTAACATTACAATCTTTGCATGGTACTCTCTTCTGCAGGTGTGGCAGACGAAGCTGGAATGTGGAATGAAGGTCTGAGATTGTTCTCTTTGCGACTTGCGTTGTCTTCTGATCTCCAACCCTTGGTTTCGCCTTTTTCCCGCCCTTCATGCCTTCTCAATGAACAGCGTCGCACCGGCCGCTGCGCTTGTCTGCTAACTGTTCCCAGTTAATAGAGTCGATGACTGTGAGTTCCAGGCCTCTTTTGTAGATGCCCTTGAAACGCAGCTAAATTGTATTGAGAATGATAATATCAATAACAGAGTAAAATTATAGTTTTATATGTGAAATAAACTTTAATGTAAAGGTTTGTAAAAAAAATAAAAAATAAATTCCATTCGATAGACCCTAATTTCTAATAATAATAAGTTATTGAGTAAAATTTGGTTAGATAACATTGAACATTTATTAGATTATTAATTTAGGCTAGGCTATTTTGCTGAAGAAGACCGGGGAGCATGACAACCGAAACGTTATGACAATAACAAAAAAGATGAGGATGTAAGTTCGAATGCAAATAATATTTGATTTTTATGACCGGTCACTCTACGAATACTCTACCAGTAAGTAAGTATAGCTGGCCACTCGTACTCGAGGATACTCGTCTATTAGGGCGGCTAGCCAGTCCCAATTGTTTATTCAATATCCACAGAGCCCACCTGTGGTTTATACTACAACTATGCTTAGCAGACCTTAGTTACAGTTTCTGGGAAAGAGCGTGTTATCTAGCGTGACCAACAAATTGAACAAGGCCAGTCAGCTCAAGCCCTCGGCTACGATGACTTGTGGCTTCATGCTAGCACAGCTATCGACGGCGCACAAGGGTTCCGCCTACGCAATTTCACTCACAAGTCTTGGGTCAACACATGGTATGGTTTTAGGCACTTTGCAAATGTGTCGCACGCTGGGATCGACTCCTCCAGTCCGATAACACCAGGAAGTCTCAGTAGGAGAACGGGTTTAGCCACTGATGACACGACCATGCAGGTAGTTCTGTTATGGGCACATGGCACGTAGATAACGCCAGAAAATCGACCGTGGTGAGATTCGGACCCGAGTCTCATGGTCAGAATGCGAACGTTCTAACCACTCGGCCATGGGCCCATAACAGAACTACTTGCATGGTCGTGTCATCGGTGACTAAACCCGTTCCCCTACTAGGATTTTCTGGTGAGGCGGGTAGCTAGACACCCAGCAAGGACTGATGAACCTTCTTGTAGGGTCAACGACCATCTAGCATAATCGGGTAGAGTGAGATCCATAGCTATGGGCATAGCGAGTGCGGTGATGACAAAAACATCACTGGACGGAGGGCTTCCTAAACTGAACTCAACGTCCGGGGCGGAATTTTCCCCTGATGGAATCAACGGTCACGTGTCTTTGACCAAGTCGAGTCTTCATGTTGGAGAACATTGACTGTGATTTAACCTGTAGAGCAGACCCCCAGTGGATTGTCCAATATGGTCCCATACTCCATTCACTTGATTGTCGAAATAATGATCACCAATCCTATTATTTGACAGTATGTCTTCCAAATATTTCAATCGCTTGAATTTACTGTACTTTAGCTATGGATTGCTAGGAATAGAACATGAAAAAATAACCCATAAGTATTGATAACTTTATTTTATTTTTGTTACTGAAAGCAAAATAAAGTTTATAATTCAGTTTTATTACACAAGGAAAAGGAAGTGAACATAAATGTGCAAGTTTCTTTTTAGTATCTCGATTACATAAAACAGACTTTTACTAATCTAGTGAGATATTTGCTGTTGTTTTTGTGCAATCAAAACATGGAATCGTGGTACAGTTATCGACAAAGCTACTCGCATACCCCCAGCATTTGGTTCCCATACCCCCAAGGGGTATGGATATCCCCGGTTAAGAACCTCTGCTGTAGAGAGATAGGCGCCGAACAAAGACACGCTACGCATGAATGAATACATTTCTGACTTTCAACCCAGATATGTGTGGTGGGAACTGGTCAGGTGTTCAGTTGCGCAGTGACCCTACGACCCAGCTTTCAAAATGACGTTGCAAATACGTTGCTTTGTAACGAACCATGTGCTCCAAAGAAAATAGATAATAAATCTCAGGAAGATATTAGAATGTACATTCATCATAATCAGTGATTCTCAATTAAAGCAATACGAGATACATTTTTATACCTTCTATATATACCGTATATTTCCGCGTATAAGACGACCTTTAATTCCCCCAAAATCACCCTTAAAAAATGGGGCTCGTCTTATACTACAATATTTAAAAAAACCCTAAAATTCCGAGCAATGTTTGTCGGTAGGCTAACCTCGGCCCCTGTGCGACAAGCAATAATGTACATGAAAAGATTCACATTATCAAATAAACTGATAATAAAAGCAATAAAATTATTTCTACCTTATATATTACTGGCAAAACTTCATAATAAATTGTCTATTTGAAGAATAATTTCATATCAATGAAATCAACTTGTATCCATGCAAAGCACAGCTGAGAAAATGTAAACATCGAGTTGTGATTGCATTCACAGCAACCTTTATAATTCGCTAAACTTTCAACTGGCTTAGACAGAAATTAGGAACTGGCTGAATAAAAAAAATGTTGAACGTGGAATGTACTATTCTCGTAAATTCGCTGGGCAACAAAAAAATTAAGTTGTCTTTGTTTTTTCTAAATGGTTTAGGACAATTTTTCACTGCTGAATCCGAAAATTACATCCGTTTCTCTCGATCAGGTTAAGTTTTTTGTGCAAAGTTGAGTTTTTAAAAATCCGAACTTCTGATTAAATCGATTACATTTTTTTGTGACGTTATCGATTGAATTTTGTTAATATTCCTTATACGAAATACATTTTTGAAGAGAAAAATTATTTTCTAACACAATTTATTAATTAAATGTTACAAACATCGTTTACAATAAATTGAATTGTATACATTGATAAATGTAAGTACATGTAAATTGCATGTTACGTCATCATTGTTCAAAATACAGGGCTTGGAATTCTGTTTATTCGAACCCTTAGAATGATCAGCAACAAGAGTGTCTCTCTTCAATGTCCAGCAGTAATCAGCCATCATGGAGATCTGACTGAAGCAGTCCAAAAAAAAAAAAAAAAAATTACCCGCCGTAAAGTAGTGATAAAGAAAATGGAAGCATCCTCTCGGGAGTTTGTTTCACAAAGTAACGTTTCTAAGGAAGCTGTCCGAATGGTGCTTCCTCCTTCCCGAAAGGAATAAGGATGATCCGTTCCAGTGATTGTTCATAGCTATCAACGTCTGAACTGGTGGAATGAAATAATATTGCTTTTCAGAACATTTGCCATGGAAATAGCGATCTGTTGGAATATTCCCGAACTGAATGAGGATGTTTTGTTCCTGTATATGATATATGATGGGACTTAGCTCTCAACGTCTGAACTGGTGGAACGAAAAAAGGTTGCTTGTTATGGAAAAAATACACCGTAACGTAAATTCCCTGTACCTTTTCTACAAATGTGTTCTTGGTTATTGTTCTTTTGAACTTTTCTCTTTGGTTCCAGAACTTTGCTAATTTTCTTGTCGTATTCGTTAAATTCACTTAACGCAAATTCCATTAGGAAAGGTACGATTCCATGTCTTCACCATCCCAGCTATGGGTTCAATAGCAGAACAGTTTGGGTCCTTAGGTGTCAACTGGTCTACTACAGAAAGAAACAGCAACCTATTGCAGGAAAATCTTTTGCCTAGTCAGTCATGAATCAAAAGAGACCTGATTTCCCAAGCGTGTATCATGTCTGGCACTTAACTGAGTGGCTTGGAATGAGAAATCGGAAAGCTGAGTTCAAATTCCAGTCAGGTTCATTATATTCACATGTGCGCAAATACTCTTGGGAAAGATATGAATCAATCTCTTCTCCATTCCAGCTATGGGTTTAATAGCAGAACAGATTGGGTCTTATAGCCTTGGTTGGCAACCAGTCTACCGCAGAAAGAAATGGCAAACTATTTTGGGAACATTTTCTGGCTATTCAATCATAAATCGAAAGAGACATGATTGCCTAAACGTGTATCACGTATGGTACTTAACTAGCTGACTAGTAAAGCCCCGTCATTTTACAGTTGAAATGGTTAGATATAAGTTCTATGCTAACAGTTTCTTCTCTGGCACTTCTCGCTTTTGAGACTCTCTTCCGTTTTCCTGCATTCCAGCCCAATTCAAAAATTTAACTGTAATGTCAATCATTATTTTTGTCTTCTTAATTACTGTTATTTGTTTTCTCTCTTTAATAAAATTTTCTTTTTCTCATGTTCTTTCACTCTAAGTAACCCCTTGCGTCTGAGAGGGTTTATTGCCTTACTTATGATAAACAAAACAAAATAGACTATAGCGGAATCAGAAAGGGAAAGCTGGTTAGAACTAGGGATAACAGAAGTGATTAAAATTCTTCGTTTGAGGACGATCAGATTGTTAGAAATAACATATTTTTTTATTATTTCCGAAGTAAGAAAAGGAATATTTATTTTTGGCGCGAAATGAGAAACCCTTGACTGAAGAATACAAACCTCGTGAAGGAGTACTGTTATGGATGGGTCAAACGCTATCAGCTTGAAACGTAATGGCAGGAAATGGTGAATGTTCTTTCGTGCTTTTATTTTAGCCGAAGATGTTCATCTTTATCCTGTTCGTCGGAGAGAGAACGGAAAAAGGATTGTTCATATTGCCTACGTCATATTGCTATATAAAGTCGCTCGCTTACTCTTTTGTCAGGGAGGAAAGCGTCACAGCCAACACCTACGCAACAATGGTCGTCATAACAGAAGAAAAACGCCTCTCACTCTTTAAGTGATTTTTAACTTTCGACTCTTTTACTGATTCCCTCACCGACCTCTCTCCATTCCTTTTTGGGAAAAAATATGAAAATTATGATACAAGAAAGATAAGTAACTCAATAAAAGCTTATATAGGAGGGTGGTGAAAAATTCTGCATTTGCTAAGATCAGTATTTTGATGTTTCGTCAGTGAAATCTTGATTTGGGGAAGTGGGTCAGTGTTGTGACAAAGTAAATGGCTAAAGAAATAACCAAACAATTGTTGCAGATATATCATATATTAACAGTAAGTACAGCAGAAGAGAATTACACGACTAGTGAGTATATATATATATATATATATATATATATATATATATATATATATATATATATCCATGGGTAACAAGGAAATCTTGTGATAGACAGTAATGGTCGGTGAACTAGGATTTATTTAAGTCAAACAGTGAATTTTATCTTTATCAGGTGTCCTTCATTTTCGCCTTGTGTCAGACTAAATAAATCGAGACGAGACATTTCATCACCGCCGACACAACACCGGCTAACCGGTATTGGCTGTCATAGTTTGCACGTCTCTTACATCGACTTCGAGTCGTAGAGATTTGGAATGTTTGGCTCTTTGTCTTAGTGATTTATTATTTACAACAGCCTATTTGGCAGACTGGTGTTTAATTTTTAAACTTTTTATCACACCGAAAATGGACATTCTTAGTCAAAGATGAAAAGAAAAATTTGCGCACGCAGGCCATTTATTTTTTTGATAAGTTTATTAAAAGAGACAGTAACATAAAATGTTGGCGATGTGACAAGGCAATAAATGACCAAGGATTTTTAAATTAAAAATAAAGTCATGTATTAAAAAAGGATAATAAAAAGGATAATAATAAACTTTTATATGCTTTTAAAAAGTCGGAAAAATTTCAGAGTTTGCACGTCGTTGTTGAGTAGGTGGCGTTGGGTTGGCGGTGATGAATCGTCCTGCACCCTAAATAAATAATTTGGGTGTCTCTATTCTGTGGAAATAAATATCTAGTTTCAGTGACTTAGTTCTACCAGCAGGCGCCGAAAATACATGAGCTGAACATAATGCCAAAAATACATCGGCTGAACAAGATGCCAAAAATACATGGGCTGAACTTGAGGCCGAAAATACATGGGCTGAACATGATGCCAAAAATACATGGGCTGAACATGACGTCGAAAATACATGGGCTGAACATGACGTCGAAAATACATGGGCTGAACATAATGCCAAAAATACATGGGCTGAACATGACGTCGAAAATACATGGGCTGAACATAATGCCAAAAATACATGGGCTGAACATGACGTCGAAAATACATGGGCTGAACATAATGCCAAAAATACATGGGCTGAACATGACGTCGAAAATACATGGGCTGAACATAATGCCAAAAATACATGGGCTGAACATGACGTCGAAAATACATGGGCTGAATATAATGCCAAAAATACATGGGCTGAACATAAAGCCAAAAATACATGGGCTGAACATGACGTCGAAAAAACATAAGGCTGAACATGTGAGCAACGACGAAGTTTTAACGAAAATGGAAACTAAAATGGACGCTTGTATTTGAATTTAGAAAGTAACAGCTGAAATTTCTGGGACATACTATTAGGAAAGAGGATTTAGACAAACACACACCGTGACTTATTGAAGACAGAAGGGGTAGACGGAAACAGCAAATAACCTACCTGACAATTTTGTGCGAATGGGTGGCAGGACCAAGACAAAGCATCAAACGTTGCTTAGAGCTACAAGGAACAGGAATCTGTGGAGGGTCATGATCGCCGACGTCCTGTAGAAGAGATGAAGAATCCACATACGTTCCGGTCTACTCTGTTGCATTTATTTATGGCTGCTGGACGTATAAATGTGCATTTATTGTTTCATTGCGTTTTGAGAACAATACATCAATAATATGCCAAACATGTCACTACATGCACAACATTATCTTTTTTCATTTGGGGTCAGCTTTTGGGATCAGGATTTTGAGATTTTTCTCGTTAATCTATTGCCTCTTGAGTTGGACATTGTTGTATGTTAGTGTACTTCAAATTTATTCTTAACTGCCATGATCATTACTTATGCTGGTACATCATTCGCCATTACAATTGGTCTCCAAAAACAGAAATTATTTATGATTCAACTTAAAATTAATACAGCAAAATTAACAGGTTATTTTTATCAAAATATATCACTTTGTCAAAACTTCTAATTGCCTACTGATACTCTATATGCTTTAAAAGTTAGCAGACGTGGAAATATGAAAGTTGAATAAAGGCTTCTTAACAGGGTACTATTATTAAGCAGCAGTTGCACGAAGCCGAGATAAGGCCGGAAATCCCCGACGTGTTTGTAAAGCGACCGCACAACCATTATTGTGTGGGCTCCTTACCAATAAAATATCTTGAGTGCAAATATACGTCGTTATCTCACAAAGGTCGTAAATGAAGGTCGTCGTAACTAAGTCCAACTTAGTCCAACTAATACAAAGGTGAAGAGCCCCTCAAGGCAGAGGGTTTCTGAGATGTGTGATATGAATGTAAGTGGTTGATTTTTTTAGTATTCAAGGAAGCATCCGTTCGGGAGGTTGTTCCACAAAGTAGCAAATCTTAGAAAAAAGCGGTTTGAGTGGAACTGGCACCTTACATTTGGAAAAAGAAGGAAATGAGAGTGATTCGACTCCTTGGGAGTAGCCTGGCGTGTCCTAACTGTAAATGTTTGAAATGGTGGATCTAAAAAAATGGAGCGCTCAACTGAACATTTACCGTGGAAACAGCCATCGAGCAGTGATAGGCTTGCGACACTGCGTCTGTGGGAAAGATTGGAGGATGGAGCGTGAAAAATAAGTCATTAAGTCCGCGTAAACAATTTTAATCTCTATCAAGACTGGTCGGAGAGGATAAAGTGGCAACAACTCAGATATCTTTCTACTATTGTTCGCCAAATAAAAGGCTCAAGAGCCACTCAAAGAAGATGGTTACTGAATAAGGTCGTTTTAAAGGCACAAAAGAAAGAAATAAGAAGTGCATATTATAAAGATATGTAAAATACATAACGGTTACGATTATAGTGATCGGGGAAGCATCCTCTCGGGAGTCTGTTCCGCAATGTGGTAATTCTGTTAAGAAGCTGTCCCTGTCTCCTTGAAAACGAATAGAATGAGAATGAGCCAATCTTCTGTACGTGTCATGGTGGGTCCTAGTTGTGAAGGTCTGAACTTGTGGAACTAAAGAATGTGTCTCGTCTGAGCATATGCCCTGAAACTTTTTCTTAATGTCATGCGTGTATCACACTTAGGCGATCATGTATCTTTCGATACATGACTGACGAGGCAAATTTTTTCCCGTAGTAGGTTGCCATTTCTTTCTGTGGCAGACTAGTTGCCATCCAAGGCTATAGAACCCGGTCTGTCCTGCTATTTACCCATAGCGGAGGGGGGGGAAGAAGACGATATTAGTAATGGATTCGACTGGAATTCGAACTCGGCTCTGAGATTCCTCAATCCGAGCCGCTATCCATTACTCCACCGTACCACCTGCCATGAAAATAGCTATGGATTAACGAGAGATTGGCATCCTGTTGTCTGTGGAAAAAGGGTTGTAGGGTGGAAAATACTTCATCACCCACAAGGCCTCGTAAACAATTTTGAACTCTGCAAGGCGGGTCATTGAGGATTTGGTAGCTCCAGCCCAGATGGGGACTAAACTTGTATTAGAATAAAAACGAAATCTAAACAAACAAAAAAAAATGGGATGTGCTCGTGAGCAATGACATTAGTGAAGTATTCAAAGGCTTGATGAGATAGGAATTTAATCTTTTCTTTCTCAAGGGAGGTTACGGCCATAACACGTTGAAACACCCGTTCCGTACGATCTCCGAAGTGTAAGCAACGTTGACCCTGCCTTAATCGGGTATTGAACTCACACTCTTTGTGTCCTGTCACAGGATCTAACTAACGTCTTTATCCACTGTGCCATTGTGTCTTCTTGGGGAGGGGAATTAACAGAAGATAACTGAAAACTGACATCCATTAAACATGGCACGTGGAACTAGAACAATGTAGCCCAGTGAGCGAAATAAAGGGTTCACTTCGATATTCCAACCACCTGAAGAAGGCCGGGGCGTACAACGGCCGAAACGTTGGGATAAATATGGCGACAAAGATGAGGACAATAGTCCGAATAATGTAAATAGTGTACATAATACCTCATCTCAAAAATATAGACAGATATTGCAATAGCAATCATAAATATGAATGCTAGTCGTTATTTCAAGAAGTAAGGGGGTACAAATGAAAAGATTTGAAATTTGACAATTTTTTCCATTTCACTGAAACAGATGTTAAACACTTTCCATGGCCAATTATCTACGTATCTATAAGAATTTAACTTTCTGTAGGGAGATAATTTAACATGGTAATGAAACTAATAATTGCTGAAATTCCGTTACAAAATACCCAATGGCGGTCAAAAATGGGTCAACACTGACATTTTTTTTATTAGGACATAAGATTTAATTTACTAATTCTTCTTCATGTACCGTGTCCAATTAGGACTCATGTCTCTCCACAACTTCCCCCATCCTTGTAGCTCTTAATAAATTTTGTATTTCCGTCATTTCTATTAAATCCTATTACACGATCCGTTAAGAAACGTTAAACACGTTTATCTTCCCTTCTTTCTTTTTTTCTTTCTTTCTTTATTTCTTTATTTCTTTCTTTCTTTTTTTCTTTTTTTCTTTATTTCTTTCTTTCTTTTTTCTTTCTTTATTTCTTTCTTTCTTTATTTATTTCTCTTTCTTTCTTTCTTTCTTTATTTCTTTCTCTTTCTTTCTTTCTTTTTTCTTTCTTTATTTCTTTCTTTCTTTTTTCTTTCTTTCTTTATTTCTTTCTTTCTTTTTTTCTTTCTTTATTTCTTTCTTTCTTTCTTTCTTTTTCTCGCTAAACTAAGTAGTTTCTTTTTCCCCTCTTATCACGTCATCAAAATGGAATAGTCTTTTATTAATAATGAATTGGCAGGAGACGTTAAACACTGCTATCTCCTTTTCTTTCTTTCATTTTCTCGCTAAACTAAGTAGTGTCTTTTCCCCTCTTATGACTTCATCAAAATTGAATAGTCCATTATTTATGATGTATTGGCTGACGTTAAACACTGCTATCTTCCTTTCTTTCATTTTCTCACTGAAAGAAAGTAGAGTTTTTCCCCTCTTTCCTCGCGTTCAAATCGAAATTGTCCATTATTTATGACGTATTGGAAGGGCGTAACTGTCGTGCGAACACACGAAGGGCGGGAGAGTTCAACTATAATAAGATATTACATACTGTTCGTGAAGTTTCCACGTGGTTGTTCGTCACAATCTGGTTCGGCACATTTTCATTCGTCGACCGTTTGTAGTGAAATGATAGCTTTTTTAATTGTCCGCTTAAAGAATGTCCCTTTAAATTATTACAAGGGCCGTTGCAGTTTTAATCGTTTAGGTTATTGTCCCACGATATATGCTTAGACAGCGACAGTCAAATGAGAACAAATTAGTCCCGTTGTTTAAAAATGTGCTCAGTTTGAAAATCCCTGAACGTTACCCGGATCGACAGACACTTGAAGAAGGCCGAAACATTGTGATACTGATAAAGTTTAGGACATTAAGTCTGATCTATAATGCAAATGATTCACTCCTTTTGATGTTGGATATTAGGTATTGAACATTACGTCTTGCTCTCCAATCGCAATCTCTGCCATTAAGCTATCAGAAATCCTGCATTGCTTTTGTCCTTGAAGATAATTCTTTGTTGTCGTTCAAAAATAGCCGCGTCCATTTTGACGACAGACAAAAAGCAAATGCTCGGAAGAAAGACTATGATAGACATGCGTGACATTGACCTATCAACATTTACGATTCAAATAGGGTTGTTTTATGGCATATCAACCTCAGTGGGTCATTTAATGCCAACACAATTTTGAAATAGATTCATAGCGATAGTTTAGTAAAAAAGGTGTGTATGTATTTTTTACAAAAATCTATTGCTGGTAATATTTTTTTTCAAAAATGTATTGCTGGTAATATTTTTTTTACAAAGTATTTCTGGTATTAAAACTTATTTTTACACTTTCATAGTGTTTTAACCCTAGTTTGGGGGATACCTATTTACCCATAGCTGTGACCCTAACAGTTGCTACCATCCCGGGTCAGGGTGCACCCGGGAACACCAGCAATTAAGAGGTGGTTCCACACCCCTCAAAACCTCCTGATCAGAAGCCTTGCTGTTGGACGTAGTTTATCGTCTTACCCAGGACGGGATTCAAATAGGGAATACATTTTTTATTCGTCTTTTTGTTTTTGTTTCAGTAATATCCGTTTTCCATTGTGACAATGCTTTGTGTGTTGAAAATATTAATTCAAAATATCCAACATTCTTTTGATACACGAATCTTTTCATTTTACAGTTTCTATTGTTAATACAACGTTTCAGCCGATCCATTCTTTAGTCTTCGTCAGGTCTAATCTGTGAAAAAACGAAAATGAGGCCTCATTTGAAAAAAAGAAGTTCGTTACTGCAGCCACGAAACCACCTATTTCTAGAATGTCAATCACAACCGCGTATCCTATGAGCCCATGAGGTCGTAGAGGTATCACACCTACTGCAGCCCCAGCAGCAGTGGTATGTCTTTGGCAAGGGAGCTTAATTGCGCTCAACCCAGGCTGTTTGAGATTTACTTCTAGCTGTTCTGTTATTTACCCATAGCTGGGGGCAATAGATTGATTCATATTTTTCCAAGATTAATAACTCGTAAGTGAATATAATGAACTTGACTGTAATTCGAACTCAGCACTGCGATTCCTCAATCCATTATTCCAACATGCTTCTGTGTCAATTACAAGATTATCTTTGTCTATCAGTCGTATCCCTTCAGTATGTAATAGATCATGACTCTCTACAACTTTCCTATTCTTTGTAACAGTAGGCAATGTTTTTCCCCTTACTATATCTCTCAATCGCTGTTCTGCGATCCATTTACACAAGCTTGTTAGGTAGGTTGGTCACGGCTCTCCACAACTTTCCTCTCCTTTGTATCTCTAAGAAATGGTTGTCACCTTACTATCCCTTTCCATTCGATGTTCTGCGATCCAGTTACACAAATTTGTTAGGTTGGTTGATCACGGCTCTCCACAACTTTCCTCTCCTTTGTAACATTAGGCAATGTTCTTTCCCTTACTATCTCTCTAAATCGCTGTTCTCTGATCCATTTACACAAACTCATTTGGAAGGTTGATCGTGGCTCTCCACAACTTTCCTCTCCTTTGTATCTCTAAGAAATGGTTTTCCCCTTACTATCCCTTTCCATTCCATGTTCTGCGATCCAGTTACACAAATGTGTTAGGTAGGTTGATCACAGCTCTCCACAACTTTCCTCTCTTTTGTATCTCTAAGAAATGGTTGTCACTTTACTATCCCTCCCCATTCCATGTTCTGCGATCCAGTTACACAAATCTGTTAGGTTGGTTGATCACGGCTCTCCACAACTTTCCTCTCCTTTGTAACATTAGGCAATATTCTTCCCCTTACTATCTCTCTAAATCGCTGTTCTCTGATCCATTTACACAAACTCATTTGGAAGGTTGATCGTGAATCTCAACAACATATTCTCTGGCGCGTTAAGCAATGCTTGTCCGCTTACAATCCTTCCAAGTCACTGTTCTTCAATTAATTTACGTAGGTTACTTCGATGTCTCCCGCTGCGTCTTTTCCCTTCAGCATGTCCTGTGAGCGTCACACTCTCCAAAAACTCCTCTTCCTCATTATAGGACCTAGACATTTCAACTGTTACTTTCTGATTCTAGAACAAAATACTGTCTTTTGTATTCCCATTATTATTAAAACTTTCTTGTTGCTCACATGTTCAGTGGGTAAAATATTCTTCGTCTGCAGAAGCACACGTCTCCGTTGCGTCAAATCTCCTCTTCTTCTGTGAGGCGATTGCCAAGCATTCATTGCCATATAGAGGGAAGGATATTGTACAACAGTTCAACGCCTTTTCCTTTGTTTCAAACGAAATTTTCCTGTTTCTAAATTGTTTTTGAAGGTATCTTTTGTTATTCAAATTCGCCTTCAGATTTTTAAAACTAGACCCAGAACTGCATAGGAAAGATTGTTGTGGAGAGCCAATGATCCCCTCTAGAAGTTTATGGACTCTTGCCATCCTAGTTTTGCTTTAGGCTAATAATTTTACATTATGCATTATTTTTTTTTATCAAATACATATAATTTGAAGCGAAATATAGAAATGATTTCGGAATTTGTTTAAGTAGAAACGAAAAATGAAACCAGGTCAGACCTATACAATGGAGTCCTACTGTCGTTAACTGGAACTAATGCATTAACCGGTTTACGGCCATCATCAGATTGAAATATCGGTTCCCGTACGATCAGCAAAGTTAAGCAACACCGAGCCTGGTCATTACTTAAATGGGTGACCACTTGGGAATACTGGGTGCTGTAAGCTTGGATGTGCGGTGGTGTTATGTCTAATTGATCGGAATTGTTAATCAGAGAATCGATTTCAAATTCCCGTTGGATTCGTTTTATTCACTTACGCTCAAATGGAAAAAGGTATGGATCCACCTCTTCTCTCCCCAGCTATGGGTTAATTAGAAAGACTTGCATCTCTAAACCATTATTATCTCCAAAAATAACCTGCAAAAGTTTGATAGGCCGTAGAAAACCAATCAATGATGCATCAAAAGTTTTAAATATTCCGGCCAGTAATAAGGCAATAGAAATCATATGGCATGATAAAGTTAGGCAACGTGATTCTGTTTCATCATCCTTATACGCCGGATCGATTATCACCTTTTCAGAGCTTTAAATGCATATACGCGTCACGAGAAATACATTCATACGAGATGGAAAAATGTTTGCCGGCAGTTTGTCGTCTCCTGTGACTCCATTTTTTTTTATCATGATGGAATAAATTTATGACTGAATGACAGGCAACACTGTAACGATTTTAATGTTGCTTATGACAAATAAAGTTATGTTTGATACGAGTGGCAATGTTTTAATATGCAGGGTGTCCATAAAGTTCGTGTGCACTTTAAAAAATTTATAACTTTATTTGTATTTGCGATAGAAGTAATCTGTAAAAAATGTTATAAAGTTTAATGTAGCTAGTTTTAAGTATCGCTAAAATAACTAATGTGATTTCAGGCATTACTGTAAATCAGTTGGCAAATGTTTTCCGTGAACTGCAAAATCGTATTACCCTTTGTATTGCTAATGATGGAGGACATGTGGAAACTTAAATAAAATTTCAATAAAACCTTAAAAAATATAGATTTACTTCTTTCTAATCCTTTTTACAAATTATTTCTGTCGCAAATACAAATAAAGTTATGAATTTTTTAAAGTGCACACGAACTTTATGGACACCCTGTATTTTTATTGTTTGTAGCATACCTACGGACGATAATGAGTATGCCCCCATTCCCATAAATACAGTAGTGAATGCTGTATGTGTTGGTCAGTCGATCGGCAGTTAACTGATATTTCTGCCACATTTAAGGTTTGTGAGGTGTTTTTATTACTAACATGATTTTGTTTAGTTTCTTGTAAATAGTTTATATTCATATTGTACATACTCATTGGGGATTTTTTAACTTGTTGTTTTATTTCCCTCCCCCCACAGACGATGATTTATACATATAGGGACTATTTAGGATTTTCATTGAGACAGTGTGGTATTTTGGTGATTGTAGTGAGAAAGGCAAGTAAGAATGTGTTGTTTTGGTGCTAGGAACATTGTTTGTATGTTTGGCTCAGTGTTTGTGGCTAGCTAAGTTTTAAAATTAAGACAGATGATGACTGTCCTTTTCCCCACCCCCCTTTCTAGGCCTTGTGCTACATTTTCTGTGTTTTTTTAACAGAAATAAATATTGTCAGTCCGTCGGCAGTTGGAAATTCGTCTTCGGCTGGGCTGGTAAAACTCTCTGCCTCCGAGCCCCAGACGAGGCTATGCCGAAGGGCAGAATCTCGTCTCGGGAAGCACCTACCCAACTCCGTTTTATATGGGGTCTACGGGGAATTTTTGACCGAGCCTACGGTCTCGGGAACCCCACATTAAATTAGGCCTTGTGCCACATCTGACTCTGTGGGGCAGTTAGTAGATACCGTTGGTCGGCCTCCAGTTGAAGATTCCTCTCCCGCTGTGCTGGTCAAACTCTTTGACTCCGGGCAGAGAGGATCCTCAGACGAGACTATGTCGAAGGGCAGAGTCTCGTCTCGGGAAACAGCTACCGACCCCGTTTTATACGGGGTCTAAGGGGAATTTTTGGCCGAGCCTACGGGCTCGGATACCCCACATTAAATTCGGCCTTGTGCCACATCTGATCGCATGGGGCGGTTGGTAGATACTAGTCCGCAGTTGGAGATTCAGAAGGGGCTATGTCGAAGGGCAGAGACTTGTCTCGGGCAATAGCTACCCGACCCTGTTTTATAGGGAGTCTACGGGGAATTTTTGGCTGAGCCTACGGGCTCGGGTTACCCACATTAAATTCGGCCTTGTGCTACCTCTGGCCGCGTGGGGCGGTTGGTAGATATTGTCTGCGGTCTGCAGTTGGAGATTCATTATGGAATTCACTTGACTCACTTCTAGCAGTTGACTATTACGCGCCGCTGGCGAATCTTATATGTGTTGTTTTTGTCCTAAGTATTATCGTTCATTACCAACCTTCTGTGTGATTATTCTATTCAGTAACATTCTCTAGGTTACCACATTTATTAAAACGGCTATTTATTTTATTTCAGCCCAATAATTTTATAGTGTATTGTGCATTAATTTCCCCTCTGTTTGTATCAAATGCATATAATTTGAAACCAGAGAAATTACTTCGGAATTTTATCAAGACGTGAATTAAACAGCGAACGTGGAAGTAAAAAAATGACACGCATTTTCCCTCCACGAAAGCCCGACATCTCGACACTCCCATCAATAAATAAATAAATAAAACATTTAAGGCGGGAAGAAGGAAATTTAGTCGCTGAACAATTTACACGAATTTTAGTCTGATTCATAAAGATGGTATTTAACCGAACAGCCATTCGTACGGAAGGCCGATTTTAAAGCGGTGATCCGATGCTTAAATGGAACTAATGACCAAAAATAGCCTCGATCCATTCAAGGGGCAGATATTGCCTGTGAAGACTGGCATCTCCTGGGGCGGGACTTAATTCATCTTGTGGCACAAAGCGGAACGGACGATTGGATTTGTAATAATGAAACATAAATTATTTTCAAAAAAGCAACAAATTCAGGAGAATCTTACGCATAAGCCGAGAAAATAAATACTGTATGGTGCCCGCTCCCGGGGAGCAGCTACCTGAGGCTGCACCCCCCACTGCATTAAAGTGGAGTGATCGGTAGGCATATCTATGCCAGCACAACCGCAAAAACACAGTATGTGACTCCACGTTAAGCAATAGGAGCCATCCCCTACCTGATTTCCCTCCTCTCACGGAACACAAACACTGTGATATCTCTATCTCGAGTGTCCAGTCTTATCAAAAAACCTACGTCGGCTACTGATTCGGCTAAAATTCTTGTGCTTGTTCATAAGAAATTTATTCCAGAGCAATCCCCAATCTTGGCAAAGTTATTTGCTGCGGGAAGAGGAAATGATTCCCGAGTACACAGAAGATGCCAGCAGTATGCCCTGTTTTTAAGAATGTGGGTGAGCGCTCGTCCCTGTTTCAATGTCGTCTCATCAGCCTCTTTAGTGCCATCTTCAAATACTTTTTGACTCTATTATCAACAACAAAATTGTTGATCGCCTCAAAAGGAAACATCCTGAACGACAAACAGTATGGATTTCGCTCTTCTACGTCTACTGCTGATACCTTAACTATCATTACACACAGAGTCAGTGAAACGCCCGATAATAAATTAATCATGAGATCGCTTTAGATATCTAGAAGACATTTGACAAGGTGTGGCATAAGGTGGTTGCTACACAAATTTTCGAGCTATGACATCTTTAGAGGGTCTTCTCAATCATGCAGTTCTTCCTATCATGAAGGTCGTTGTTGACCTGATTAGTTTAGTAGGGAGAAGAAAGAAAGAAAACGAATCTCAAAAAGAAAAAGACAATTTGATTTCTTCAAAAGAGAAAGAAAAACTGGCCGAACATAATAATAATAATAATACCCGGCAGGACAGAGTGGGCCAATATGTGCACTGGAAAATCTGTAACTTCTAAGGGAAAGAAACTGAAAGAAAGTGGTATGAACACCACCCAGACCCGGTTACGGAGATAAGACCTGTTACAATTTTATGGGACTACACAATACACACAGACAGAACAATCAAAGCTAACCGCCCAGACATTGTTATTAGAGATCGCACACAAAAAAGTGCCTCCTTATTGATATGGCAGTACCTGCTGACTGCAATGTATCTTTCAAGATCTTCAAAAAGCTATCAAAATACAAGGACCTTGAAATCGAAATCTCGAAAATGTGGCACATGGGAACATTGTAGTTGGAGCCCTCGGATTGGCTGGAAAAGATTCTAGTAGATAAATTGAAGGGATTCCTGGAAGTCCATGCCTGAAAGAAATACAAAAATTGTTCTCACGAGTAGAGCTCACACCTTACGAAGGGCTTTGTCTATGTAAAATATTTTTTTCCAGTAGAAAATGTCATGATAACATTTCTAACCTTAGGTCCCTGGGCGGGACCCGGAAAGAAATGAGTACACATCAGAAATTAAAGGAAATACTACTACTACTACTACTACCACCACTACTACTACTACTATTAATAATAATAATAATAAGAAGAAGAAAACGAAGAAGCAGCAGCAGAAGCAGCAGCAAAAGCAGCAGCAGCAGAAGAAGCAGCAGCAGCAAAAGCAGTAGCAGCAGCAGAAGAAGCAGCAGAAGCAGCAGCAGAAGCAGCAGCAGCAGAAGAAGAAGCAGCAGCAGAAGAAGCAGCAGCAGCAGCAGCAGAAGAAGTAGAAGCAGAAGAAGCAGAAGCAGCAGCAGCAGCAGCAGCTGTACCCGTACAAATTTCATGGCGTTTTTATAACCCAGATCTTTAGATTAAATTCTGAACGTAAGTACCGTTTACTCGCTGCTAAGATTTAATGTCAGAAATAAATTACGCATGCGTATTTACAATTTTAATTACTCATGTGCAACTATTTCCGACTGTGAGTTCTTAAAAACCAGGTGGAGGAGAGGAGGGGTTTGGAAGATAAATTTACTTATCCCAAAATATTTACAACGACATCTTAACACTTCTAAATATCTATTTTCGATATAAATTCAATGCAAATACACTAGTTTTATATACTATACAGGTAAATGCTGTAACAAAGTCTGTGGGAGTTGCTGATAAAATTTCAGTTAGTCCTGAACATGCATATACATATAAATTATTTTGTCAAAACTATAGTTTATGCAAATTCAGGGAAAACATTCGCAGATACAACAATGCACTTTCATTTGTGAACTTTCGTTCAAAGATAAATGTCAAACTTGGTAGAGGAAAAGATATTGTTTCAGAATGCATACGCAAACTTATCATTATGTGACACTATTTAACACTGGAAGATGTTTAACGCTGAAAAATAAGGATTAAAAGATAGACTGATCAGCTATAATATGGTGTCCAGAGCAGTAGATGACTCGCGAGTTTTACGTTTGCTCGCCAGCAGTGTCCTGAAAAACGTATTCTGAGTTCGCGTAACATTGTAGAAATATCAGGTGCTATAGAACTGTGATTTAGTTGGATGTTGTCTCCAGATGTTAAGTATAGCTCTCAGCATCAGAATGTAGGTTCCATCAAGCTTAAACTCTACGGTTCAATGCAAATACACTCGTTTTATATACTATACAGGTAAATGTTGGAATTAAGTCAGTGGGAATTGCTAATAAAATTTCAATTAGTCGTCAATATGCATGTACGTAGAAATTATTTTGTCAATACTATAGTCTATGCAAATTCAGGGAAAACATTCGCAGATACAACAATGCACTTTCATTTGTGAACTTTGGTTCAAAGATAAATGTCAAACTTGGTAGAGGAAGATATTGCTTCAGAATGCATAGGCAAACTTATCATTATTCTGTCAATCTTCGTCCTAAAACACAATGGCAATATGGCACTCACTACTAAATTAAATTCGAATAAATTTAAATATGAATCGACCAGAATTTTAAACGAATCAATTATAAATTAAATTGAATAGTAAATAAATTCAAATATGTAACTACAATTTAAAATAAAATTTATTACAATTAAATTTAAATATCGTATTGAGTAAAACAATTCTTTATAAAAAGTTGAAAGTCAGTTTTGGTTTTCACCAGAATTTAAATTGATATGGTTTGATTTAAAATGTAATCAAAATAAGGGGCAAGGTAAATTGTTCGGCAAGAGTTACAGACATTTAAACAGAGGTTATTAGGAATATTTCAAACCTAGTTTATCACAGAGGATTGCCTATTCGATATATTGCACAACTAGGATTCCCGATTACCCTTTAAGATCCGACTTTATACGAATAAAAACTCAAAAAGGGCCTTTTTTCAACGTAAACTAACTATGTAGATACAATTCTATATACTATGCTATAGGCAGAAACAGTAGGCGTAGATAGGGTCTTAAATAAAGTTTTCACTTGTAAAATAACCTCTAGTCAGGTTAATTCATATCCGTAAAAAGTATAAAATCGATGCATAGTCTATTTCTGTAGGGTACTTCAGGATTTTCTGGGACAGTTTTGTTTGCAATAGAAATTCATAATAAACTGATCCCTCGGGAAATAGCCGACCTCTAAAATCGGTTGCTGGCACTGCTCCGGTTACGTATTCGATATATTTCATAGTTAGTGGTTCTTAATATTCCATAAGATCTGACTTTATATGAAGACACCCTTAAGAAGATTGTTTTATACAAAAATGTACATAAACAACGTAGAGATACGATAGGTACTGCCACGGGCCGTATAAAAGACTGCTAAAAACGCATTTAAATGTTGTCTTTGAATTAAAATTTCGGTCATATTTAAAAGATAATAGCTTAAAGCTAATCTGAATTAAAAGAAAAATTCATTTTCCGATGTAAATAAACTTTTAGGCATTTAAAAAATATTGGTATGTTTTTTACTCATCGAGTCGCCATTCTAAACAATGAATTTAAAATTCTCTTTAAAATCTAATATTTGTCCTAGAGATGTGTTTCGAAGTCTATTAGTAAATTTAAGATGTAATTCAATGGATTTTCTAAAAGTAACGTTTACCTTTTACTTAAAACAGAACGAAAACAACACTTTATTTACACTCAGTAGCCAGTGAGGTCAAAGGACAAAATAGAAATACTGTAATTCTACCACTGTCTGAAAACGTGTGCAATAAAGTAAAAATAAAACCTAAATGTAAGTAAACTGTTTGTTACGCCTTTCAAGGCTAAGTAATTTATTAAAAACGTATGCAGTTTTTAGAATTATAAAAAAAACGTGGGTAACAAACAAGTAAATGCCAATATTTTAGGGTTTTAATTATTTAAATACAAATACCCATTAATTTATTTTATTTAATTAAACATTGTCTTAATTCTTTAAGTTCTTAATTCGGCATAATCTATCTCTGTGTATTAGGTGCCACTGTGAAGTTTCAAAAAAAAAAAAAAAAAAAGAACGAAAAAAGGAAAAAACGGAAATAGGTATTTTAAAGAATTTCAATGACTTTGAATTTTTGGTTCTAGCCGAAAGATAATATCTGATGCCAATCTGAATTAAAAGAAACATTAATTTCCATATATAAAAGTTTTTTTTAGTCATTTTTAAAACATTGGTACATTTCTTTTTGTAACTCGACTCATCAAGCTGCTATTGTACATACACAGAAAATTGGGGCACCTCGAGGTGGTGTAATGGTTAGCAAGATTGTCTCGCTAGAACAATTACGACTGAGTAGTGAGTTTGATCCTCACTGGGTGCCCCATTCATTCAGCCTTGTGCTACATCCAAGCTACGCTTGGAAAATCAAGGGCACCTCGACTTGGTGTAATGGTTAGAAAGCTTGTCTTGCTAGATCAGTTACGACTGAGTAGCGAGTTCGATCCTCACTGGGTGCCCCATACTTTCGGCCTTGTGCCACATCTAAGCCGGGCTTAGAAAATCGCTATTGTATACAGAAAATGTAAACAATAAATTTAAAATTCTCTTTAAAACCCAATATTTGTCCCAGAGATGTGTTTGAAAGTCTATTAGTAAATTTAAGATGTAATTCAATGGATTTTCTAAAAATCTTTTACTTAAAACAGAATGAAAACAACACTTTATTTACACGCAGTAGCCTGTGAGGTCAAAGGACAAAATAGAAATACTAGGTCGAGTGAAAAATTCTATAGGCTGACCAAGTTACTTTTATGGAATGTGACCAAATGAGGTTTATTTTTCAACATAGTCAAAATAATTCTTTCATCTTTGTTGCAGTGCGTGAATCCCATTGGTAGAAGAATCTTTCATACTGTTGGCCCCCAAATCAACAGTAGATATGACGTCATCATCACTACGATACTGGTTCCCAGCCAAGTGTTTTTTTCATGTTGGGGAACAGATAATAGTCAGGAGAATAAGGAAAGGTAATCAACTAGTTCAAAGCCACAGACATGCACAGTATCCATTGAAACCAAGGGCTTGCATGTTGGAGCACTGTCCTGATGAAACAAGACCACTTTTATCAATTTCCCTGGGCGTTTGGACTTGATAGACTTTCGTAACTGCCTCAGCAAATTAGCATAGTACTCTCCATTGATGGTGTGGTCCTTTTGAAGATAGTCAATTAACACAATGCCACTTGGATCCCCAAAAACTGAGGTCATCACATTCCTTGTAGATGAAACGACATTGGCCTCCTTCGGAGCAGATGAAGAGTGGTGTTTCCACTGCATAGATTGTCTCTGGCTGAAAAGGATGAACCCAACACTCATCCTGGGTTATGAAACATTCAAGGAAACCAGCTGAATCTGCCTCAATCAATGTCAGATTTTCCCGTGATGTGATCAACCTGGTGGGCCTTTGATCAGGTATCTGAAGACGTGGGACGCATCGAGCAGAAACCTTCGTCATGCCAAGTTCATTGTGTATAATACTCTCAACTATCTCACGGGATATGCTAATACCACTGGCTATTTGATTTATAATTGATTACCCGTCATCTATCACCATGTGGTGAACAGGATCTATGTTTTCATCGGTGGTGCCAGTTGCAGGCTGTCCAGATCTTGGATCATTTTCAAGAGTCTTCCATCTCCACCCAAATGCAGCTGTCCACTTTTGCGTGTCACCTCCCCCCAGTGTAGCAACCATGTCAGCATGAATGTACTTGGGGGCTAAACACTTTTTCTGCAGGTACTTGATAACATCACCAAATTTTATCCATTTTCAAGCGAAATCGCTACTAGCTGCTTTTGAAGTCTTCTTTGAACAGTCAGATGTCAGTTTACCTGGAAAGAAACAATGTAGTTATTCATAAGAAGACTTGAAATTGATGCATGCAAGATTTCACAGCTTTACTCCTTCCTAGTCAGCTTTTGAACTTTTCAGCCCATCCCTGTAATTCTGCTCTCAGTCCGAAAAAGCGCGCGATAAAGTAAAAATAAAATCCGACGAAATACGGAAGACCAGCAGTGCAATAATCAAGAATTTGTATTTATATTTAAAAATATATTTTCTTTAATTAATTGTTTAAGAAATATTTTCATTCTATATGCTTTATTAAACTTCGTATGATGATTAAATTTGAAGGCATTAAACACTACCAAAAGAAAAATATAGCGTAAATGTGATTTATTTGCGTTAGATTAATAATGTGAAAGAAAACATTAATTGTAAGCTTAAATTTTATAAAAATTGCAGTAAAATATTCTTTTATGAAAATGAAATACCCAGGTTCGCCGTAGTTCTGAAAATTTTCTTGGTGGCAAGAGGAACAAATTATGCAGGAAAATAAATCAAAGATTTTGTCTATATCTCTGAGATGAGGTATTATGATTACTTGCATTATTTACATTATTCGAACTGTTATTCATTGCCATATTCACAACGTTTCGACCGTTTTACACGCCGGCCTTCTTCAGGTGATTGGAATTTCGAACCGAACCCTTTATTTCGTCTACCGGGGCAGACCGTTCTAGTTCCACGTGCCATGCCTCTTCCGGATATCTCAGGTATTTCCATTTAACTCAACTCTCCATGTTTTTGGTTCGCCACTGATGTGGGCTGGTATTGAACTGAGACATTCGGAAGAGGCACGACACGTGGAACTAGAACCGTCTACCCCGGAAACGAAATAAAGAGTTCGGTTCGAAATTCCAATCACCGGAAGAAGGCTGGAGCATACAACGGCCGAAACGTTGTGAATATGGCAATGAAGATTAGGATAACAGTCCGAATAATGTAAATAATGCAAGTAATCATAATAGCTCATCTCAGAGATATAGAGGCCGAAACGTTGTGAATATGGCAATGAAGATGAGGATAACAGTTCGAACAATGTAAATAATGCAAGTAATCAAAGATTTGTTTTCAAAATAATAAAAATCAACAATTCATGTTTAATTACTGAAATAAATATTGGTTATTCTTGTATACAAAAATCTGTAAATAAATGCGCAGGAAAACAGACAGGCGAAAAAAACCCCAAAAAACCCCAAAAATACAAAACAAATAACACCTGTGTCCATGAATCTGAAAACTGCACATTCGAGACACAAAATTTAACTGAACTATAGATATGAAAGTAGATTAATTCATAATACTCTTCCGATAGTGAATAGTAGTTAGTCGAAGCGCGTTATCAGAATTATGCTCTTTTTGTGCATCCATAGTAAAAAATAATCTAAAACTAGCTAAAAGGAAAAATTCTTTTAAAAATGGTTCACACTCGAAAATGGCATCAAACTTTACATTTTTTGATTCTTCAATCATTTCTTTATTTAATAAAAGAAACTCTTATGACGACCAGCAATGAGATGAATTTTAAAATGGCACTGAAACATTGTCACGAATGTTCTGTTTCTGTCGGGTAATTCAAGTTACGTATTCGATATATTTAATAGTAAGGGCTTACTAGTATCCCGTAAGACCTGACTTTATATGTAGAAAACCTTAAGAAGGGTGTGTTTTTTGTTGAGGTTTGCGCCAAAAATGTACACAAACAGTGTAGAGGCAACGTAGTAAAGCCACTAAGACACACGGGGTTACAGGGTGTAGAAACAGAAACATTAATAATGAGCTGGAAAAGTAATCAGGACAGTAAATAGCGATTAGCATTGCATTTAAATTTTTACAGATTAAAGTTGGCTGGAAAGCATGGAACCGGATGGGAGCTCCACAAGTAAGGCAGTAAAGCCACTAAGATACAAGGGGTTTGATGTGGACCCGAAGTAGGGGCCACGGAAGGAAAACACGGAACACGGGTTAGAGGTAAGAAAGATATATTAAACAGAAAAGTTACAAAGAGTAGTGTAAGAGTAAGCAGAGCTTACTATCCAGTGGTGTCCGATATTGGTATCGTACGCGGCTGCGCATTACTGGTGCTACGATATTTAACAACCCCACCACACGGGTCGAATGTGGCACAAGGCCGGTTTAACGTGAACTTACTGAACCCGTAGGCTCGGCCAAAAATATGCCCATTTACAACCCGTATACACGAGTTTAGGGACTGTCTACCTGCCCGGACGAAACCCTGCCTGGCGGCAAAGCCTCGTCCGAGTTCCTCTTTGCCAAACAGAGAGTTCGACAGCAGAGCACCATTACTGGTGCTACTCCCATGATACTACCATTCACATAATAATATAGTACTAGGAGAGTCCATGATGTAGGAAAGTATCGGTCTCACAACAGGGTTACAGGTAGTGGAAGAATTAAGAACAGAAACATTAATAATGAGCGGGAAGAGGAAAGAGTAATCAGGGAGACAGTAGATAGTGACTAGCATTACATTTACATTTTTGCAGATTAAGTTGACTGGAAAGCATGGACTTGGAAGGGAGTTCCATTAGCGAGAAGTTGTCAGAAAAGAAACTGCTAGCATAGAATTATACGGTTATATCTTAGCCAGCTCAAGTGTAAATTGATGAGTTCTCGATGCCAGTCGGGTAATGGACTCAAATTCAAAAACTCCAAGTACCATAACGAAGAGTGATATTTATTTGTAAATTATTTATAAAATGTGGTACAAGGCCAAAATGGGGAGTGGAGAAAAGGGCGGTCTTCTTCTTTCTTAACGTTAAACTTGGCTAGCCACAAACACTGACCCAAACATACCACAATATTCCTA
The DNA here is from genome assembly GCA_964036315.1 of Acanthosepion esculentum. Lineage (NCBI taxonomy): Eukaryota > Metazoa > Mollusca > Cephalopoda > Sepiida > Sepiidae > Acanthosepion > Acanthosepion esculentum. The sequence goes on from OZ038504.1 coordinate 84,008,974, forward strand.
ACACCAAAGCAACACATTCTTACTTACCTTTCTTACTACATCCACTATAATACCACATTGTCTCTATGAAAGTCCTAACTAGTCCCCATATGTACAATTCATTGTCTGTGGAGGGAGGGGAATAAAACAACAATTTAAAAACTAGTCCCAATACCATAGCGAAGAGCTCATTCGAACAATTACTATGAAAGAATTTATAGAAAAGACTCAGAGGCAACCTTACGGCGGTGGGAAAGTAAGTGAGGCCAATCCGCTAGATCAGGACCGGTAATATTGGTGATTCTTCTTTGGATTTTATCAAGGAGCTCAAGGCAAATAGCAGGGGTACTGGGTCATATGTGGTAGCAATATTCTGGGTGAACTGTAGACTTATAGATAATAATAATAATAATAATAATAATAATAATAATAATAATAATAATAATAATAATAATGAAGTAAATATCAAAGGATACCGCACTACGGAGCAGTTATTAGTAAGGTAGTCGCTAAGACGACTACTGTCAGAGTGAATTCGATTTTCATTGGGTAATCTATACTTGTGATCTTGGCCCAAAATAGGCTAAGTTTAACAGCAATAAGGAAGCGATTGCAGACCAATTCCCTATCGTAAAGAGTTTGATCCCTACTGGGTTCTTTATCGGATTAAGCTCACTGAATATATTTAAGAAAGATGGCTTAACGGTTATCGGCAAGAAAAACAGAATCAGTAAATTGTTCGAATTCTGGATGAGGTAGCTTGTCCGAAATAATACCCTTACAGGAAGGTATAAATCCACTTCTGTTTCATCACTAGACATCTTGACAAAATATCTCGTTTCCAGTATGTCACGGCTGTTGATGGATAAAGGAGTGGTTAGGTGAACATTGTTGGAGCAAACCATTTGCTCATGAGTACCTTGCCGTTTCAGGCAGTAGTATGAGTAAAAATAACCTGTTGCCTCCATTGTCAACCTTGACAGGAGCCAATAAGATGACAAGAATTGGAAAATTGGAACAGCATCAATCCGGACGGAAGTTTTTAATTCAAGAATTTTTTTTCAAATCAAATTCTACATCAATAACACTGAGCAACAAACACATCAAGTCTTATTTAAAATGGTCAGCCTTCACATCCCAAATTAAAAAAAAAATTCCTATATTTGCTTTCCTCCTGTTTTCGCCCCCAAAATCTTAATTATGAGTTCATCCTCTTTTTGTCCAGTTCAGTTTCTTTTGTCAGTAAATAGCGGGAGGAATGATAATGACCGGTGTTCCTTTAGTCGGATACCAAACCAACCTTTGAGCGCTGTTGGCATTCGGGGGTAGCAAGGCGCGAGGCGGAATAGCCACGGGCATCGAAAGGCAAACAGGTTGACGGAGAATTGGGGAACTCACTAACTGTGCTCGATGGCCGACGGGCGCGTCGGGATTTACTCTGATTTCTACGTTCATGTTCCAGTGGAAATTCTTGAGAATGTATGACTTCATGGTGGCCACCTTCCAGGCCACAAGCCATACAAGGAAGCTTTGGCGGCGTATGATATACGTCAGATTCGGCCGCAGCCGATTCGGATTTGTAGGGTTGCGCCACGTGACGTGCGGGTGGAAGTTGTCAACCATTTGGATGGTGCATCGCTTACCATTCAGATCCGGGCAGCGGAACTGGACCACCTCCTCGTTTGATCCGTACCACGGATAATATGAGCCGTCGCAATCGCTAATCATCGATTCTTCCTGATTGACCAGTTCCGGAAATTCCCAGCTAGAGTATCCCTCCGATCCATACCAACACTGAAACGTCATATTCGTACACGCTTGTATCCAGCCTACTTTCCAATCTTCAAAATTATTGTTGGGGGCAAAATCCACAATTGCCGTGGCTCTGAAATCAGGGGTGCGATATTTCAGTACCGTGAGAGAGTTTTCGTCCAAACGTGTTGGTTCGTCGATGAGTCTGGCTTCGACATCTACAAGCTTTAATTTGTGTTCAATTTCTTTAAGTGGAGAGGTTCCGGCGTACATTCCTGTTCCCCAAGGAATTGATAAATAATTAAAAAAAAAAAAATTAAAGGGAGTTTCCGGCTGAAAATGCGGTCCTTCAAAAAAAATTTTTCATATTGATTGTCAGTTCCAATTTCGTTCCTTAATTGTGTAACAGTTACACGTTTATATTCGTCACTTGAAAACTGTCATCATGGTTACCAGTTTTCTATCATAGCATGTGTTGCATATAGCTACTGACGTCACAATTATCGTTGGATTTTGGCAGGCAAAGATGGTATAACATTTAGCGCTCATTTTACCAATAATCTAGTTAACAAAAAAAATCAGCGTTCGATTCCATTTCAGCAAAAGAATTTAAGGAAAAAAATGACAGCAATTGCATATTTCGCTAAAAGATTGAGCGCACATTTTGGTAAGTGAAATTTTTGCGTTTTGTCTCATACGCCGAAATATTTAGAAGATTCTACTTCATGCGAATTGATATGAAAAGTCTTACCGTATGCATCTGTGTATAAGACAGAATTTGAGTCTAAAAACATCATCCGAAAACCAGAGGTCATCTTATACACCGAATATAAAATCTGAGCCTTAAGATCACGTGATTTAAAAAATCACCAATGGCAAAGAAGAACAGCATAAAACACTCGCATTAACTATTTGTATGGCAATACCGCTCTGTATTTTTCCTGACACGTACATATATATATATATATATTTGAAAAGCTTAATTAATAATCATGTTTTATCAAAATAATAAAAAAATATTTATAAATCTGTTAAATATACCTTTAAATAACGACGCAGAAAACGAAGCCAACAGCACACGTCAGTAACTATTTTTAATTAAATGAATTTCAATAGACGATACAAAAAAAATGGTGTAATTAATAATAATATTAATGAAACTTAAGCATTCGGGCCACTAATCCCAGAGGGGAACATGAAGCAACGTTTTTTAATTAGTGAATTTTTCAGCAAAATCGAATTTCGAAATTTGCCAATTACAGGGGAATTTTGAGGTCATATGAAATGAGTATTAGAGCATATACTAAGGCAACATTAGCTACTTCAACCCATTGGCTTATGATTCTATCACTAAAATTTTAGTAACAAACACTTTTTGATACAAGGCCATTTTAGTGATAGAATCATAAACCAATGGGTTGAAGTAGCTAATGTTGGCCTTAGTATATGCTCTAATACTCATTTCATATGGCCTCAAAATTCCCCTGTAATTGGTCAAATCTGCTCAAGCTTCAGGGAAACCCGTATCTGTTCAATCTCCAGGGACCCTCGTATCTGTTTAAGCTTCAGGGACACCTGTATCTGTTCAATCTCCAGGGACCCTCGTATCTGTTTAAGCTTCAGGGACACCCGTATCTGTTCAATCTCCAGGGACCCTCGTATCTGTTTAAGCTTCAGGGACACCCGTATCTGCTCAAGCTTCAGGGACACCCGTATCTGTTCAAGCTTCAGGGACTCCCGTATCTGCTCAAACTTTAGGGACCCCCGTATCTGCATTAAGCTTCAGGGACCCCCGTATCTGCTCAAGCTACAGTCCTCCAAACATGTAGGTCCACCGCTGGGTATAACCCGTTCGAACATGGTCCCACAGATAGTAATATGAAATTAAGACAAGGTCTATAAATTAAAAATAGCTGCAGTGTATTTTATGCCAACATTTCTAATATATTGCAGTATAATTGTATACATAAGTAAATCAGTTTCGGTGAAATGGTAAACTTAGAATTATGTTTGGTTTTGTTGGTTTTAGTATGACAAATGCCTAAGTGACAGCATTAGTATTTCCAATACACCAACTGCGCAAGGTTGGTGTATATTGTGATACTAATAGACGGTGGGAGACGTTTAATTTTTGAGGAAATTTCCCTCCCCCACCCTAAGCTTAAAACCGACGAGATAATTAATTTCGCTCTTTTTGATTCTTTCAAGGATTTTCAGACATCCTTTTTGTTAAAATGCCACCGTTTATTGCAGAGAGAAAAGTTCCGAGTAAGAATAGATAATTGACAGCATTTTGCAATTATTTGAAATTAATTAGATAAATTTTAAATAATTAATTAGCTAAATTTTAAATAATTAATTAGCTAAATTTTTAATAATTAATTAGCTAAATTTTAAATAATAAAGATTGTGTTTTAATCCGAAATTCAGAAATGAGGTTTCATTATTATTTACACTATTTATACATGGGAATAGAACAGTCTATTCCCGTAGATTAAACCAAGGGTTCACTTCAGAATATCCAGTAGATTTCCCAGATCAATATACACCCGAGGAAGGCTGGATGACACAACGGCCAAACAACAACAAAGATGAGGACAATAGTCCAAATATAAATAGTGTAAATAAACATTGAGTTGCTTAAAACAAAAGCATATAAAAATATTTTTTATTGACTTCAAATTCAATTACCTTGATCGAATTGCCGGGTTTTCAAAACCTGATTTATAGTTTCTCTTGAAGAAAATTTGCTGACATGACGATTTTCTCGGTCTACCCATTAACAGTCGCTTGACCCTTTCGATATTTTCGGTAGTATACTTACGTGAATTATCTTGGTGGCCGGAGGGTTAATAAAACAGTGACTCTCTCGGACAATCAACATCCAACCCTTCTGGGAATATCCTGGTTATGTATGAAATCACCACCAGCCAATCATTTCTTCAAAGGTGTGGTCATAAGGATCCTGCAATAGCTACTTAAGAAATTGAAAAATTTACGAGACGGGGTCGAAAATTTCTAAGTTTAGGAAACATTGTCACACACGGCCTAAATTCCTGACCCTGCAGGAAGAATGAACACTGCGGATTCAAACCCGATTTTTTCCTGTGATTCCAGAGACAACAAATTCATAGCTATTACATATCAAGGCCAACGAAACCCTTCATACAAATGCAACATCAATACGGGAAGGTTCCTTTTGAAGTGAAGCATTGTTTTCACATTGTTGTATCGTCGAGGTGAATGATACACAGAGAAGAATGAGTGTTTAATGTATTTATTCAGCACCAGTATCCGGTGCTAATGGATATATATATATAAAAACAGAACAATAAGTTAGAAAACCAATAACAAGACAACTTACAAAGAATAGAGGAGGGTCAAATGCTGTATAGCCAAACGAAGTAAGATCAGTCCGAATATTAATCAGCTTAGTATCAACTTATTAATCAACTGTTGAAGTCCATAATCGGAGACTATTTAAGGCTATGATCCAGGTCATCTGGTATAGTGCTGAAGGGATGCTAGCTACTCTACAACACCCGTATTATCCCATTTTCTATCTTTTGAACCTTTTGTGTATTTACCCTTTTTAATGTAAGAATACTGAATGCCACTGCATTTGTTTACATGTGTTTGGGAACTTAGGCATTCATTTTTACAACCATGTGGTAATATTCTTCTTCTTTGAAAGTGTGTTTCTGCCTCTCACGGTTAATTTGATTTATGCTGTTGTAGTGATAAGTAAATGACTACATAGTTAAGGTATAAACAATATAAATGCCCAAACAGTAAGACTAGAGTACCTCTTGGTATGCAAGATAAACGACTTCTGCAGGATTGAAAAAATACAAAGGAAAGCATACTTCATAACAGTTGTCTTATTTCTAATGGAACGGAAATTCTTTCATTCTTTACAATGTGCATAAATGTAACCATTTTCTTCTTATTTTATCAATCTTGTTATTAGCCTAAAATTTCATATTTTCAATGCACAGTGCACTAAACATTGTGTATTTTCAGGACAATCCATAACAGGTCTTTTGCAATAAACCTTTTCATAGTCCTCGGTGTTGTGTGTACAGCTTTAGTTTGTCACTAGTTTTCCCCCCAATACTAAAGTGACAAAGGCAGAAGGAATGATGAGAAATCATATAAAGCTACAGCAACGAACAATGTTTTATTTGTTTCCTTCGTATTTCAACGGGTTTTTATTTCATATCCAAATAATGCTACATTACTTTCTGAACAAACGAAGATTAACGGTTAACAGCGAATGATTGTTCAAGAGACTTTCAGAAGGCACAGCTACATGTTCATATGTGTATTAATAACGATTGATAGCCCTTGAAGGACTCCTTTGTGAATGACAGTTATCGGCCCGTAAGGAACTCACCTGGACTACAATGCACTCCCTGCCACAAGGAAACAAAGGTGGACTTTGTAAGTCACTAATAGATAGAAAAATAGAAAAGAATCCATGACTTTTCCAATTGAGAAAAATATTTTTTTTTATTGATTTCAAAACTCTTATCATTGTGGAATCTTTGTGTTCAGAAAACGTGACTCAAAGCTTCTATTAAAGGAATTTTGCTGATGTCATTAATTTCTCAGCCTAGTAACATTTTCAGCGATATGCTTACAGGATTCATACTGGCAGCTTAAGGGTTAAATATAAAATCTATCTGCCTATCAAGACCCAGGCCTTCTGGAAATATACAATTTAAGGATGAAATAAACCACCAGTCAAGCACTCTCTTTAAAGAGCTACAAGGCCAAAGAAACCCTTTATCCAAATACAACAGCGATAAAAGAAGGTCACTTTTGAAGCATTGTCTTCACATATTATACCATTTTCTATCTTTAAAACCTTTTGAGTATTTATCCTTTTTAATTAAATGTATATATTCTGTATTAATGCTATTGTTTATTGTATTCGGGAATTTACCTGTTTTCATAACAAACTTTACATTCACCTGGGTAATCAGTCAGTTATGTGCCATGCGTGATACACGCTTAGGCGATCATGTATCTTTCTGAGGCAGATTTTTCCCGCAGTAGGTTGCCATTTCTTTCTGCGGTAGACCAGTTGCCATCCAAGGATCCTGCAATGGCTACTTAAGAAATTTAAAATCTTACAAGACGGGTTCGAAAATTTTAAAGTTCTGGATACATTGTCGCACACGTCCTAAATTCCTGACCTTGCAGGAAGAGTGAACACTGCGGATTCAAACCCGAATTATTTCCCGTAATTCCAGAGACACCAAATTCACAATTGCACCCAGCTACTAAATATCAAGGAGAGAAGAAGAGGATTCATACTCTTTACCATGGGTATTAGCACGCAAGTGAATGTAATGGATTCGACTGGAATTCGAACTCGGCTCTCGGATTCCTCAATTTGAGCAGTCCACTACGCCTCTCCCTGGGTAATATTGTTTGTTTTTGAAAGAGTGTTTCTTCCTATCAAGGTTTATTTGATTTATGTCATTTTGAATGGAAAGGTAAGTTTTTGATTTTTTACAATGTGTACGAACATATTGGCCAAAAATTTCATATTTTCGGCATACAAGGCACAAACATTGTGTAGGCCCGGGATAACATGTTTTCTTTTTGCAATAAAATTTTTATTTTTCTTCTATTAAAGGAATTTTGCTGATGTCATGATTTTCGCAGCCTAGCAACATTTTGAGCGATATGCCTACAGGATTCCTTCTGGCAGCCTAAGGGTTAATATCTCCTGTGTCGTGTGTGTCATTCTTGTTATTACTCATCATCATGTTTTTTTTTTGTGGCAGGATTTATTTTGTGTCCTAATAAGTATTCGTAACAACTTCACTTCATTTGTCAATGAGATGGTCGGTAAAGATACAGTCTCCCAGATTGAATAAAATATCTAGTAATTTCAGCATCTTTATTCAAGAATTGTTTTATGCAGAATGAAAATTCAAATACTGGAAAGAGGATCCTCCATTTAATTATGAAAAATTACACAACGTAAACATCTTCCATTTTCGACTTCACACGTATGCACTCTTTCGATAGCATTCTCCATACCAGTAGCTAAATAAACCTTGAATTTTTGCACAGGTGTTATCCTTGATCTATGAGTTGATAAATTATCCGCAGTTTATTTATACAAAAAAATTCTTTAAGGTATCACCAAAAAATATAATCGGGAGGTTTCAGATCAGCAGAACGTGGTGGTTGAATAATTTCCGAATTTTACAAAATTATCCAGGGATCAAATTTTTTCGTTGTTGATCATTTCACTTCAAGCAAGGTAATAAAGCCACTAAGACTCAATGAGTTACTGTATGTAAGAGAATATGATAATTAAAACTGCACGATTTTTGTTCTTTTTGTCACTCATGATCTTTTCATTCGCAATAAATAAACATATGCAGTATTTGCTGGGTTATTGGACACACTCACGCATTGGAATATTTATAAAAAATATGCACACATCACAACCAAAAAAATAAAAATTATAACCTTACGTTTATGTGACCTTCTCACTAATCATGAAGAAACACTTACAGTATTAGTACAAATTATACGACTGGTACTTTTTTTTAAATAGAAGTAAGGTAACGTTTAATTGCCAGGACATTTTTTAGGAAAGACTAATTTTTGTACATTTTGTTATGGGAACTTACCCATAATAGTAATGGACTATCCCGTACACCATAAATACTGCGCCTCAAGAGAAAGCAGTAGTGCGAGATTCAGTCCTTTTTGGACGTCTCAGCTATTCGGTCGAACTCTCTGCCTCTGAGGCAGAGGGGAACTCTCTGTCTTTGGGCAGAGAGGAACCCGGACGAGGTTCCGCCGAAGGGCAGAACCTCGTTCGGGGTGGTTGACCACCCCGATCCCGTTTATACGGGTTCTACGGGCAATTTTTGCCCGAGCCTACGGGCTCGGAAAGCCCACATTAAACCGGCCTTGTGCCACATTCGACACACGTGGGCGTGTTGTTAAACATCGTGCGAGTTCAGTCTTTTTTGGAAGACTCAGCTAGCCGGTCGAACTCTCTGCCTCAGGAAACCGGCCTTGTGCCATATTTGACACACGTGGGCGTGTTAATGAACATCGTGCGAGTCAGTCCTTTTTGGACGACTCAGTTAGACGGTCCAACTCTCGGCCTCTGGGCAGAGAGGAACCCGGACGAGGCTCCGCCTCTGGACAGAGCCTCGTTCGGGGAGGTTGACCAACCCGATCCTTTTTATACGGGTTCTACGGGCATTTTTTGGCCGAGCCTACGGGCTCGGTGAGCCCACATTAAACCGGCCTTGTGCCACATTCGACACACGTGGGCGTGTTGCTGAACATCGTGTGAGTCAGTCAGAGACAGAGTCGCGTCAGACGATCATTGTAAGACATTGGAATAGTGATACGAGTCGAGACAACATAGTTCTCTCTAACCTAACCTGATTGTTATTACTAACACTTCTACTTCTTTTGTACATATTCTGTTTGTAATATATCTGTGTTATTCCATACCTGTGTTCGAGTTATTCTTCATTGGTTCTACCTGGGACCATCACCGTGGTACAAGGAACCTGGACCATAACACATTTCATCATGCATTTATTGAAAATAGTTTTAGTTGTTTTTCAGGCAGCAACATCTGCACATCCAGTCAATCCATAATGGCTACAAAGAAATCTACTGATATCAGTGAACACTGTTACATATAGTAATAGACAAAAATAGAAATATGGTGCTTGTTGGTAAACAAAGTCTCATACTGAAAAAGATAAGTATACAAATAAGTAGACACAATATGTCTCTCTCACTTTCTCTCTCTCTCTCTCCCTGTATATATACAGAGTGTCAATAAAGTTCGTGTGCACTTTAAAAAATTTATAACTTTATTTGTATTTGCGATAGAAATAATCTGTAAAAATGTTATAAAGTTTAATGTACGTAGTTTTGAATATAGCTAAATACCTAATGTGATTTCAGGCATTACTGTAAATGAGTTGGCAAATGTTTTCCGTGAACTGCAAAGTCGTGTTACCCATTGTATTGCTAATGATGGAGGGTATGTGGAAACTTAAATAAAATTTCAATAAAACCTTAAAAAATATAGATTTAATTCTTTCTAATTCTTTTTACAAATTATTTCTATCGCAAATACAAATAAAGTTATAAATTTTTTAAAGTGCACACGAACTTTATGGACACCCTGTGTATATATATATATATATATATATATATATATATATATATATATATATATATATATGTATGTGTGTGTGTGTGTGTGTGTGAACGCTCTTTTCTGTCTGAATAGACACCTGAAGAAGGGCGTAGGGTACAACAACCGGAACTTTGGGATGATAGCAACAAAGATGAGGACATTAGTCAGTCTGCAAATAAATGTTTTGGGTTGTCCGGAATGTTCATGCGGATTTTTAGGGGAAATTTAAATACAAGAAAAAATATACCATTAAATATTATTTCAACTAAATATGAAACATATTGTTGCACAACCTTTCTCTATTTTTTCATCAGCTTAAAGATTCCATCTTCTCAGAATTTCGGTGCTTTCTTGGCAAATAACTATCCAAGGTGCTTTTTTCATGTCATCCAAAGAATTAACATTTTTACCATTGAGATTATTTTGCAAGAAACTGAATAAACGAAAACCCGAAGGCGCAATACCTGGTGAATATGGTGGGTGGAGTAACACATCCCAGCCAATCTGCAACAATTTTTACCGGATCGCCAAAGAAAAGTGAGGTCTGGTATTATCCTGATGGAAAACAACATATTTCCTGTCCGCCAATTCTGGGTATTTTTCTTGAATTGCTGCCTTTAATTAGTCCAGTTGCGAGCTGTACTTTTCAGAATCAATTGACTGGTTACTTTGCAGAATCTCATAGTCCAGGACTCCTTTCTAAACCAACCAGAGGCACGGCATGACTTTGAAGGCCTGCATTTGATGTAGCTAAAGTTGACTCATGTAACTTACCCCAGGATCTTTTTCGCTGAACATTGTTGTAAACCATCCATTTCTCATCACCAGTCACAATTTGCTTAAAAATAATGCATTTTCATTGCGTTTATACAGAAAATCACAGATGAAATGCGATCCAAAAGCTTCTTTTCACTCAGATCATGTCGTACCCAAATATCGTAGTGATTTGAGTTCCCAAGCTTCACTAAGAGCTCATGGATATTGGCTTTTGATAAATTTAGTGTTTCTGCCAATTCCCGCGTTGCGTAAAGCGGGTTATTCTCAAACAATGTACTCATTTGGTTGTCATCTGTAGTGGAGGGGTCATTCTGTGCGTTCTTCATCAATGAGGCTACAATCATCAACCTTAAAATTAGTGAAACACTTCCGTATCGTTCTGCCTGCTAAAGCACCTTTACCACACACGGCACATTTCTTCCTTTTTTTGCTTGCGAGGAATGTTTGCCTTTATGATAAAAAAAAAATCTAAAATGCGTCTTATAATCTTCCATTTTCATAGGGATACAAAATTGACACGAATTAAGTAATTTTAAACTTTCTTTCTCAAGAGATAATTTGAAGTGTGTTCTAATCGGAAATGTAAGCAGATTATATCTGTCGATAAATTTGACGTCTTCTCAAGTGTTGGAACATGAACGACTAAAAATCGGCGTAAACTTTCCGGATAACCAAATAAATATTTTAATCTATGTTAATTTATGTTAATGCATATTTCTACAAACATTTCATATAATTAGACTGATTAGGATGAAAAGATAGCATCCAGAAGTGACAAGAACTTTATATTGTAAAACGTTGTCGTAAAATATAAATAAATCGCAGTTCAAATTCTTGCCACAATTATTAGATGGTTGTTTAGTCTATTAATTGAAAACGATGGCAAAATACCAACGTCACCATTGAAAAGAAAAAAGAAAGAAAGGAGTAAGAAAAATAAACCAAGGAAAAAAAAAGAAAGAAGCGAGAAGAGAAGAGAAGAGAAGAGAAGAGAAGAGAAGAGAAGAGAAGAGAAGAAATAAAGAGGTAGAAGAGAAGATATAAAGAAAGAAAGAAAAAGTAAAAAGAAGTAGGGGAAAGAAAAAGTAAGTAAGAAAGAAAGAAAGAAAGAAAGAAAGAAAGAAAGAAAGAAAGAAGCAAAAAGAGAAGAAAAGTGCAGAAATACAGAAGTAGAATAGAAGATATAAAGAAAGAAGAAAGAAAGAAAAAGTAAAAAGAAATAGAGGAAAGAAAAAAGTAAGTAAGTAAGTAAGAAAGAAAGAAAGAAAAAGTAAAGAAAGAAATTTTTTTTCTTTTATTTTCTTTCTTACTTTCTTTTTAGAAAGTAAAAGGAATAAAAGTAAGAAAAAGCAAAACAGTGGAAGGGAAGAAAGAAAGAAAAATAAAAAAGAAAGAAAAAATTCTTTTGCGTTCTTTTCTTTTTTAATTACTTTTTCGGAATTAAAAGAAAGAAAAAGTAAGAAAAAGCAAAGAGATATAGAAAGTTTAAAGAAAGAAATAAAAATTTTCTTTTACGTTCTTTTCTTTTTACTTTGTTTTTAGAAAGTAAAAGAAAGAAAAAAGTAAGAAAAAACAAAACAGCAGAAAAGAAGAAAGAAGAAAAAATGTAAGAAAGAAAGAATTTTTTTTCTTTTTTGCTTTCACAAAAGAAAAAGTAAGAAAAAAACAAAGAAGTAGAAGAGAAGAAAGAAATAAGAACAAAAGAAAGAAAGAAAAAAGATAAAAGAAAGAAAATTTTTCTTTTTACTTTCTTTTCTTTTTTACTTTCTTTTTAGAAAGTAAAAGAACGAAAAAAGTAAGAAAAAACAAAGAAGTAGAAGAGAAGAGAAGGAAGAAAGGAATGGAGAAAAACAACAACAAAAGAAAGAAATACAAAAAACCACTAACAATATGCAAGTCGCGATTAAAATTCATTTGTCTAGAAATTACACAGCCGGACCAAACATATTTCGTTGTTTGCTTCTTTTTGTCATGATAATCCGGAACGAAAATTGCCAGCAACTATTTCATTTAAACTAATCCAATGAATAAAAGGCCAACGACTATTGGTCAATTATTTACGTGCTCAGTCCGCAAGATTTACAACTATATAGCCAACTTCAGATGCCCTATAAAATAATCCTACCTACGCCGACATCCAAGCTCGATTCGTGAAACAGATACTACGCTACCATCACCAACTGAATTAAGAAGCGCAACTTTAGATCTATCGTCTTTCGGGTCCTATCAATACCACACATTAATTACTTTATGTTGAGTATATTTATTTAAAATAAATTAAAACACCTCTAAAATGAAACTTCTCTCTGTTCATCACTGGAAAATCTCCCCTCCCGCCTCCTATCAGCACGGCTGATACTAACCTCCTTGAGAGTAGCTCATTGCGCCTTCTCGGGCTAACATTCTCGGCTGGCATGAAGTGGAAAGATTATATTGAATCCCTTGTTAGGTCTGCTGCTAAGAAATTTGGTTCATTATGTTGTGCAAGACAGATTTTCTCTCCAGAATCTATCTTACATATTTATAAATCTACCATTTGAATATTGCTGCCACGTATGGTCCTGTACTCCTGTTGCATATTTAGAAATTCTTGACAAAATCCAAAGAAGAATTAGCAATATTATCGGTCCTGACCTGGCATCTCGGCTTCAGTCACTTTCCCACTATCATAATGTAGCTTCCCTGTGCCTTTTCTATAAATACTTTCTTGATAAATGTTCGGATGAGCTCTTCGCTCTGGTGATTGTGTGTGTGTGTGTGTGTGTGTGTGGGGGGGTTATTACTAATATTATTTTTCTTTAGTTTCTTGTAAATATTTTGTATTCATTTTCTAAATACTCATTGGGGTTAGTTTTTTAGAATTGTTATTTTATCCCCCCCACAGACACTGAATTGTAAATATGGGGACTAGTTAGTATTTTCATAGAGACAGTGAGGTATTATGGTGGTTGTAGTACGAAAGGTACGTATGAATGTGGTTTTTTGGTGTAAGGAATATTGTTCGTACAATTGGGTGAGTGTTTGTGGCTAGCTAAGTTATAATTAAGACAGAAGAAGACCGTCCTTTCCCCAATTCCCCCTTCGGCCTTGTGCCACATTTCTGTAATTTATACAGAATAAATATCGCTCTGGTGCCTAGACTCTTCGAATTTAAGCGCAGTACTAGACTAATAATGAGGTCTCAGCAATTTACAGTTGAGTTGGTTAGATGTAACCGTAAGTTCTATGCTAACAGTTTCTTTATTCGCACTTCTAACTGTCATGTCAAATCAATCTCCTGATACGAACCTCCATGGAACCCTTGGGATACTTTGGTTCATAAAAGAAAATGTCAAGAAAATCTGGCGCCCCAGCTTCAGTCACTTTCCAACAGCCGTAAAGTTGCCTCCCTGTGTCTTTTCTATAAATACTTTCAAGGTAATTGTTCGGATGAACTCTTCGGTATGGTGTGTAGACTTTATGAATTTAAGCGTAATACTGGATTGGCAGCTACGACTCATCAATTCACAGTTGAATTGGCCAGATGTGACCGTAAGTTCTATGTTAACAGTTTCTTTCCTCGCACTTTTCGATTGTGGAACTCTCATATGGCCCCATGCTTTCCAGCCAACTTTGATCTTCAAAAATTTAAATGCAATGTCAATCGTTAGCTCCTTAATAATGTTTCTATTTTTATTTTTACTTTTACACACTCAGTAACCACTTATATGATTAAAGAAACATTGTGAAAACCAAGAAAAGTGAGAATATGTTTTCTGTTTGGAGTTTTAGACCAGATGTTAGTACTATTTGGCTTATTCTGATTAATTTTTGGGGGCAAAGTTTAACAAACATACCATATAAAGAAAAACGATGTGACAAAAGAAAGGGTTTTCTTCTTGATAACGCTATGGTTCCACGTTCCTTTTTTTTTCGGGGCGTGTTTGTTAAACTTTGCCAAATTATTCATTAAATGAACAATCTAATAAAAGAACAGTTTTTAACATTTTTGTTGTCAGTTCTCGAGAAATCTTTTTAAATTCCGTTCCTCTCAACGGCGAGAAAAAATGAAAGAAATGTCCGAAAACGCATTTTATAAAAATACGAGGATCATTCAATAAATAAGTTGAATTTTTCGGTATAAGGACTTCTAATACAGATAGAAGCTTACTTTTTTAATATTTTTTTTGTTTTACTTCTTTTTCACATGGATTTAATTTCTTTTGCAGATTAAAAAAAAACTTTGAGAGTTTTGTCGATTAACAAAGAGGGCCGACCAAGATGCATGCTCCAGGATTGAACAGCGGTTAGTTATCAAGTTTTTGGTTGCTGAAGGGTGCAAACCAGTTGAAATTCATAGGAGAATGTCAACTGTGTATGGTGCCACATGTTTCAGCTAAAAAAATGTCTACAAGTCGGCTAAATTGTTTAAAGAAGGACGGAGCAGTGTTGAGGATGAAGACAGGCCTGGGAGGCCTACAGAAGTGAGGTCTCCTGAGGTGATCGAATCAGTCAATGACCTCATTCAATCTGATAGAAGGGTGACAGTGGATGACATTGCGAGGACTTTGAGCTTATCTGTTGGGACAAACGCAGGGGTCATCAGTCAGAGGAGTCATCTTGCATCATGACAACGCAAGGCCTCACACAGCAGCCCAAACGGTGCAGACCATCAACGAGCTGGGCTGGGAACTGCTCCCTCATCCCCCTTACAGCCCAGACCTTGCCCCTTCAGACTTTCACCTGTTTGGTCCCTTGAAAGCGTTCACGAGAGACACGAAGTTTAAAAGTGACGATGAAGTCAAAAGTGTTGTGAGCGACTGGCTGAGACATAAGTCCAAAGATTTTTACGCTGGGGGAATATGGAAGCTTGTGCACAGATGGGAAAAGTGTGTGACAGTGCTGGGAGACTACGTTGAAAAAAAAGTAAGCTTCTATGTATATTAGAAGTCCTATACCGAAAAATTCACCTTATTTATTGAATGACCCTCGTATATAGTTACAGTTACTTGTCGTTATCCGTTTATTTATAATTTTCTTGTTCTCTTGTTCACAGACATTTTTATAAATTTATAAATTAATAAAAATTTTTCATGGATGTTTCCTTATAATATGATTAATATTAAAAATTGCATTGTAGTTGGTTCACATATATATTTATAATCTTGTGAAGTATTGTCGTAATAAATAATCTAATAAATAAATAGTCTTTAATCTGGTTTCATATGTTTTAGTTTGGTTAAAATTCTAAAAATAAAAATTGCCGTGGGAGTATAAGTAATAACGGTGTCGAGGGAAAATCGTCCCTTTGATATACGCTTTTATTTTTGCGGGAATGATTCTTAAACTTTGCCAATTTACTTTTATCGTGTTTTAGCAACTATACCTTCCGGTTTTCCTCATAAACTTAAGACCTTTACAAGGAGAGGCATCGGATGTGACGTGTCCATGAGTGGAAGCGCCTGTCCTTATTCTCAGTTCAAATCTGACGGGAAGTTAATCAGTCAACTGTAGTTGTACGTTCTTTACTAGTTTTAGGAAAAATCAGAAGTCAAGAAAATGGTTTCTACAATTACAGAGAGGAACATTGTTGCGGATTTAAATCAACCCACAACAAAGAAAAAGCGAGAAAGGTTTTTAAATACAAAAAAGACGAGAAAGGTTTTTAAATATAAAAATATAAAATATTTTTATTTTCGTGTTTTTTACAACTACATTTTCTCAGCATGTATAAGTGTTAACGTTCTTGTTTTAAAGTTCCTTGTTTGTAGCTGTTTGTTAAGATGAAAAGAAAAGTGATTTCTTCGCGTGTATGCGTCAAAAAAGCGGCAACGGAAAATGTTAGGTTGAAGGTGTAAATGTCACGTAGCTTGGCGAGGAAAAGTGTAAATGTCACGTAGCTTGGCGAGGAAGAGTGTAAATGCCACATAGCTTGGCGAGGAAGGGTGTAAACATCACGTAACTTGGTCGGGAAGAGTGTAAGCGTCACGTGGCTTGGTGAGGTTGAGTGTAAGTGTCGCGTAGCTTGGTGAGGAAGAGTGTAAGTGTCATGTAGCTTGGTGAGAAAGACTGTAAATGCCACATAGCTTGGCGAGGAAGGGTGTAAACATCACGTAACTTGGTCGGGAAGAGTGTAAGCGTCACATGACTTGGCGAGGTCGAGTGTAAGTGTCACGTAACTTGGTGAGGAAGATAGGTTAATGAGTAAGAGAATCCCATTGAAGCTGCCGTAGTGAACTGATGTTGGATGTATCCGTCTCAATCTCCTTACTGGTTTTTCTGGTCTGGTGACTTTGCTTATATACTCTTCAAAACGGGCGCGAAGTTTGTTTATTGTCGGCGGGAACACGACCCATTTGTTGAAGAATATTAAATATTTATTTTCAAAAGATTATTATATTAACCGGAAGGATGCGCGAATCCTCTGACTCAGAAACTATTTTTGTCATTTTTGTGTTCATTTCCGTTTGTACTTCACAAAATAACTCTGCGTTCAAACAAATCTCTTTCCCTTCTTGCTCTGCACGCAAAAAGGCCATTGTGTTTTCAGGGCCAGAATACAAAGGAAGTTCTTGTATTTATCTTGTTTTCTGAAATGTTTCCTGTTATAATGAATCAAAATTGAATAGAGATAGAAACGTTAGTAATCAACAATATCGACTAAAAAGAAAACAAATTATATATTTTGTAATATATATGTATATATATTACAAAAAAAATGCACTAAACTAATTGAATTTCATTTTCCAGGTTTTCAGATAAGACGTTTATCCATCTTGACACCATTTGATGTAAGAACCACGGAAAAATCCTTTGAGTTATTTAGCTCGAAAGAGAACAGGACTTCGTTTTTTTCAGACTCACTGTCTTCCTAACTGAGCAATGGTGAGAGGAAAAAAGATCATCCAGGCCTTCAATAATGGTACCAACATTCATACTTTGGTTTCCATCTTCAAAGTCCATTCAAGAACCATCGAGAGAATGGCGAATAAGTTTAAAATAACGGAAAAGTAGAGAGCAAAACTGGATCAGGGGGTCACAACAGAGAGGGATCATCATTTCAACTTAGAGCTAAAGAGATCAAATAGAAAAGATCCAACTCAATCCATAAGACGTTTGGTATGTGAGAGTGGATTTTCAGTTATGACAGTTCAAAGAGCAGTGAAAAAAGACTTGATAACTGTGAGGCGCCTTGTTACACCAGGACAGAAAGTAAGGCGGTTAGAAGGGGCAAAGATCATCTTGAATAAGATGGAAAATGATCCAGGAATTATATATATATATATATATATAATTATATATATATATATATATATAAATGAACTTTACTTCACTCCTTCACGAACTTCCTATCCTTAGCTATGATTAATTAATGATGAACATGTCATTTTTGTTTATGACCTATTTCATCACGATTCTTCTGTTAAGCTTGGAGAGTAATTATACATTCTTATTACTCAAACTAGAGTCCAATAGTGTTATAAAAACCTTAGAAAATTCCAGTAAGATATCTTTAATCATTTCTA
The DNA here is from genome assembly GCA_964036315.1 of Acanthosepion esculentum. Taxonomy (NCBI): domain Eukaryota; kingdom Metazoa; phylum Mollusca; class Cephalopoda; order Sepiida; family Sepiidae; genus Acanthosepion; species Acanthosepion esculentum. The sequence goes on from OZ038504.1 coordinate 84,027,193, forward strand.
AGATACAATGGTTCAAACAAATGAACAATTTTGCCGTGACGCGATTTGAACAATTTTGCTGTTACACCCGGTATATTTGATAGGCATGCGTAAAACGTTCACAATATTATCTTATTTTTTATTCAGACAAGGATTTAATCTCGATTGGATTTGGGGATCAGGATAGAAAGAAAGCGATTTCATTTTTAGGATTCCTTCCCCAGTTCTCATCTTTGTTTTCGGAATTGTTTCAAACTATAATAAATTAAAACTAAATAAAACTGTTGGGGTTCATTATTATTGACTAAAGAGAAAACAGATTAAAAGAGTCTATAATCTTGAAGCATATAATGTTTGTCCCAGAATTTTTTTACAAGATCTTTTCATATCATCATTGTTCGGTTATCGAACTTTTACCCCTGGCATTCTAATGACAACTTTCAGCTAAATTCTGCATTCCATCATAAGAATGAATATGATTGGATGAATTGATATTTTGAAATTTGGAGGATATTTCACGTGGCAGCAGTTCCATAGAGCAAAATATTATAATCTGAAGATGAAAATTATGCTCTTTATGAAAAGAACTTCCCATACCATCTCTATATATAGTTTTCTGTTGTGTCGCATTTGCATCATAGTGTTGCTACGCAACAGATTCTTATTTCCTTAATCAGGAAAGAATATCTTGCATTACGATGTGTCAGTTAAATGAGTTGATTGATTAACTTCGATTTTCTTTTTGTCATCAAGACAAGTTGTAAAGGATTTAATCCACCCTACAGTACCATTCCCCACAGATATAACGTCAAAAATATTTTGCTACTCCATCACTATTTCTATGGAAAATGTTCTGACGAGCTACACATCTTAGTTTCGCCAGTTCCGAATATTATAGCTAAGAACCATGCCACGTACACGGAGCCGAATCCCCCTCATCCACCTCGTAAATCCAATGGTTCGAACTTCTTCCCAAGAATGCTACTTTGTGAACTAACTCCCGGCAGGAGGAAACTTCCCCGGTCGCTACAATTTTAACATCCTCATCCCTTATCCACGCACAAGAAGCTCATTCAGTAACCTCTACCCTGAGTAGCTCTTGGGGCTTGTATTGGATGAACAAAAGTTTTTTTTAAGTGTATTTTCTGGTTAGGATACAAAGAAAGTAATTTGATTTTTGTTATATAGGAATAGAGTGTCGCTGCCGACACTTGAGTTTGAACATAGATCGCCAGTGAGCAAACACAGGCGATCCCATTATTGAATTAAGTAGACCACGTGACCATAGAGGAAATGCAGAAGTAGAAAGTATCGTGACGACTAACGACCGTCATTACTGTTAGGATTTTTTGGTACCCTTATATACTAGTGAGCCAACCAAAATGAGCTGACTCATTTTATAGTTCGCCAATAGAAGGTTAATCCGACATGTATAAAGGCGGCCATTTTGTTTTCTCTCCGAATATCCACTGCCGACCTCTGATACCGATGACCAGAAGAACTACTGAACTACGCTCGGCTACTTTCTCCGAATATTCACTGCCAACCTCTGATATGGAAGACGTTAAGAATTATTGAACAGCTGCTACTAGATATTGGTGTTGTTTCATTGAACAAATTACTTACTACGCTGGATTCTACATTCAGACTACGGTGAACATGTATAAAAATTACTACTCTATCCTCTCTTACTATACGGATCATTATTTCTAGTCTACCCTCTATTACTATATGGATCGCGTTTCTACTCTATCCACTGTACTATACGAACCGATATTATCTACTCTATTCACTATACTATTTTTCTATTCATGTCACTATTCGGTGGTTACTATTCGAGTGAGTATTATCGAGCAAGTACTATTAGTGCGAGTGTTATTCAAAGGCGTATGACACCAGTATTGCTCAACGGCGTTATATAGTTATGCCCGCGATTACAAAGTCTCTAGTACAAACGGACATTCCCATAGCCCGTTCGACTGTCAAACTCTCTGCTTCGGCAGAGGGGAACCCGGACGAGGCTTTGCCGAAGGGCAAAGTTTCGTCCGGGGAGATAGACAGGCCCTGAACGCGTTTATGCAGGTTCGAAGGGAATATTTTTCGCCGAGCCTACTAGAACCCACGCTAAACTCGGCCTTGTGCCACATACGACCCACGTGGGGGTGGGCGTTAAATATAACGGACATTACGAAAGTGACAACGAGTATTCGTTGGCATCACAAAAGTTGCAACGAGTGTTCGCTGACATCACAAAAATTTTCATTATTGTACATTTTTTGCTAAAGTTTGTTTTCTGAAATGTTTCAAGTTATAATAAAATAAAACCAAAGAGATGAGAATGTTTGCGTTATTGTGGCACTGATTCTCGTTAGACTAAAAACATTGGCAACGATATTTTGCACATGTAAATGACTCGTGTAAGGAAATGGAAGACAATTTCAACAAGGCGATATACAGTGTAACCCGGATATAAGAGACCCGGATATAAGATAAACCCGGATATGAGAGAGATTTTCCCTGGTCCCAAATTAGAGCCATACTTACCTAAACAAAATAGGCCAAACCTGGATATAAGAGAAACCCTGATATAAGATACTTCTTCTCCGGTCTCGACAACTCTCTTATATCCGGGTTACACTGTATATATTTTTGCGTTTTTATATTTCAGTAACAAAGGAGAGAAAATATACGAGTTTAAATGTGAAAGAAAAAAATATTAAAATCGTATGGGTGATACATGTTTGCGTATGTGTGTAAAAAAGTTAAGTCACTACGGAGAACGATAGCCTGCATGTTAGAAGGAAAAGAGAGAAAAGACCGGATGTGCACCGTTTTATAGCTGCTTAGCAGCGCCCTCTAACGATGTCTTGGCGAAACTACGTGGGGGTAATCCACAGGGCTCACCAATATCTACTGAAGAGAAAACAAATGAAAAGAACCAGTCATGAAGCATAGAATATTTTGGTGCAAAATTTCACATCATTTTTAGACAAAATCTTTCACTCATCTAAATATTTCACTAATGTTGGCGAAAAAGAAAACAAAACTAAAAGTGATTTTTAAGTATGTAATGGGTTTTGTGCAAAAGTTCCCATCGTTTTGTGGTTTGCGTAAACAGAAGCGAGTTATTTTGTTGGCTAATCTTATCAGTTTCGTTTATCAGACGTATGTGATCCGTTTCTAAGTAGGAATTATATGCCCTAACATCTGATACAAATTGGTTTAGCCGAGAATCTGAGATGCTAAAGTCAACAATTTGTTGGTTTGTTGTTTATTGGTGAATGTATTTTTAGTTATCAGAAGGATTTATGATGTCGGTGTTCCTAAACATTCGTCCACAACAAATTAAGAGATAAAAGGAATATTGAAAACAAATCATGCAAGAAAATTCAGAGTGAAGACAAACATAATTAAAAGTGTAACAAAAACATTGATTTATATACAATTGACATATACAATTGGGTTGAATATTTTATGATAAATGAGGATGGTTGAATTAGATTGTGTAGAGTATTTTTGTGAAGTTTCAGCGTGTGTGAAGCTGTTATTAAGATTTGTTCGTAAAATTAAACTAAGTATTTGGTTATGTACAAAAATGTCCTTTGTGCGAGTTCAATCAATAATGTGTGTGCGTAAGTTTCTTTGAGTTATTGTCCAAAATTGGTAGGAGTTGTGTACCTTTAGTTGTTTGGATGTTTGATTGATGGTTTACGAATACTTATTCAGTAGTGAGTAAATATCACTTTTTAAGTATTGTAATAGTTCTTCTATTTATAGAGTTTTTGGTCAAGAAAATAGGCTCCAGAGAGCTGGGCGCGAAAAGACATTTTTGCGTGAACTTGTTACAGTTCTAAGGGTCTGAGCCAATGAGAAGTCTCGCTTGCTGAAACTAGAGTGTTGATTGGTTGATAGGTGATTTTTGGTGCAAAGTGGATTATACTGGAGGGGTGAGAGGTTAGTATGGATTATCAGGTTATTTTATCTAGACTATGCCATCTGATACACTGTTTTATGGAATGGTAAAACCATGTGTTTAGTATTAAGTATCATTTTGAATAGCATAGATTTAATTAATACGTGTTCTCCATTGCTGTTTGAAGTTTCTGTTTTAAATAATAATATCTTCTTTCCATTCGAAAATACCAGCGGTAGCATTAAAATACCCACAAATGCACAACTCTACTTTTTTTTCTTACTTACATTATTTACATTATTCGGACTGTTAGCCACAGCTTCATGCCACATTCACAACGTTACGTCGTTGTACGCTCCGGCCTTCTTCAGGTGATTAAAATTTCGAACCGAACCCTTTATTTCAACCACCGGGGGGGGGTAGATTGTTCTAGTTCCACGTGCCATGCCGCTTCCGGAAATAACATAGACATCCGGAAGAGGCATGGCACGTGGAACTAGAACAACCTACCCCCCCCGGTGGATGAAATAAAGGGTTCGGTTCGAAATTTTAATCACTTGAAGAAGGCCGGAGCGTACAACGGCCGAAACGTTGTGAATATGGCAATGAAAATGAGGATAACAGTCCGATTAATGTAAATAATGGAAGTAATTATAATATTTTACCTCTTTTTTTTTTTGCTATACATAGTTTAGTTACCCTCCTGTAGATAACCTCTTGTAGAGATTTTCCAAGCGTAGCTTAGATGTGGCACAAGACCGAAAGTATGGGATGCCCAATGAGGATCGAACTCACTACTCAGACGTAATTGTTCTAGCAAGACAAGCTTGCTAGCCATTACACTACCTCGAGGTGCCCTAGATAACCTCTTGTATATAGTCTGGAGATACTTTATTCGTTTAGAGGATAGGCTAATATTATTCGAATTTTCTGGCTACGTACAATTATATCGGCAGCCATAATTCTTTTTGACTGCTGTAAAATATTATCTATTACAACATGATGAAATTGCAATTCCAACTCCATGTTGTATCTTCTCCTTTGGTCAAGACCAGAAGGCGTCACGTCTCAAGCATGAAATGAAGTCGATATGAAAACGGTGAAGCATTTACATATAAATATCAATGGTGCCTAGACTTGTTGAACTTAAACGCAGCACTAGACTGTCGTCGAGATCTCATCAATTTACAGTCCAGCTGGCTAGGTGTAACCGTAAAGTCTATGCTAACAGTTTATTTTCTCACACTTCTCGCTTGTGGAACTCCGTTCCGGATCCATTCTTCCTAGCCAACTTTAATTTTCAAAATTTTTAATATAATGCCAATCTCTATCTACGGTCCTGTTGATTACTCTTTCCTCTTTTCGCTCATTATTAATGTTCTGTTCCTAATTCTGCCACACCCCGTAACCCTACGTGTCTTAGTAGCTTCACTGCCTTGCACGGGATGATACCGATTAAATAAATAAATAACATCACGTTTCGCATTCGGGCATTGGTCTCAAATGCAATTCACCTTGCATTTATTAATGTTCAATGGAAGTTGATTTGTGCTATTTTCCATTTGAAAAAACTTATTTTTTCTTATAGTTTTTGGGTTTTCTTAATATAGCTAAAAACATTTTATGGAATCGGCATATTAGATAGAATAACATCAAAGACCAAGAGACATGAGAACAGCAAACATCCTCCGTGCAAAGACAGAGATGGAATACTTCGTAATTTGCTTCGTAATACGGATCGATGGCAATGAGAACTTTATCTTGGCAGAATAGTTAAATAGCTATTCGTGCAAACAATTTATACTGTGTCGTGGGTTCGATCTTTGCTGCTTACTTCGCCCATTATTTTACTTGAATTGATGGAATAATATTTTACGGCTTATCGGCTCTTTACAGGTTATTTAAAGCCAGAAAATAATTGTTTTAGATTGTAACATTTTTTTAAAGATAATAATGGTTTAGCGATACAAGTCTTACTAATTAACCCATAGCTAGGGGGAAGAGGTGGGTTCTTACCTTTCCCAAAGGAGTGCGTAAGTGAATAGAGCGAAGCCAACTGGAATTGGAACTTGGCTCTTTCATTAACAATTCCGAACCATTATCCATTACACCACCTGCACATCCAAGCTTACAGCATCTGGTATTCCCGAACGTCACCCATCTAGTTACTGACCAGGCTCGACATTGTTTAACTTTGGTGATCGTACGGGGACCAGTGTTTCAACGTGGTGTTCGTAAGCCCCACACTATATTTATGTTTGACAAAGCAAATGCCTTGAAAATATGTAGTAATCGACTGTTTAAACGACTTGAATTCACTATGCAGATAAATCAGGCAAAACCCTCTAATGGGGAGCGTGTATAGATGAATGGTCTCTCGAAAATAGAAAAAGGAATATAATTTGTGATTTTACAATTCAAACTAATCACTTAATCCAGGCCTGGAGAATAGGTCTTGTAATTGTTAATAAAGAAAAGAAGACATGTCGGATCGTGGAAGTTGTCGATCAATTCTAATGCTGAACGAATAACTAAAAAGATGGTGGTGTATGGAGGAGACAGAACGCGGAGAATAGTCATGAAAAGCCTTGTGAAAAATCGGCCGGCTTTCCGCCGAGTAAAATTTGAAGCCATAACCAAACGAAAGCCTTACGGAGATAATCAACAATACTAAAGATGATGATAAACATTGAAACTTGCTGTCACTTGATCTTAATGGTGCAATAATAATAATAATAATAATAATAATAATAATAATGATAATAATAATAATAATAGAGAAAATTATAAGCCATTCTGATTTGAAAATTGAGATAGCAAGATTGTTTGGAATGCGGTAAAGGAATGTCAAGGTGATTCCAGCGGTGATTAGCGCATTGGGATCAACCCAAGGCCATACCTATAATAGGCCAGGCGATCTTGCAGCTGGGGTCTCTTACTGGGGGCGATGTGAATTTTTTTAGATATAGCAATTGCAAACAGAGGGAAAAATTCCCCTGTGAGATTGGTTTGATATTTTTGTGTGTTTTACCAAAACAAGAAGCACAATGAGCTAATTGGTAAATTTGATGATTATTAACAAATTCCTGTAAATAAAAAGACGGGTAACTTTGAATAAACAAATGCAAGTGCATAATATTTCAAGGAGTGATTTTTATTTCCATGGTTTTTTTTTTTAGAGAATTTGTACTTGTCAAAAGCTCATGACTTGTATATTGTGGTAAAAAAAATCCGCACCAGTCAATGATATCAAGCATATAATCATAGTTTGTTCAAATGTGATAATTTGTATTTTACTAACCAAAAATTTTAAATGTCCTCATTTTGACTGTTTTCAACACAACATTTTGGGTATAGTCTTCATTTGACATCATAAAATAATCCAAAAACAAAGTTCAAACTAAAATTTCAGCATCCAGATCTCTAGTGTGATCTTGTAGTCGATTAAACTTGTTTATGTGCCCTGCGTAATGCACACTTAGGCGATCATGTATCATTCGATACATGACTGACGAGGCAGGTTTTTCTCGTAGGTTGTCATTTCTTTCTGCGTTAGACCAGTTTCCATCCAAGGCTATAGAACCCAGTCTGTCCTACTATTTGCCTATAACTAGGAGGCGGGAGAAGAATAGGATTCATACATTTCCCAATGGTATTAGCACGCAAGTGAATGCAATGGATTCGACTGGAATTCGAACTCAGCTCTACGATTACTCAATTAAGCAAACAAATTCACTGAATATTTGACAATATACTTCCATGCACTCTCTTTGTATTGAAAGCATTTCAAACACCAACATGAAGATTTTTGTTGAAGAATTTCTGCAAACCTTTCATTTGACAGCATTGAATATTATAAAAACAAAATAAAACAAACAAAAAAACACCCACAGAGCAGTGGTATCCAGTGGAACTTTTAAATCACCACGATTTATTTCTTTCAAAAAAACTTTCATGCTCATGATAATAAAAAGCAGTATCATTGAATATTTGCTCCTCTGTAAGAGGATCTTTTCTTGTGATATATCCTGCGATATAAAAAAGCGACATTTTAATATCTTCTAGGACTGGAAGGTGATCAAATGTTTGGCATGGCAATTTATCCAACAGATATCCACATTGAGCAATTATGGCCTGGATCATGGCTATACTTTCTACCATCGACTTTCAACCGAAGAAGTAATTTTGTTTTTTGAATATGAAATTTCTGAATAAACATTTTGTACTGTAATAAAATAAGTACCGCCAGAACCTTGTCTCAATTTACCAAATTTAGTTTCAAGATAGTCGCTGGTAAATTCTGCAAGAATAACAAAAGTGAGCCTGCTGTCAAGTAAATGTCTTTAAACATCAATGAAACCATCACATGTATACTCGATAGCCATAATAATGTCTCTTGTGAAGGATTTTATTCTCTTTCCTTGCTTCCCTTCCATTTGTTTTGCCATACTTCCAAACTTTGCATGAAATGTCAAATTTCCATTTTGATCTGATACCACACTTTTCAGTGGATCATTTGTCTTGGCCCTTCCATAAATATCTTTTACGCTCACTATTTGCCTAAATTTCAAAACTTCTTCGATAAAAGTAAGTTTCTCTTGTCTCATCATTCTGTAATGGTGGATGAGTTTTAATTGCAGTTACAGTCTCATCGCAAAACACTTTGAAACAGTTGGAAACTTTTTGTCTCTCAACTGCTTTTGGAAGAACCGCTATTTCTGTTAGTTTTGATAACTTAAACAAATTGATTTTTTTTTCATGCGCAAAAAGTTGTTTCATTATTTCTCATCTTGCTGTCATGTCTTTATCATCAAAATAAAACAGCAATTGTTACCAAGCCTCAGTTATCCAGTTACTGTGAATACTTTTAAATACATGTACATAATCAAAAAGCAAGTATAAACCATTTTTAGTAACCCAAAGCTTATTTGCAACAGTATCAAATTTCTTGAATAAAACTTGGTTAGTTTGATTATTGTTGCAAATAATTGCAATTGCAGGACCTTTCAAATGACTGACTAAATCAATAACATTTCTAACATTCTGAAACAAAAATTCCGAATTTAGTTTGGCAACTGGGATCATGTTAATAAAAAATCTTCGTCCACCATGTAATACGCAATACAGTTTTTGCTAATGCTTCTTCAGAATCTTTGGCAAAACCAACTCACTTTAGCATAAACTTCAACTAAGATGATACATTTTTTCTATTCATCTGACATTTTGCCAAAACAGATCACGAAAAAAATTCAGACCATCTAACTTCGAAACTGTCATATTAACTAGGGTTTTCATGCTGGGTAATTTGTAATCATCTCGAATTCTGTTAAAAAGACACCGAGATGTGGCAAAATATTCGAATAACCGGACAAGAATTTCTGACTAGTAAACTTTTTTGCCAACTATTCGTGGTCACATAACTTCGATATGTTGTAACAAAACCCGTTCAATTTTCAAGTCACCAAGGCAACGAATTGATTCCTCAATTTGAGGCCAATGTTGAAATATATTCATTTTGTTTTACAATAGGGAAGAAATGTGTATGCGCATACGTGCATGGTAACATTCAAACGTCAAGTTTTCAAAAATTTTAATAAAAAAATCGGAATACCTACAGTGAAAAGAAAAAATGAGAAGACTGGATGAACTGTTGATAGTTTGATTTGTAACAGGTAACTTCTGGTGCCAAATCATGATGGTCAATATCAGCGCACAAATTTTTTAAAATTCTCAAGTCTATCTTTTTCTAAGAAAAGAGCAACTCATCATTTTGCACAATTTGCATAGAAGCAGGAACATTTGTTGTTGTCCTTGGTTTTGGTAAAGGACTCGGTATCACACTTCATGGCAAATTATTGAATACTGATGGAGGATTTTTGGGCCGTGCTTTTCCCTGAACAAATACAATTTCATAACCAGGTGGAACATGCCTTTCACAAACAACAGTGCCTGGGTGGTTAGGGGTGTTATCTCTTAGTATTACCTTTAACCATCTTTCTCTCTCATCTTAATGTTTTGGGAGACGAAACATCCGTATCTTATTTTGCTCATTATAATTGTCTCGACAGGCTGTCACACAACACCATTTGACCATTTTGAGACAATATTCAACAGTAGCACTTAACAAAATTATAGATTAAAGTTTCCCCGAAATAAAAGAATTTAAGCTTTATAAATCAAAACAGTGTTCAGTCAGCTTTTTGAAATTTCCAATGTTCACTACGTGTGTAACTTCAATATACAGGGTGTCCATAAAGTTCGTGTGCACTTTAAAAAATGTATAACTTTATTTGTATTTGTGATAGAAATAATCTGTAAAAATGTTATAAAGTTTAATGTACCTAGTTTTAAGTATAGCTAAAATAACTAATGTGATTTCAGGCATTACTGTAAATCAGTTGGCAAATGTTTTCCGTGAACTGCAAAATCGTATTACCCTTTGTATTGCTAATGATGGAGGACATGTGGAAACTTAAATAAAATTTCAATAAAACCTTAAAAAATATAGATTTACTTCTTTCTACTCCTTTTTACAAATTATTTCTATCGCAAATACAAATGAAGTTATAATGTTTTAAAAAGTGCACACGAACTTTATGGACACCCTGTATATATATATATATATATATATATATATATATATATATATATATATATATATATATATATATATACACATATACATACATACACACACACACACAAACACTCACACACATATATATAGATCCAAATAATCAAGAATACTTATGATTTTATATCATTTGATATTATAATAAAAGTACAATTTTTTTTAATGTAGTTGAAATACAAAAATATATTTTGGGAAAAGTTTCAAGCAATAGTGCTTTATTAAAACAATTTTTGTTTAACGGACACGTTGTTATTGTACAGAAATATGTCCATACAAAATTATTATATCAAAATTTATCTGAATAGCAGATGTGAGAAATTAAAATAGTTCTTGATAAAGTTGGAACATGAGTGAGTGAATTTAAAATATGGCTGATGGTTAGTTGAAAAAGCGTAATATTTTAGACTTTCAAACAATATTTCTTCAATATATATTGTTGTTACTATGAAGAAAAAAGTTTATAAAAACTTATTTGCGATATTCTAATATATTACGATCAAACAAAAATTGCAAATTTATAATAGATTACAGTAGTTTAGTACATTAAAACATTGAGTAATACAGTAGTTCTATAAAATTAATAATGGCGAGACAATAGATCTTAATAAAATTTAGTTTTGACTTTTCACAGTATACACTTGTGATAATCCAAATTTAATTTAGTATAAAATACAGAAATTCAACTAAAATAAATTTGGTAGGTGAGAATTTCCCATTCAGAATGAATTTGCTATGTGCCGGATCAATGAAGGTCAAAAGTTACCTGCTAAAAAATTATCTGGTAACTGCGAAAACTTACCTCCAGTCGCTGCTACAAAAAGTGTGAATGCCTGGCCTGTTGTACGTATAGCCTTGGATCAATCCCATTAAAACTGTGTGACTTCTTTGACCAGCTCCTCAAGTTATAGGCAGACTGGGTTCTATAGCCATGGGTGGCAACCAGTCTAGGAGAAGGACATCTCTGAATAATATAAAACCTCCAACTATGTTTAAATAGTATAGCAGACTGGGCCCTGGTTGGCGACCTGTCTAGAAGGAGGATAACTCTAAATTCATGGTGAAGTATATATTATGCAGCTAATGAAATGATCGTGGAGTTTACTGTGACTCTGTGATCCTGACTGCAGTCAACCTGGATTGGGAAGAGGTTAATTAACTTATATTATTATATAGGGTCTAGGAACCCTTGGAAGCCGTCAGTGGTTGCGCTAGAACGAAGTCACAAGTCATCGTGACTGAAGGTTTGAGAGTACTAGCCTGCTGATCACGCTAGATAACGCGCTCTCTCCCAGGAACTGTAACTAACGTCTACTCAGCATAGCTGCAGTATAAACCACAGGTGGGCTCTGTGGGTGTTGAACACACACAAATGTGCCTGAGCAGGTGTCTGCAATGGGGATTAGCTAGTCGCCCTAGTAGACAGGCATAATTGGATACGAGCGGCTGCACCATTTACTATTATATAGGGAAATGAGCAAGTTTCACCTTTATCATTTTTTACAATCAGCTTTTCTTTTCATACAGATTAAATACTACTACATGACGACGGAGTTCCCTTGACAACGGGCTGGTCGCTAAGTTTTACTTGACCGCTGTTTCAACATTTCTAATTTATTTCTAAATAATAGTCTACTGAACAATAAACCTAAAAAAGAAATTTGGAAACCAGCTCTGTATACTGTACATTACTCCGGTTTCTGTAACTAAGGTACAAATCAATTGAACGAGAAATACGACAAGAGTATAAAGCAGAAACACTAATCAAATAAGTTATGTTTAAGTTTGGATTTATTTTCTTTTATGGCATATCAATACCTCAAGGGGTTATTTAATGCCCACAAGATTATTAGAATAGATACGTATGAATAGAATATATATTCTTTGTAAGAAATCAGTTTGTAGATCAGTTTTCATTGACGTATTTCTTTTAAGAGTTTTTGTTTTGTCGAGAGTCAAATATATTGCTAGTAATAATATTTTTTTTGTTTTTCAAAAATGTATTGCTGGTATTTTGATTATAAATATATATTTTTATACTTTCATAGTGTTTTGACCCCATTTTTTTGGTGGGGGGGGTGCTATTAGCTCATAGCTGGGACCCTAACAGATACTACCACCCCGGGTCGAGGTGAACCTGGGAACAAAAGCAATTAAGAAGTGGTTCAAAGCCTCCTGTGTTAAAGTTATCGAAGCTTATTACGAAAAGGGACGTTCAAACAGAAATGCATTTCGCGCACTTCGCGATTTTTTGGGTTAACCTAATCGACCAACGGAGAGTGCAATTGGAAACGATGTAACGTTGTTGTGGAGAGGTTCAATTCCTGCGCGCGATGACGAATAGAGGGGTCTGGATTTTCGGACACATTCTCGTGCACTGCAGCAATGTTTTCAGCTGAACGGCGTAAATGAGCACGCAATGGTGTCTTCACATCTGCCAACGACCCAGTTTGTTGGAATTTAAGAACAATTTTTTCAAATGCACTCTTGAAATTTTTAACACATTGTTTGATTGTTAATCTTTCCATGGTTGAAATTGCCAAAGACTTAAGTCGTTAAATCTGAACGAAAAAGAAAAAAAAATCATTAGATGCTTTAACTTAATTCACATTTAAAATCGGTTCAAGTTATTGAAACACCCTTTATATACCTAAAAATCATGTTTTCCCTGAAAGTATAACATGATGTACAAAATATCTGTAGCTGAAGCCATACAATCGTGTTCAAAATATGTAGCTGATGTTATGAATGATCAAGAGTGGTCTCCCCTTGTTTTGATACTCTCCCCTTTGACAGAGCTATTTCTGTTTATTGGGACTATAAAAGGACACTATACGCGAACCTTGTATTCTCAGTTGAATAAAGTTTTCTTAAAGCCTACAGCTGTGTACTTTTTCATTACAGCTGAAGCCATAAAATTTCGTACAAAATGTTTATATGTCGGCATTAAATAACCTACAGAGGTTTATATTCTGCTAAACAAAATTAACCAACCAACCAATTTTATTATCACAAATACTATATGGGTTTTATTTTATTTTTTTCCCAGTGTCCAGATCACAAAAAGAGTTGAAAGAAGTTCCTCAAAGTCCTGTTCAATTAGTGATTATTTTTTTTTAGTTTTCAACAAAATATTGGAAACAAGTCATCATACGATATTAGAGAAAGGATTACGTGCTTCGTATGTTTCTCCTGATCGCTGATGTGTTAAATGGTGAGATTTTTATAATAGTGAACCCCCAAACAAATATCAGAACACTAGGAAAGTATAAAAATACATTTTCATAGTAAAAATATCATCAATACATTTTTGCAGTGAAATTACCAACAATACATTTTTATAAAAAAATTACTACCAACAATATATTTTCATAGTAAAATTACCAGCAGTACGTTTTTATATAAAAAAATATTACCCACAATACATTTTTATTGTAAAATTACCAGCAGTTCGTTTTTATAAAAAAAATTATTAGCCACAATACATTTTTATAGTAAAATTATCAGTAATACGTTTTTTTTATTACCATCAATAGATTTTATTATCTATAAAGTATACATATATATATATATATATATATATATATATATATATATATATATATATATATATATATAGAAGAGTAATACATTTCAGATGCAACAAGGAAGGTCTTCAGTGATGCACTGTCTTCATAGCCAATTTCGGGTTTTGCATCATATCGGCTCCAACAGCAACCCCGACCTAATTCTACAAGATTCAGGCCGCCTCCTTGATAGCGTTTTGCTACGCACTTCGACATTGCAAAAAAGATAAATAAAATATGGCTAGGATTCCGACCGTTATTATTGACATACGTCAGTCAACATCAGCCAATGAAATAAAGACTTTCCCCCTTCCCTTTTCCCCCTTCCCTCCTATATAGTCTATAGATATAAACATATGTTCGCCCTGAAAGTATGAAATGATGTACAAAATATCTGTAGCTGAAGCCATAAAATTGCGTACAAAATATTTTGATTTCGTCATTAAATGACCCATAGAGGTTTTGATATGCCGCTGAACAAAAAGAACCAATGTTTCTGAGCAGGAACTTTAGCACGTCTAACGATCCTGTGATAAAAAAAAACCCAAACATTACGGATATTGTTTGCGTAGTTTTAAGGGTGTAACATCTCTTGTTAATGTGGGACATAGCAATGCGTGGATTAAAAGTGACGTAAAAAGTGTTTACTTTAACGTCGTTGATAAAATAAGCATTTCAAATTATCGTATAATGTCCACCGTTTGTCAAAACAGTCAATGCATATGACAGCCACTATGACACTAGTCTATGTATGGTTGTCCTTCAGACCTGAAGCAAACTTTGTTTTGCATTTCATCTGCATCGGGCCGAGTGTTTGAACACGCGTATCTCCTGAAATAGGGTCCACTACAAATATGGCAGGCTCAAGATGAGTCCACCCAAAAGAAATGTAAAAGAAAATGTGAAGAAAACAACAAAGACCGGTATGTATATATATATATATATATATATATATATATATATATATATATATATATATATATATATATATATGTGATTTATTCGAAAATTATAACATAAATATTGTTGAAACTTGACTAATGCATGGAATAATAATGCAACACAAAATGTACTTAGAACAAAATGTATTGAAACAAGAAAGTGTACACAATATT
This sequence comes from Acanthosepion esculentum, assembly GCA_964036315.1. NCBI lineage: Eukaryota > Metazoa > Mollusca > Cephalopoda > Sepiida > Sepiidae > Acanthosepion > Acanthosepion esculentum. The sequence goes on from OZ038504.1 coordinate 84,042,397, forward strand.
TACATATAGTCTTTTGTATATTCCTGGGAAGACCGTTCCTGGAGAATGTGTTGACTAAGTCGCAGTCGGGCAGAGTCTCTAGTTGAATCTCTTGATTCGCTTCCCTGTCTTCCCGGTACCAACCATATTTATATAGTCGGTACTCCACTATGCAAATTAGGTGGATCCTACCACAACAAATCACTACAAAAATAGCCATTTTGTTTCAACACTTCTGGTGTCTTATCAAGTGATGGTATTGAATAAGACACCAGAAGTGTTGAAACAAAATGGCTATTTTTGTAGTGATTTTATAACATATTTATGTTATAATTTTCGAATAAATTATATTTGCTCTACACTGTATTGAGCACTCTTTTAAGAATAGTATTTTTGGGTCATTGGAATTTATTCCGTATACACCAATCTTATACTTGGGTATATATATATATATATATATATATATATATATATATATATATATATATATATATATTATAATATTTTTTTAAAAATACGATTCCTTCGCTACATAAGAGTTCTCATGTTTCAAAAACGAGAGCCGAAACCCTCAATATAATTATTGAAATTAAGTTGAATTAATGTATCGAGTCCCGTTTCATCCTTAAGCAAAAATTTAGGAATAAGTTATCTTGTGGTTTGCGCGTGTTTATAAGTATGGTCTTTTGTAACATTAATTGCTATGGAAACGGTTGGGGGCGGCCATTTTGGTTGGGTGGTCGAAGAGTTAATTCTTATCTACAGATCCGTCACCTTCGGAAAGTTTATGCCAGGTTATGGTGGAGTATCTCTTTCAAAGCTGATGTTGGCGGTCACCATCTAGTTAGTTTAAAGCGAAAGATATTTCATGGCGAGACGGCAAGTCGTTTTTTTTTTTAAATATTATAATATAAGCTCTACTTCTGTATGGAGCACTGTTTTTTTTAAATAAAAACAAAAATACTAAAAAACTTCGGATTATTTACCTAACGTGTTCTTTCCTATTTTTCTGCATACCCGCACACACACACACACACACACACACACACACACACACACACACACATATATATATATATATATACAGTGCTGTTCGATAAAAGTGACTCACCTGATTTTTTGTCTATTGTTTTTGGGGTTAAAATAATTTTTAATCTTACTAATATAAAGACCCCTTCCCGACCACCTAGGAAAAAAGTTTATTCACCCTAAGGTATTCTATTGATAATTATAAATTTGGATATAAATAAGATTCAGGAAAAACTCTGTGCAAAAAAAGTGAGTCAGATATCGCATTCTAATGATTAAACTGGTAAATTTAAAGAGCTTTTGACAAAATATTGAAAACTATTTTACAATACACTCAGAACAATATTCTAGAGAATTCTAGAACAGCTTAAATTAAATCTGCAGTATTCCAGAATATTCCAGAAAGCCTCATACAGTATAAAAACAGCTTGAAATAGCCACTCAAGTCACTAACTAGATGAAAGGGTACAAACACGCATCAGAACCACTTAAGGCATCTATTATTGCCCTCTTCAAAGGAGGCAAGTCTACGAGAGAAATTACAGAAATTGCTATAACCTCGCAATCAACTGTCTCTCGAGTGCTTAGGGCACATAATGATGCCATTCCTGCTCCAAGGAAGGAAACAAGGGGACGAAAGAAAAAGATTGATGATAGAACTGGCAGGGTAATCAAGAGAGAAGTTGCGAAGAATAGGACTATAACTAGCCAAGAAATTGCAGCCAGTCTAAGCGAAGAGCAAGGTGTTAGTCTGGCCTCTTCAACAGTCCGTCGGTGGCTGTTAGAACAAGGCTACAAATCTTGTACACGAAGCCGCTAATAAGCAAAGCCAACAAAGCCAAGAGACTTGAATGGGCTCACTATTACAAAAATGTCACCGTAGAAGGCTGGAAGAATGTTCTCTTCTCCGATGAAACGAAAGTTGAGGTAAATTCAAAGCATAAGGTGAGTCACTTTTATCGAACAGCACTGTGTATATATATATATATATATATATATATATATATATATATATATATATATATATATATTTGTGTGTGTGTGCAAACATATATATGTGTATTAACAAATAATAAGGATTTACAATTAACAAAGACGGTAATGAGTGTATATGAATGAACGTATAAAGTTTGTGGTCAAAGTATGCGTGAGTGAATGTATGTGCGTACGTGCGTGTGTGTGTATGTATGTTTGATGGCGTTTCCTTAAGGAAACACATAGCCCGAAAACGGGAAAGTGGAATCTTCACGAGAGATTACATTGTTGTAATGTCCGCTGAAAAGGAAAAGTGAAAAAGAGGAGGAGTCGAAAATCTCGCTAAGTGTATATAGTAAATTGATAACTCCCCCGCGTGGTGGTTTTTGAATTTAGGAGGAGATAACTAAGACACATCAGTAGATACGCAGGTGGCTTCGCAGCCCAAGTCTAGAACAGTGCAGACACCGGAAGTCACAATCAAAGCCAAAGCTGTAAGGTGGCGCTATTCACTTAGAGTAGCGAATTTTTGAATTTGTTTATTTTATTTATTTATATTTATTCATTCAGTACCAGGCGCAAGAGTCACTCAGAGTAGTATTCAGCTACGGGATAAATATCAAGGCAGATTGGGTTCTCTAACCATAGTTGGCAGTCGGCCTAGGGGAAGGACAACTCTGAATTTTAAAAAAAAGAAGAGATGTCTTAAGATCTCTATTGGGTTTTGACTCTCAGAGAGCAGAGATGCGACTGACTCCAAGCCATTCAAACACAAGCACTGCATAGCCTCTCCACCCCAACACGTGCTAAAAGGAACATCTGTTAGCGACTTCAAACGAATCACCTCCAACAACAACAGCTTGGACGGTCAGTGAATTTTCGCTGACGATCAAAGTTATTTTATAAACAACAGATCTTTTCGCGCACTAACTACCCAAAGACTTTAACTCAACTAAAGACTATTTTTACTGCTTCTTGACTCTTTTGAATTCATCTACAAATGTTTGTAAATACATATGATTTATTTAAAAGGTATACCCATGTTTTTTATTATTGTTTGGAATTCGGACTTTCGGATTTTTTTATATAAAAAACCTGGACGACTGAACTTTCTAACCCGCACAAAAATTCTTAGTATGGCACAAACTCAAGTAAAAAGAATGTGAAAGATTATGATGCGTCTAGTTTCTAAAAGGAGAGGTTTTGTATTTCTAAATCCTTGTGTAGTTTTCAAATATTTCATGAAATACATCTAATACATAAATAAAATTGTATGAAACTAACATAGAGTTTACTATGTTTTTTTTTATTGTTATTATGTACGTTTGTCTGTTCTGTTTTTACCCGTGAACACAAGCCAATACTTATGACCACATGGTGTGAGTGAATATACCGTAACTATTTTATGGTGACTACCGGCGTGCACAAGAAAAACATACAAATGCACCACATTGTCTTACATTTAGTGTAATATTCAACACTAACAACATTTTCTTCAATTTTTTATCTAAAAAAAGGTACTTTTATTCAACTCAATCTCACATTTTTCTCCAATGACACATTTTCATTACTTCCAAATCGACGAGCAACTTTGTTCGTATTGCGAGACTTTGGGCGTTGTTCATTAATTCAAATATATCCGACGTTATGTCGTTAACGAAATGAATCTTGTTTTCTCTCGTGCGCAGCCGTTGTCATCAAATAAATAAAAATAAAAAAAATAATAAAAGAAGACGGCGCCTTCGCCGTCGGACTTTAATCTAGGACAGACATGTTTGAGTTTCAGACCAACTAAAAAAACCATTGACCAGATTTGCTGTTTCCTATGGAAATAATTTCAGCCTGAAAAGATGTTACTTCGGAATTTTTTTTAATTAGTGAGAGTGGAGCTGAAGAACGAAAGACCAGAAGAAAAAGTTAATGACGAAAAGTCAAGACACCCTTTGTATGGTATTTACATTATTCTGACTATTGTCCTCATCTTTGTCGCCATATTCAGACTATTGTCCTCATTTTTGTCACCATATTTATTACAACATTTCGGTCGTTGTACGCTCCGGCCTTCTTCAGCTAGTTGTTATGTCGAACTGAACCCTTTATTTTTCTCACTGGGGTAGACTGTTTTAGTTCCACGTGCCATCAGTTATCAGTTATCTCCTGTTAATTCCCCCTCTCCACGTTCTCCACTGCCTTAACCGGGTATTGAACTCATACTCTTTGAGTCTTGTCACTGGATCTAACCAACGCCTTTATCCACTCTGCCATGTGTCCTTGAGAACATCCGGGCATGAATTTCTGCGTATTATAAGCCTAATGTCTTCATCAAAAATTTATGCTGTTACCACCATGTTTTTATCCGAGCTCATATGCAATTTTTGTTGTTATTATCGCGTTTCTCTGGCACTCCTTATTACTGGTTCCCATTAATAACGTACATAATACCTCATCTCAGAAATATAGACAGGTACCCTTTGTATGGGTAGAAAAAATATTTGGATCTTTTCTGTTAATTTACCACAAAATAAAAAGAATTTATATTTACTAAAATTTACACTAAATTCCCCCAGAGCGAGGTCCTTTCATTGCACTTCGGTTGAGTTGACCTTTGCGATCACCCCAGATATGGGCGACTCAAGTGCGGGGTCTACGTTCGCGCTCATCCCGATAAACAAAACAAAAAACAGATTTTTTATTTAAATTGTAAAAAATTCCTTATAAGCACTTCGAATATCATCCGCACTCAATGACTCCCTGATTTTTGGTAACTCTTCATTCTGTTGCTGCGAGGCAAGCTAAACAGATTTTAATTTAAAATTTATACAGTCAGCTAACCTTAATTACAGGAAATTTTGGCTTGTATAATAACGTATTTTCTTTTTTCAGACAATACCGTGTTAGTATCGTTACTCTTATCTATGAACGATAGTTGACTTATATTTTGCAATGAAAGTTCGCAGAAGTAAGGAAATTGGCGAATTTCAACAAAGACAAATAATAGGATGGCATCAGTGTGGCAAGTCAGATAGAGAAATTGCTCGTTTTTTTCCAGGTTAATCATCAAACAATTAATAATATTGTCAAGAAATTTAATTAAGAAGGCCATTGTTGTGTGGAACAACGTTCAGGAAGACAAAGCATCGTGTCTGAGCGAAAGAAAAGGGTGCTGAAGAGGGAAGTCACCAGAAAATATCGCCAGAGCGTCAAAGATGTCGCCAACAGCATGGAAATGTCACCATATGCAGTGAGAAAGACTCCGAAAGAACTAGGCTATCAAAGAAGAGTTGCAAGAAAGAAGCCCTTGATTTCAAAGGTTAACAGGAACATGCGTATTGACTGAGCGAGAGAATTCGAGAGCAAAGATTATGAATTTTAGCAGTGTGTAATTTGGACAGATGAAAGTAAATTCTGCCAATATTCAAATTTGAGACAGGTTTATGTTTGGAGAAATCAGAATGAGATTTGGAACACTGAATGTCTGCAGGCAACCGTGAAACATGGAGGGATTGGAGTAATGTGGGGCGCTATCTGGTTTGGAATTAAATCTGAGCTAATTCTTGTTGATGAGTGTGGTTTAATGGTCGAAAATACTGTCAAATATTAGAGAAAGGACTACTCCCACTATTTGAAACCAATCAGATTGACAAGAATGTCTACCTTTATCAAGAAGATAGAGCGCCATGACATACAAGTAAAGTAGTAAAGGCCTGGAAGGAATCGCAAGGAATCAAGTCACTACCATGGGTAGCCCAAAGTCCTGACATGAATCCAATAGAGCACCTTTGGGAGCACCTTCACCGAAAACATCGAGAGCGTACAACCAAAATAACGTTAGTGGCAGCCCTTAAAGAAACATTGCTAAAAGAGTGGCAAAATATGAATCAGACGATTGTTGATAATTTGATCAAATCCATGCAAAATCGATGTGAAACCCTACTACCTGATACGATTGCTTTTCGTTTCCTTTACTTTCTTTCGGGGATCATTTTTTAGCCAGATCTAATGACTCGCCTTCACAGTTACTGCTTGGGTACCCTTGATTTCAATGAATACAGGCCATCTTTTCAAAACCATGTCTATGTACCCTCGGCATCACCCCACCACCGCTTCTTAAATTTTAAAATTTTCTAAACCCTTTTTTCTTTAATTATTTCATCACAAGCAAGGCAATAAAGCCACTAAAGCATACGTGGTTACAGAGTGCGAAAATCACTTGAAAAACAATAAGTAGAGAGAAAACTTCCTCCCGTCTGACTTTTACTATATACTTAATTTCTCCAATAACCAAATTATAATCAATCCCATTACACCTCCTTGAACTGAAGAAGTTTAATGCCTTTCGTTGTTCTTGAACTTCTTTCCTTCACTCCCTTGAGGTTTATGTCCTGTTCTTTTTAAAGGAGATCTCATTTAATCTTCTTCCGCATCTGAGTCACTCCTGCTATCATTCATAGGCTCCTCTTCTATTACATTATCCTGATCTGAAGAACTCATCCTTTCTTCTTCGTCAAGATCTTCTATCACAACATCTTCCTCTTCCGTTTTGTGTCTTATTGATCAGAATAAGATAAGACATTATGCTTTTTCCTTTCTTTAGTATAATGGCCGGGTTATGTCCCCTCTGTATGGTGAAATTAGCTCTCTCGGGACTTGCTACTTTGTCTTTTTTATACCACATCTTTTCATTTGTCGAATAAGACATTGTTAATGGAGATCTTATTTGTTTTCCTATTAACGCAGACGGGCTTTGCAATCTGTCTGCATGTGGAATCATCCTATAACTAAACAGTAACCGTGGTGATTAACTGTCTATAGGATCTCTATTTGGGGAAAATGCCTTCAATCCTATTTTTACTGTTTGCCCCATTCTTTCTGCATTAGATTGCGGGTGATATAGGTGTAATTGAAGCAACCAGTTTGCTTCATCCAAATACATAAATTTCATCACAAAATTCTGGTGTGTTGCTTGATACCAATGTTTTAGGGACCCCATTTCTAGAAAATGTCACTCTTAATAAAGGGTGTTTCATTAAGACGGATCAAAGTCAGCAGTAAATAAATCAGTGTAATTGGTGAAAATTAATTTATTTCTCTGTTGGATCATGTTATTAAAGTCATGGCAATTATGTGTGAAAAATAATATCGCCCACATTTCAGCCAAGGCTTCGGCGACATACCTACACTCGATGGTCAAAATTTTTGACGACGTCTCTGCATACTTGCTCCTCGATCTCACCAATATGCCTTATTATCTCATCCTTTAGCTGTTGAATTGTTGTTGTTGGCGTAGACCTTACTTTTGAGATGATCCCAAATGAAGAAGTTTAAAGGCGTCAAGTCGCACGATCATGGTGGTCAATTGACGTCGCTGTTTCGAGAGATGATACAACCTGGAAACTTATGATTGAATTTCTGTCTGAACGTCCATTTTTGTGATAAGCTTCGATAACTTTAACACGTTGTTTGATTGTTAATCTTTCCATGGCTGAAATTCCCAAATACATAAGTTGTTAAATCTGAAAGAAAAAGAAAAAAATCATTAGACGCTTAAACTTAATTTACATTTAAAATCGGTCCAAGTTATTGGAACACCCTTTATTGGAACTTACATCTCACCAAAGGATCTTACATCTCACAAAAGGTGGTTCGCTTCATTGAGCGTGGCATAGCGTGCGTTAGCCGTGAAGGGTAGAACAAGTTGAAGTAAAGAATATAGTTCGTCTGAAAACCTTCCATAGAAATAACGATACAACAGACAGGTTGAAGATCAAGCTCAAAGGCATTGATGGGGTGTCTTCGGTTGGTCTCACCTCGTCTGGCCGGTGATCGCTGGTCGTGTTAGTTAAATCCTCTTCTCATAGTCGGTGTCGTGAAATGTTCTTTGGGTTCAGAGACGAAAAGCATCAAGAAATAGAACTCTTTATTTATTTTATTAGTTTCGCCGACGTTCATTCTATCAAGTGTGGGATATCAAGTTATTGGAACACATTTTATTTACTTTATTGTAGTCGTTTTCCTATTTTCAGGGCATACAGAAAAGGAGTCTACTAAAATTAGTAGTAGTCCCACAAGATTAATGGGTGCATGGTCCATATCAACACGAGACCACAGTTCCGTTTCTTTAGGTCATGAGCGTATTCTCCTTTGTCGGAAATTCTTTATTTCTGAACATTTTGTGCATTTATGTACATATATTTCTATATCGTAATAATACCCCGGCCACTATACCTCCAATTTTAATCTCCTCTGAGTAGCCGTTATCCAACAATAGACATCATCATGTACATTTAAAAAAATATCTTTTACAATTTCTGATGGCACTATCAGATCTCCATTACATATAACGCCGTTTTCCATCGTTAATTTATGCCTTATTTATTTATAAGGTCTTTAGAACATTTACTCCACCTGTTTCTCTCAGCAGTCTTACATAATGTCGGATCGTGTAGAGTTTCCGATGCCAATCTTTGCGGAGATAATATATCAGTTTCAACCCAATGTAATATTTGTTCTTCTGGGATTTCCATTGTTTTCTTTTTGATCCTTATTAAATTGAAACCATGACAGCACATCGACATGCGGTATTATATATCCTTTTACATACTCAATGTCAAAATCATAAGCCATTAATTGTATTGCCCACCTTGGAATTCTGGAAGAAGTAACTTTTGGTAACTCCTTTCTAGGGTTAAAAATAAACTCTAGAGATTTATGGTCCGACTTTAATAGGAACTCCTTACCTAATAAAAATTGCCAAGCCCTGTCTGTGCTCCAGACCATGACCCGTGCCCCTTTTTCAATATTTGAATAATTTATTTCTGCTGTCGTCAATCATCTTGAAAGGTACATTATTGGATGACCTTCTTGTGGTAAAATTGCTGTAGTTAACGTAACCTCCTTTTTGTGATCAAAGATTTTTTACAGTGTTTTTCTGTGAGTATCTTTTTTTAAATCCACAAACGCTAAGTTTTGCCTTTGAGTCCATTTGAACTCATCATTCTTTTTACGCTGTTCAGCAAATCGTTCTATTAAGTCGCTGTATTTTGGTAGGAATCTATTATAAAACTTAACCAATCCGAAAAAGGATTCTAATTCTTTTTTATTAGTAGGTATAGATACCTCTAGAATTTTCTTAATCAACTTTGGATCTGGTGTAATACCATCTTTTGAAATGTAATGCCTTAAATATAATATTGTATCGTAATCAAATTCACATTTGTCTCTGTTTATTTTCATCCCAGCAATTTTTAACTTATTTAACACATGTTCAGTGTTTTATTTTAATTCGTCTTTAGTGATGGAACCGAGGCTAATATCATCTTGATAAATGAACATGTTACTAATTTCGTCAGTTAACACGTTTTGCTTTACTCCCTGAAAAATGGCACTTGACGCTTTCACTCCAAAAGACATTCTCGTCCATTTTAATAATTCTATGGCTGTGATAATTTCCTTGAATTTATCATCAATTTGTATTTGATTATAGGCAAATTTTAAATCAATTTTTTGCAAAAAATATTAATGCCCGATAATTTGTGGAGAGCGGTTTCGATACTGGGGATAGGAAACGAATCCGAGCATGTTTTATAATTTATCTCTATTTTAAAATCACCACATATTCTTAAGTCTCCATCTGATTTTCGCACACCTACAATGGGAGAAGTCCATTTAATGTCAACTGGAGGGACATGCTCCAAAATTCCCTCCTCTACCATTTTCTTTAACTTAGGAACCACTAAAGGTGACGAGATAATTTATGAGATTTAAAATAGGAGGGGGTACTACTTTCATTTAATTGCATGCTCGCTTTATACCTCTTTAACACTCCCATTTTTATTTTTTCTGCTTTTACACTACTGATTAATTTCGACGTATCCACCTTTAAAACATCTATTCCTAGTAGTCCATGAATTTTTTACATTCCACTACTGTAATGGGAATAATTTCATATCGTCACAGGCTTCATAAGTTCCGTTGAAGTAACCTAAAATTTTTATAAAAGATCCATCAAATTGTCTCAATTTCAGATGACTTTTTCTCAATGCGAGTTTATCCATTTGTTCTCAGAAATTTCTTGGAATTGGAGTTACATCACTCTCCGTGTCCACTTGCATTGGAAAAGTTATGCCATTTAATTTAATGTTTTCAAAAGAATTCTTTTTCTTAGATCTTTGTATTGAAAAGATGTCATAAATTCTTTCTTTTTCCAATTTTTCTATAAATTCTTTCTTTTTCCAATTTGTCTATACTGTCTATTTTCTTTTTAACTTTGCATACAGACTGAAAATGTTTTTTTCCTCCGCAGTTATGGCAATTTTTTTTTAAAGCGGCGCATTTCTTTCTATCAGTTTCATGTTCATACTTACAGTAGTTGCATTTCTTGCGTTTCTTCTTTATACTGTACGTTTCAACATTGTCCTGATTAGAATTATACTTTTTAATCAATTCCAGCCGCTGTATAACTTCCACACGTGAAATTATAAACAAATTATTCAGTTGTAATTGTTCCACTATCTTATGTTTTTATTATAATCTCTTATAATAAAAATATAATAATAATGGCATCTCGTTTACAGTCGCTCTCTTACAGACGTGCAGTCGCCCTCCCTCTGTCCTTTCTACAAATACTTTCACGGTAACTGCTCCGACGAGCTAATTTCGCTAGTTTCCAAACTGCATGAATTTAAACGTGCCACTAAGTCGGCATCTCAGTACCACCTTTTCACTGTCGAAACGTTTAAATGTGGTCGTCTCTTCTACTCCAATAGCTTCATGTCTCGCACTTCCCACCTGTAGAACTCCCTTCCTCTTATTTGCTTCCCTAATAGCTATAATCTCCAACTATTCAAATGCAATGTCAATCGACATCTCTAGATGCCTTGATCTATTCCCAGTCCTTCTCTTCATCCTTTCCTCTTTCACGCCTCTTTACTCTTGCTCCCACTCTCTGTAACTCCTTGCGTGCTAGTGGCACTCCCGCCTTGCTTGTGGTGAAAAGCGTAAAAAAATATCATCCATACATTCAATCAACTGTAGCTGAATCAATTCGTCCTCTATAGTCAAATCTTGAGTTTCCAGATTCTCAAATTCGCAGAATCTGCTAGTTTTCGTGAAGATCTTATATAATTGATTCATTTTGTTTCTTTTTAATAGATATAACTTAGGTTCTTACCGTTATGACAAGTTTCTTTTTAGGTCGTAAATTTCTTTTTATCAGTTCTGAAATTTCAACGAAAGTCAACTTCTCCGAAACTAGGGAGAGGTCAATTATTTCCTTTTTTCTCCCCGACTTAGCTTGATATATTTCAATTATTTAACCCGAGCCTGGGCTGCAAAACACTGGTTACAAGTCTCACAAATTCCAGTTTCTCCAAGCGATTAAAACATCCTATCGGCGGCGCCATATTGTTGTATAGTGTTGTCCTATAACACGTGATCTGTAGTCAACTTCATTCCGTTTGACTCTTATAACCAGCATATGCAAACAGGTAAAATCCTATTTGCCAATTCCATTACAAAAAAACAAATAAAAGAACAGGAATTAAGAGAACGAAAGATAACGATTGGCATTACATTTAAATTTTTGAAGATCAAAGTGGAAAGCATGAGGCTGGAAAAGATTTATACAAGCGAGACGTGCAAGAGAAGAAACTGTTAGCATAGAACTTACGGTCACATCTAGCCAATTCAACTGTGAATCGATGAGTCGTAGCTGCCAATCCAGTACTACGCTTAAATTCATAAAGTCTAGATACCATAGCGAAGAGTTCATCCGAACAATTACCTTGAAAGTATTTATAGTAAAGGCACAGGGAGGCAACTTTACGGCTGTTGGAAAGTGACTGAAGCCGAGATGCCAGGTGAGGACTGATAATATTTCTGATTTTTCTTTGGATTTTGCCAAGAATCTATAAATATATAGCAGGAGCACTGGACCATGTGTAGCAGCAATATTCAAAGCATGGACGAATGATGGACTTATAAATATGTAAGAAAGATTCAGAAGAGAAAAATATGATCCACTTAACGCCTTTATCCACTGTGTCATGTGTCCTCAAGGACAAATTGTTGATCACGCTAGATAACACGCTCTTTCCCAGAAACTGTAACTAAGGTCTGCTCAGCATAATTGCAGTATAAACCACAGGTTGGCTCTGTGGGTGTTGAATAAACACAAATGCGCCTGACAAAGCGTCTGCAATAGGGATTGGCTAGCCGCCCTAGTAGACGGGTATCCTCCAATACAAGTGGCTAGTTATATATATATATATATATATATATATATATACATATATATATATATATATATATATATATATGTGTGTGTGTGTGTGTGTGTGTGTGTATAAATATAGGCCTGACGATTGCATCTAGCATGAAATAGACTGTCGCCTCTAAGTATTGACTTCTATGTTCACCTTTATATTTACACATGCTCTATCTCTGATATTGAGCACTTTATCCCATAAATATAGCACACTTTAAGACTATATTTTTCATATATATATATATATATATATATATATATAATTATTTATTTAAATTTTTTTTATAAAGGGCCGTGGAGATATATCCTGTTTCGTCACCTTTTTGTGTGTGTATATATCTAAATATGTATGGGTGCTTATGTATTATAATCTGAGTGTGTTTGTATTGTCTTAAGCGAAAGGTTAGCACTACACTCACACACTTAGAATTAAAATGTATCCATTTTGTCAGGAAGACCAGTAGATGTTAACGTCTATTCTAACATAATTTCAATGAAAAAATAAATTGAATAACATATGTATTTTTTCTTTTCTCCTCAGTAATTTTATAATTTTAAACTTAATAGAGATTAAATTAAGATTTTAAAATTGGTAATTTTTTACTTTTAATTTTAATTTCAAATTTTATCATATAATTTATACTTATTGGTTAGAATAAATTCTATTTTAGTATAACCCCAACTTTAAAGCTTTTAATAGCTATTATAACCTTACTTTGTTGTCAAGTTTTTTGAATTCTCGTATACTTGTATTTTGATTGGTCATTCCAGCTTATGTAACAGCGTTTTCCCCTTGCGTAGGATCGTTAATTAATTTGAAACTTTTAAAACCCTTTATGCTACATTCAACATCATCACTTGATAAGACACCGGAGGTATTGAAACAAAATGGCTATTTTTGTAGTGATTTTATAACATATTTATGTTATAATTTTTAAATAAATAATTATATCTGGTCTACTCTTTAAGAATAGTAATTGTTGGTTATTGGAATTTATTCCGTATACACCAATCCTATACTTGTATGTATATATATATATATATATATATATATATATATATATATATATATATATATATATATATATAAATTTTGTTCCAATAGACGCTCAAGGCACGAAGGGAGACTCCCTGAGAGAACACCCCTCATAGCGATTGGTGAAAATTTGTGGTTCGCTCGTTGATGATAGAACGTCAGTAGTTTGTTTTTCGAGACATTGGATGTAACCAGTCAGTTTTTCCTCCAGAGCTGTTAAAGCACGGTCAGAGGAGAGATCAGCTGCCAATCTCTGATCTTCTCGAGTTTTAGAGGTGCACCCGTTTACCGTTGTATCATCAGTATTTTCTGAAAATATTTTAAAGTTTTTCATTACAAAATGAACGCAACTATTTTTCTCTTGTTTCCCAGGACAATTTGATATTTTCCTTTTTAAAAGTTAAAAATATTCAAGGAAAAGTAAATCTTATGTCAACAAAGTTCAATTCGGCATAGAGAACATATAAAAATAGAATTTGTTTTATCGACATTTCGTTTCGTCTCAAATTATCAACTGATTCAACCGTATCCGCTTTCTTTTATGACATTTTGTTTATTGAGCGAGATTGAAAGGATTTTTATATTCTTTCTTTGAAATGCTTTTGATTTTCTGGTCGAAACAAAAATCTAAGAACAAGTTTTTATATATATATATATTTATATATTTTTTTTTGTCATCCACAGACAGACTGTTTCGCAGCTCATCAGTGTGGCTAGACGTCCGGTTGCCTCTAGCTAGGATCGAAACCTGACTGAATCTGCGTCAGTCCGAACTTCTCCCACTAAGCCGTCAGCGTACGGTACGGGATGAGGGTGAATTTTAGCGTGTTTATTTTTTGATTCAGATAAACACACAGTGACTGAGAGTGACTCAATTCTGTCGAAGTGTCGTGCATATATATATATATATATATATATATATATATATATATATATATATATATGTTATAATTATTTTTTAAAAATATGATTCCATCGCTACATTTTTTTTAAAAAATAATTATAATTTAGGCTTTACTTATGTATTGAGCACTGTTTTTAAAAAAATAAAAGCAAAAATATTAAAGAACTTTGGATTATTAACCTAACGGTTCTTCCCTATTTTTCTATATATTTGCACACGCACACATACCCCCCCCATATATATATATATATATATATATATATATATATATATATATATATATATATAAATATTATGCACGTAATAATACATTCGACATATGAGGCGCTGAAAAATCCTCTGCTCAACGCATTTGAACAAACAAGCAAACATCACTTATTTGATTGGGCGAAGAATTTCTTGATCTGGTCGAGAACTTTTCAGCACCCTCTCGTATGCACACACTCATGGACCAGCGACTTTATATAGTGTTAGACTTTCAAGTCACTTTCTCGTCATGGGAAAAGCAATTAAACGAACAGGTGTGAAAGAAAGAAAGAAATAGTAAGAAGGAAGAAGAGAGAGAAATAAAGGAAGTGACATTGCAAAGTTATCTATTAAGCAACCCTAATATTCATAATCGTTGGATTGCGTAATCATCTTCTTTTTTTTCTTTTCGATTTCTCGGCCTGTTTAGCGACAACTATTGTCTGAGGAAAGAAGTACGATTGGTCATACGTCAAAGTGACGTAATCAGTTAGTTTTAAAGTGACTCGGCCCGTCCAGTGCGTTGTAAACGGATGAGTTGGAGATGGTTAGATTGACTCATCAGTATATTATTAAACAGACTAAGGTACATACAGAAAGAGGAAAACAAAAACAAGGCATATATATATATATATATATATATATATATATATATATATATATATATATATATATATATATATATAAGTGAACATAGAAGTCAAGACTTAGAGGCGACAGTCTGTTTCATGCCAGATGCAATCGTCAGGCCACGAGTGCTGTTATTTTTCTTGGCTATTTATATATACGGGTTAGTGGTGCATTCTGGGTAGTCTATTTTGGCGGTTATTTTACCGGAAGTCGTTTATTTGTTTATTTATTTACTTGGGTTAAATTATTTCGCTTGTTTTTATTTATTTTTATTTTATTTTTTATTTTTATTTTTATTCCTTATCTTATATATTTATTTTTTTAATTTTTTTTATTATAATCGGTATTTTTATTAACGTAGTAAAAATTTGTTTATATCGCTTATTTAATAGTTTTGTTTTGGTTTGGGAAGATAAGTATAGCTATTTATTCAGTTTTGGGGTTGATTGTTGTAGTTTATTCTAACTATTATTTTGGTGGGAACAGTTTTCAATTTGTTTATTACTTCATGTATATATATATATATATATATATATATATATATATATATTTCTCGCACCATATCATGATAAGACCAATTTTAAAATGGGGATCATAGTTTAAAATCAAATACCATAAATATAATCTAAAATATAAAACATAAGCCGCCTTAATTTTTTGGAGAATAATTGGGTCATTCTGGATGACGTATTTTCCACTCCCCTCATGACTTCTTCTAAGATTTTATTTAATGAAAACATCCCTTCAGTAATTTAATTTTGACGATTTTACTTCTGACGAAGTGTCGGACGAAAAGCGGCATAAGGTTTATTTTATCCGATTTTAATCGAGATTATATTTATGATATGCGATATTAAATTATGATCCCTATTTTAAAATTGGTCATATATATATATATATATATATATATATATATATATATATATATATATATATATATATAATCTTATAAATATAAATATAAGTAATTACACTCGTCTGGAAAAACTTTAGATGTTTCGGCTTGTATATAAACAAACCAACACCCAAGGAAAAATAAGGAATAAAAAAAGAAAGAAGAACATGTACTTCAGGCGAAAACAATCGTCCAGAATCCAAGCTCAGAGTCCAAAGAAAAAACCTCCAACATGAGTAAAGTAAACAAAATAACTAAGGAAAGTGCTCAATACCCTAAGAAGAGCAAATCTAATTACGAACCTAAAGAGCCAGACAAACCTACCTAGGTTTCACCTACGCGGATCGTCAGGGTACGGTCCGCCTACGGGAAACTTAGGAAGGTTTGTCTGGCTCTTTAGGTTCGTAATTATATATATATATATATATATATATATATATATATATATATATAAAAAATATCATTTAAAATTTGCTATATTTATAGGGAAAATGTTTTCAGTATCGAAGATAGAGCGTTTACAGATACAGATCATATGGACATAGGAATCAATAGTACATGGTGACTGTTGGTTTCAGTCCAAGTTCTTTAAATTCTAATACGGGTGTAAGGTAAAGATAAAAACAAGTACTATTTATATATTGTTTGATATTTGCTATGTTTGTCGGTGTATCGGAGAAAGCTTTTGGAGATATAAGGAGCGTACATATATATATTTTAAGACATTTTTTTTTTCTACGTTCTTTTTATAGATACAAATATTTAAGTAAATGCTCTGTTTATAATAAACAGTATTAACGACATTTACCGGCCTGAATGTCCGAGAAATTTTCATAGAAAATATGCGTCCTTCATCAGGAATCGAACCTGTATCCTATATGGAACCGTCGTATAGCCTGACGTGCTTTACCGATTGAGCCACAGAGGAGCGTTTCGGTTAGCAAGGTCGATTTTACTGTTTTTAAACTACAATTCTCCATGATTTTCTCTCGTATAGTTTAGTTCAAGTTTAGGTCCAACCGTTATCTTCCTACATACCCCCATGAACTGTACTTCTTACTTTTTAACTCTCTATCTCGAGTGGCTCTTGGGCCTTATACAAGTTGAACATCATTATAAAAAAAACCCAAAAGAATAGCAAAAAACAAAACAAAAACAAAAGCTAAAATAAATTACTAAATTTGTTAAAATCGTTTTTTTCTTTTTTGTTTTGTTTAATTCTTTGTCACTATTCAACCAATCTCGGAAAAATCTGTCAACTTCAATTTTAAATGGATGCCCCTGGCTTTCGAGTTTCAACCGCTAGCTTGGGACTTCTTCAGATCTTCTCTAAATACAAAATTAGGTGAAGACATCGATAGACAGTGACGTGTATAACAAGCCTGTCACCAGCTATTGTGCTACATGTGTAACTTTTTTATTTTTTTAAGCGTTTCACCCCAAGCAAGGCGGGAAGCCACTAGCACGCAAGTGGTTGCAGAGAGTTGGAGCGAGAGCAAATAGGAGTGATAGAGGAAAGGATGAAGAGAAGGATAGGGGATAGATCAGGGCATCTGGAGACGTCGATTGACATTACATTTGAATAGTTGGAGATTATAGCTATCAAGGAAACAAGAAGAGGGGAGGAAGTTCCACAGGTGAGAGGTGCGAGACAGGAAGCTATTGGAGGAGAAGAGACGGTTACATTTAACAGTTTCGACAGTGAAAGGGTGTGGGCGAGATGCCAGCCTAGTAGATTAAGGAGTGTTTTCATTATTTTAAAGCTGATAAAAAAAGATGTATCAATATGTATGTCGCCTGACACAATTATTAACCGAATTTTGATCTGAAGTTCCTCATTACCTAATTCTCAAAGCAATTAGTTTTAAAGCGTTTCGTTAATTATATTGGAAAAAAAAATAAAGCAAAATTTACTAAGAGCTACATTAATAAACGTTGTCGTTTTATTATCTCTCTTAAACCTAATTCCGCCAGCCGTTTACTCAAACTCACTAGGTGGGTATTGCGTTGTTTTCCTCTAAACAGGAAATTGAATAGAGCCATGTCCGCCAAGACCTAGCATTGCTATTTCCATGGAAAGTGCTCGGACGAGCTACATTCTTTGGTTCCGCTATTTCAAAGTATCACGGCTAGGACCGGCCATGACACTTACCTAGTAGCAAACGACCCACACTCTCTCCGTATTCCATCGGCGTGGAGTAAGTTCCACTCGAACAGCTTCTTCCCGCGAACCACTGCCCTGTGGAACCGACTCCCAAGAGGATGTTTCCCCAATCTCTACAATCTTAACTTGTTCAAGTCTAGAGTTAACCTTTATGTTCCCATCCTATCCATATAAACTACTCCTTAATGTAATCCTCTAACTCGAGTGGCTCTCTCGGGCCTTGTACAGGGTGAACTTATAAACAAAACAAAAAAAGAAAAGAAAAAAGAAACGCTCAGACGTTCAACTGCACAAGAAACGTTTAGCTGCAGGTTTTGTCAGAACGACGATGATGCAAACGCTTTATTAAGATATGATTCTGGCTATGAACATCGACTAAAAATAACAAGGCGTGTTTAGCTCCATGGTAAGAGATTGTTTCTTTGAAATGCGAGGTTCATTTTTGCATCTATTTATACGTTTTGTCACGTGGAAATGTCAACCTTGTCCCCGCCTCAATAACAGGATAAGAAATAACGATCTGTCTATATCACTGAGATGAGGTATTATGTACGCTATTTACATTATTCGGACTATTGTCCTCATCTTTGTCGCCATATTTATCACAACCTTTCGGTCGTTGCCATATGAGCTTTGGTAAAAATATGCAATGATAACAGCAAAAATTTGCAATATGAGCTCTGGTAAAAAAGGTTGCTGAGACATTACGTTTATAATACCCAGAAATCCACACCCAGTGACAGGACCCAGAAAGTGTGAATTCAATACCCGCAGAACTTGCAGAGGGGAATTAACAGAAGATAACTGACATCCAATAAAACATGGTGAGCGAAATAAAAGGTTCAGTTCGACATTCCAACCACCTGAAGAAGTCCGGAACGTACAACGTCCAAAACGTTGTGATAAATATGGCGACAAAGATGAGGACAATAGTCCGAATAATGTAAATAGTGAAGAAATAACGAAACAAAATAATTAAAAAAAAGATTACAGTGAATATAATTCCACATAAAATTTGACGTCAATGATCAAATTCTTTCGTAAGTTCTTGTCCTTAGGCCTCGTGAATTTAAACGCCCCACGAGGCTGGCATCCCGCTCCAACCCCTACACCGTGGAAACTGTTAGATGCAAACGTCTCTTCTACTCCAATAGCTTCATGTCTCGCACATCTCGTCTATGGAACTCCCTTCCCTATTACTGTTTCCCTGACAATGACAATCTCCAACGGTTTAAGTGTAGCGTCAATCGACATCTCCAGTTGCCTTGATCTATCCACTTCCCTTCTCCACATCCTTTCATTTTCATTCCTATCTGCTCTCGCTCCAAATCTTCTGCAACCCCCTTGCCTTGATCGACCCACTGTCTTTCTCTTTCTCCACATCCTCTCCTTTACCACTCCTATCTGCTCTTCCTCCAACCCTTCTTTAACCCCTTGCGTGATAGTGGCTTCCAGCCTTGCTTGGGGTAATACGCTTAAAAAAAAAAAACGATATCTATCCAGTGTTTATTTTTTATTGTTCCCCCAACACAAGAGACATTCAAGCTAGAGAGTTAGTGAATGAGGTTGTTGTGAAGATGTAAGAGGAGAAAATAAGAAATGCATTTTATGAGGATATGTAGGATAGATAATGTTTGACGCTAGACTTGAAGAGGTTAACATTGTAGTGATCGAGGTTGATTAATAGATTGATATGTCATTTTGTTTTTTACGACTTATCAACCATTTCTGGAAACATATTTTGGATTGTAAGAATAAACTCTTTTCCCACACACGTGACGTTGACAGCCTATTGCTATATCATCTCTATTTTCACGACAGACGTTCAGATAAGCTACATTCCCTAGTCCCACCAGCTCAGTCCTACACAGCTAGGACCTGCCAAGTCACGCACACGGCATCAAATCAGCTACATTTCCCTTCGTATTCCATTAGTAAGGAGGAAGTTCCACTCAGAGAACTTCTTCCCACGAACTGTTACTTTGTGAAACAGACTCCCGAAGCCATGGTTTCCCGATCACTACAGGTGTGCGGGTGGTATAATGGACAACAATTCAGAATGAGAAATCGAAGAACCGAGTTCGAATTCCAGTCGGGTTCGTTACATTCACTTACGTACTAATAACCTTGTGAAAGGTACGAATCCATTTTCTCCCTCTCCAGTTATGGGTTAAATATCTGGAAAAATCAGTTATTCTCAAAGAAATTGTTAATGCAATATTCACTCGTAAAAAAATAAATTATTCTTACAATCCAAAGTATGTTTCCAGAAATGGTTGATAAGTCGAGGTGGTGTAATGGTTAGCAAGCTTGTCTCGCTAGAACAATTACAACTGAGGAGTGAGTTCGATCCTCACGGTTTCCCCCCATACTTTCGGCCTTATGCCACATCTAAGCGACGCTTGGAAAATCACTATATGCAGAGATTTTCCCCACTTTAAAACTCGGCCTTGTACCACATCTGCGTGGAGCAGTGGGTAAATAATTACAATACAATCAATCAAACTAATCGCCCAGACATCGTGACCAAAAACCACAAGAACAGAATGCACTTTCTTATTGATATGGCAGTCCCTGTAGAATGTAATGTATCTTTGAAGATATCCAAAAACACTATCAAAATACAAGGATCTTGGAGTGGAAATCTAAAAAAAAAGTGGCACGTGAGGGCATCAATACTTCCAGTTGTTGTTGGAGCCCAGGGACTGATTGGAAAATGTTCCGATAGACTCACTGAAGGGATTCCTGGTAGTCCATAACGTAAAGAAATACAAACATTGTATCGACAAATAAAGCTCACACATTACGAAGAGTCTTACCTATGTAAAATGTGTGTAATCTTATTTTTTGTTTTTTCTTTACAAAAAAATAAATAAGTGGGAAATAGCATGAAGCCATTTCTGACCTTAGGTCTCTGGTTTGGACCCAGGAGGAAATGTTTCTACAACAGAAATATAAGGAAATAATTATTATAATAATAAAATAATAATGTAATTATACGCAGGTGTTTGTCTAACAGGCTTGTCTCTCTATATATAATAAATCAGGGATAATCAGGATGAACTGGCCAGTTCACCTTGATGATCCCATGGGGTGAAACCTAGGTAAGTAGTATCTGGCTCATTAGGATTTATGTATTTTACCTTTGTTCTACTTAGCGTATTAAGTACTCTTCGTTTTAACTTATTACTCGCTGGAGTTTGTTTTCTTTTTACTAGAATTTTAAGGTACTGGACGATTTCTTTTGTCCTGTTTGGTGGTTTCTATTTCTTACTTTTTTTTCAAAATTGTTTCCTAACCCTGACACATATAGCTTTAATGATCTGTTCAGAATCTAAATTAGATGAAGAGCTAAAAACAATTACCAAAGCTCTAGCTAATAATGGCTATCCTTTGGATGTTATTAATTCGGTCATTAATAAAACAAATCTCAAATTTCTCTAAACTTAAACCGAGTACGGCTTCTAAATATCCTGTTTATTTGCGTTTGCCTGGTTGGGTTCAATAAGTGGTAAATTTGCCAATCAGATCAGCTCAACAGTTAAAAATTGCTATTTTTCTGCCAATGTGCGTGATGTTTTCCCTACCAGGTCTCTTTTGCTGTCTGCTCGAAAGGACGTTCTACCGCCCCACCATATTTACAATGTGATATACTAATTTGGATGTAGTTGCGGAGCCGACTACATAGGTAGAACTACCGTACGGTTAGACGCACAAATAAATCAACACGTACCCGGAAAAATTAGGAATGGTTCGGTCCACTCTGGTGACAAGATCAGGAACACATACAGCTCCGCTATCGCTGAGCACCTTATAAACAATCCAAGCTGAGCCACCAATTTCAGCATTGACTCATTTTCCATTCTTAGGCATGCTTATTCTGTGTTACATTTAAAGGAATTGGAAACGATCTATGTCAGGTCCAGACAGCCCTCCCTCTGTAAACAGAGGGAATGCCTGTTAGGGCTTGACATTATTTCCATCTGATTTTTCTTTCTTTATTTCATCACAAGCTTTTATATTTTATATTGTAATATTTAGTCTTCCCTCGATTTCAGCTCTGTTGAATGAGGGCGAAACCGGCCGGCTGTTCATTTTTTTTTTAGATCATGAATGGTAAAGCTCGTCTTGCTGTTTTTATTTCCATAATAAAATTCCGTACCTCTAAGAAAATAATTATATATAATAATAATTTATATATATATATATATATATATATATATATATATATATATATATATATATATGAAGTGGGTTGCAAAAGATATATTCGAAAGAAAATATTCTTAAGGACAAGCCTGTTAGACAAACACCAGCATTTAATTACATTATTATTTCATTATTATTATTATAATTATTTCCTTGTATATATATATATATATATATATATATATATATATTGAATATTTATACTTGAGTGTTTATTTTAAACAGGATTCCATTTTTTTAACTGAATGATAATTGTTGAAACTCGCAGGAAGATGGATTGAAAAGATGAGAAGAAGGGTTAGGGTTAGGGTTAGGGTTAGGGTTAGGGTTAGGGGTTAGGGTTAGGATTGGGTTAGGGTTCAATGCGTTGAAAAATCATGTTTTAAAATAATTCTAAGGAGAATCGAATCGAAATTTACCTAAATGAAATTCAGTAAGATTGAGTAAATACCAAGACTACCTGCTCTTTCCCATTTCCGTCGATGAGAAAGATACCATTAATGTATCCGCGAAGACGTCAAATAGAAAAATAACATATGTTGTCTTTAAAGAGATCCGGGTGGTCACCGAAATAACATTTAAAGATCGCTCTGAACGAAAAAGCTAGAAAAAAGAAACATTTGGTTTGAATTAGACACCAAGAAGAGAAGTATCCCCACAGAGATAGGGGTAGCCTGACGCGTCTGTTCATTATAATTTCTGTGAAATTCATCCAGAAAAATATTATATCCAATCATAAATTCGGATTCCTTTGGATACAAGTAATAAAGAAAAATTAATTCCTATTTTGAAATAACCGTGGCAAAAAAAAGTCTGTGTGGTCTTAAACAGAGGAAAGACGAACTTTTGTTTTAAGGAGATTGGGAATCATTTTCTTTCCTAATTCTTGAGTGGACTGGTCGATTGAGAAATCACAGCATGGGGCAAGCTGATAAAGAAAGAAAATCACTTTTGTTTTCGTCTACGCTATCTGGAAGTTGGATTCGTCACACCAACCCTAGGAGGGGGGCTGAGGTTAGCTGCTGAGAAAGTGGGAGAAGGAAGAGAGAGATTAGCACCGCCTATATAGAGCGATGGTGAGAGATGAGACGTGAAGGAATTTGGAGTTTAGGGGCGGCTTGTTTCTTCTGACCACTCTCAAAAGAAGGCTGGACAACCCCAAATTTATAAAACGACTTGAGTAAATATATTTTTAGAATATGGAATATTAGAAAAAGGTTGATGTTAAGGGAGGAAGACAACCTAATCCAGACCCTAGTCAACCCCACCCCTGCCGGATGCAGGACTCCGTATAAGCTGGAGGTTTAGACAACTTAGAGAGCCCTACATTACTACTACTGGGATTCACAGCGTTTGCCGGGGCCTCCTGAACAAGTCCTTTTTGCCGTCCCTGAAGACCAGAACTTAGAGATTTAAGTTACTACTAAAACAAGCTGAAGACTCCAAAGGGAATCCCAGTGTCATTTGATTATAACAATAAAGTGAGAAAGGGTAAAACCGCTATATACAACAAATCATATATAAACCAAATCGTTGTTACATTTTTAACCCGAGTTAATTCTTTATTCCTAAGGATTCTTTTTGTGTAGCGCTCAGCTGTCGGACCATTTTCACTTCAGTTTGCTTCATGAGCGATCTTCTCACCCTCTGAGATAAAAAAAAAACACAATGCACCAGAGGAGTGAATGGTCGTGAACAGACAAACGCCTGCTATGTCGAGTGGAACCGTGCTCCCCATCACGATACCAGCGACAAACGAACAACGCGTTCACGTGTGAGGAGTCAGCTAGATGGTAACCACGGTGGACTGAAGGAACTTGAAGACCAACGCGGGGCATAGGGCTACATTATTGGTGGCCGTTGACAAGGATCGACTCGTGGGGTGACAATATTGGTTACCGTTGATTAGGATCGACGGGTGAGGTTACACACCTGCAAAGGAGCGCAGGTTCTTGAATAAGATCGTTCGCATGTGTAGACGAAATAAAAATATTGTTTAAAATAAACTGAGCGTCTATTCAAATATGGGTATCCAATAAAAATTACTTTTAAAGTTATATATATATATATATATATATATATATATATATATATATATATATATATGCGTGTGTGAGTGTGTGTATGTATTTCTGTTTATACCTTATTGTTGTGACCAAGTAATGGTTAAGAAATAACAAAACAAGAGGTTGCAGATAAATAGTGTATTGAACAGTAAATACAACAGAAGAGTATTACACGACTTGGGAGTGTGTGTCGGTTGACGAGCGTTCAGTCTATATCCCTATTCCCCTGAGGCATATTTTTCCTACTAACTTTATAGTAAGTGGAAGAGTCCACAGTAGCCTCATTAGAGGGAGCACACCACAACACTTATTTTAATAGATACAATTTATTTAAGTAAATGCTCTACTTTTTAAATAACCAGTATTAATTACATTTTCCGGTCTGAGTATTCGAGAAATTTCGTAGAAAATGCGTGCTTCTCTGACAGGAATCGAACCTGTAACCCCATTGGGAACCATCGTTTGATCTGATGTGCTGTTAACCATTCAGCCACAAAGAAGCGTCTGGTTAGCAAAGTTCGAATTAAACATAAAAAATTAAGTGTAAAAAAAATATATTAAATAATTGTTGGACTTACTCCTTTTCATTATATATATATATATATATATATATATATATATATATATATATATATATATATATATATATATATATATATATATATATATATATATATATATATAAATTAATTGCTTTAAAATATGGTTTTTTCGCTACACAGTGATACCATGTTTCAGAAATGGAAGCTAAAGCCCCTGAATTTAATTTTGTTATTAAACCAAAGACATTAGTTCCATTTCCTCGTCAAGCGAATTTTGGAGTAACTTATTTTTTATTTATTTATTTATTTATTTCTTTATATATATATATATATATATATATATATATATATATATATATATATATATATATATATATATATATATATACTTTTGAAAAATGAATGGCAAAAAGGAAAAAGTTTTCATGTGACGCGTTTTGTCCTTTAGGACTTCATCGGACTGAAATTATTATGTTGGTGCGTCAGGCCACGTGTGTTGTTTTTTTTTCTCGACCATTTATATATACGGGTCAGTGGTGCATTGTGGGTAGTCCATCTTGGTCTCACATTATGGCAAATGCTCTTGAACTGAGCTGCATCATTTGTATAAAATCATTACTGCTATTAATTTTAAAGATAAATAAGAAAACTTCATTTTCCTTTTTTTCATGAACCATTAATTTGTAACTCTTTTATATGAGTCTTATATGTGTAAAAAAATCGGTCTCTTTTAAAAAAAAAAAATAAGTGCAAAGAAATAGCAAGATAAAAAGTGTATTTAAAATCAAAACAACCAAAAAATGTTTGCAGTAGGATTAGATTTAAAAAATATTCTTTTTATGAAAAGATCAGACTTAGAATCCGTAATCTTTAAAATTTAACATCTGTCTTATGAGCTCCAACTTTCAAATCTGATTTAGCCATCGTCCCCAATATTTTTTTCTTTTTGGCGAGGGGTCGGGGTTCTGTGCTTACACAACTTCCATTTTTAAAAAAATCAAAACTGAACGCTGTAGGATATTGACTAAGTTTCGAAAAGATTTTATTGTTCACCACTTTTTTTTGTTCCTGACCAAAATCATTACAATGATGACGAATTTGGTGACCTTCATTGTAACCTATTCCATTATGACCGCTTAAACAATCGGAAAAATAATTAAAAATTAAACTATTGATTTAATAATAGATCTATTTTATCTGGGACAACCAGACATTTATCTTTCAATAATTTAATCAATGATACAATAAAACATTAAGATTAAATATGCTTATTATTTGACATTATCAAATCTCTCCGTCTCTGTCTGTCTGTCTGTCCGTCTGTCTCTCTCTCTCTCGCTCACTCTACACACACACACACACACACACACACACACACACACACACACACACACACATGTTAAATATAAATATTGCGTTGTGCATGAAAATCAGAGTTATGCTACCGGTGCGGAATATATATATATATATATATATATTCAAGTTATATTACATCGTGCACTAACACTCAATGTGCAATATCTTTTATATATATATATATATATATATATATATATATATATATATATATATATATATATATATATATATATGAAGAAATATAGTTTTAAGGTGTGCTTTATTTATGGGATAAAGTGTTCAATATCAGAGATAGAGCGTATGTAAATATCAATATAAAAGTGAACATTGAAGTCAACACACAGAGGCGACAGGCTGTTTCATGCTGGACGCAATCGTCAGGCGGTCTGACGATTGCGTCCAGCATGAAACAGAATGTCACCTCTGAGTGTTGACTTCAATGTTCACTTTTATATATATATATATATATATATATATATATATATGTGTGTGTGTGTGTGTGTGTGTGTGTTTGTGTGTGTATGTGTAGGTCAATAAGTTCGTTTATATTTTTTCAACTTAATATCCTTGCTTATCATTACACTGAACTCCATTAATCATTAATAATTTCCAATTAAATTTAAGCTCATAATCGTGAACTTAATAATAGTAATAATTGTAATAATATTTAATTGTCATAATAATTGTAATAATGAGTGTAATAAGATTACAAACTTATTGATACTGTATTGTACTATGACGTATTAACCTAAGTTTAGGACATTTTTCTGTATCTACCCCACCTCTCTCTCTCTCTCTCTCTCTCTCTCTCTCTCTCTCTCTCTCTCTCTATATATATATATATATATATATATATATATATATATATATGCAGTTAATTGCCGAACCCCCCTGACGTGTGGACCGAACGATTACAAAACGCTTCGTCTACGAAACTATTAACTGGAGGTGCTGAATATAACATCACTCACTTAAGTGAAAAATGTTATATTTGTATTAATCATATATATATATATATATATATATATATATATATATATAAAAGTAATGCCTCATTCAAATGTGTCAATGTATCCCTAAAGCTTTCTACCGTAACGATTTGTCCATATCCTCACAATTCTTAATAAAAAAAATTCCGTTTGAATGAGGCATTGGAAAAGAAAATCTCTTATTTCTGGGAGAAGTCGATTTCTGAATTTCCTCCATGAGAACGCTCATTTCATGTAGCAAATACAACGTAGCAAACAAACATGGAGCCAAAATAGGAAATTTTTTCACGTGCGGCGTTTTGCGTAAGCCAGCCACCTTCAGATTTACACAAAAAATCTTTGTTTAGATAGAAATTACCCAAAACTCTTTGAAAATTTCCCCGAATCACTTATGATGGAATTTAATATTTACCTAAAAGCTCATCAAAAGGTAAAAAAAAATAATAGGACCTTTTGTACTGAACACTGGGCTTTTACATGAAATATAATTTTCAAATATTTGGGCAAAAATAAATCTTTATACAAATTTGCTAACTTTAATTCCGCACGCCCAGAAAAGGTTGAAACGAACATTACATTAGCCAATCCGGCCAGAAATTCCGACAAAGGATGACAGTTTATCGCCAACAAATTAGGGGTCCCCCACATCAGAAAAATACACCTTAGCCAACATACAGAGGAATGTTGATGACGAAATATGACAAATGTTAATATTTTCCCATTCTTCCAATGCGACTACAAAACAACCGAACAAAAGTGTATTAACGAAGAAATATTTTTTATTAGCAAAAATGTTATGTAGGCTCGGATACCCCGCATTAAATTCGGCCTTGTGCCACCTCTGACCGCGTGGGGCGGTTGGTAGACATCCTAGAGTTGGAGATTCATTGTGGAATTCACTTGACTCACTTCTAGCAGTTGACTACTTCTTCTACGCGCCGCTGGCGAATCTTATATGTGTTGTTCTTGTCCTAAGTATTATCGTTCATTACCAACCTTCGTTTGATTATTCAACTCAGTAACCTTCCCTAGGCTACAACAGGTATATTATTATAATTG
The DNA here is from genome assembly GCA_964036315.1 of Acanthosepion esculentum. NCBI lineage: Eukaryota > Metazoa > Mollusca > Cephalopoda > Sepiida > Sepiidae > Acanthosepion > Acanthosepion esculentum. Next base: position 84,070,743 of record OZ038504.1, read on the forward strand.
CTCTATTTTATTATTTGTTGTTAATCGCTTATTGAGATTAGGGTGTGAAGGTGGTGTAATGGATAGCGGATAAAAAAACAAGTCGGAGAGCTGAGTTCAAATTCCAGTCCAGTTTGTTACATTCAGTTACGCGCAGGTACCCTTGAAAGTATGAAATCATCTATTGTTCTCTCAGCTATGGGTTAAATAGTAGGCGTTGCATCTGGAAAATCATTATCATTTCCCAAAACTTGTTAATGCAATATTCTCTCGCAAAAATAATTATTCTTACAATCCCAAGAAATATATTTGGGCTTTAAAAAGTGTTGATAAACCGTAAATAAATAAATCAATTATTTAGCCTAATAAGATATATACTAAGAACGAATCTTCTATCCGCTAAATAAATTTATTAGAACATATTGTTGTAATTGTTCTATTTTGTTATAAGTCATTGTCTTTAACATCCCATTGAGCCTTTAGCAAAAAAGAACAATAAATCCCAGACAGGCTATTAATACACAGTGTCGTACTTTTTAAAAACCGCTGGGATCGACCCTCTCCAGTCCGATAACACCAGGAAGTCTCCTTCCTGACAAATCGACCATGGTGAGATTCGAACCCGGGTCTCATGGTCAGAATGCGAACGTTCTAACCACTCGGCGGCCACGTGCCCATTATAAATCAATAAATACATACATTTAGGCAGTATATCTTAATTCGAGCATGCTTCATTAAATAATATAGACATATGTCTATTTACTTTTACAATAATCCGTTCTAGTTCTCTAATTATCTTCTTGATGTTAAGTTGAAATTCATCAAGGAAGGCGCCGTAGTTCTTGTTAACCCAAGTACTTTCGATCTTCTTCAAGATCATCCTCAGGGGTGAATTGCGAAGACAAACTTAATGTAATTGTAATCCTTGTGATGGTGATTATTGTAAACATGCGTTTTTGTAAACGCGCTCTGTTATAAATATTTTAAAATTAATCGTTGTGATTATAATGTTTTGTATACAAGCGTTCCCAATGCAAGGGGGATAACCAGAGATGGTAATGTTAAGGGGTCGCCCCTTTTTCACACAAATGGACTCAACCGAGGTATACATATAATACTACCAGTGAATACCCGGCAGTACGTTAAGACAGTCGAGAAGTCAGTACGCTGAGTAGTATCAGAGTAGTATTAGAGGAAGTAGTCACCGTCACAGCACCTAGACTCAGTAAGGAGTCATACCGCGATACTGCAATACCAAGACTGTATATATATTATTGCTACTAACCCGCATTCCAGGATCTACTAACCCGTATTACCAGTTTGTATTATTACGTTAATACATTTATTTTCCTTATCTATTCCTGGCGTTTGTTATTTATTGATATCGGTTTTCATCTCGGAATCCAGAACAAATTGGCGACGAGGTATTCGAACTCACACGGGGAGGAAAAAAATTATCCCTCGTTGTCCACATAAAATTGGCGACAAGGTATTCGAACTCACACGAGAAGAACAAAGAAAAATCCTCTCTCGTCGACGACAAATTGGCGACGAGTATATCGAACTCACACGGGAAGGAAATCGAAACAAAATTCTCCCTCGTCGTCCACAACAAATTGGCGACGAGTATATCGAACTCGCATGGGAAAGAAAGAAAAAAGAACAATTCCCCAAATATTAAATGTAGCGGGTAACAAACAACAAAAGTGTGGAATACGATAGAAACTTTCAAATACTCTCTAGAAGAGGATAAAAATTTCGGGGATTATTTTAGACGCCACGAAGACATCTTTAACATCGATTGTCAAAACTGGACAGAAGCAAAGAAGCTACATCTGTTGCTTAGAAAATTAGGAACTGAAGAATACACAAAATTTGTGGATTACATTTTGCCAAAAAAGACGAACGAATTAACGTTTGACGAAGCAGTTACATGTCTTACAGAGCTGTTCAGTTAAAAAATGTCACTCTTTTACAAGAGGTGGAAATGTCTTAACCTGGTAAAGGGCGAAAATGAGGACGTTTGCCGCAATCGTGAATAAAAATTGCGACGACTTCAAGTTGGCAGAATTAACACCGGACAATTTCAAGTGTCTCATCTTTGTTCAAGGGTTAGTCTCAGCAAAAGATAGTGAAATGCGCAAAAGAATGCTTTCAAAACTACAAAATGAACCTGGACTAACACTACAATAACTATCAGAAGATTGCCAAAAATACCTGAGTATAAAGAAAGACTCGAAAAACATTGAGAAGTCAGGAGTTTCTCATATACGTAAGTTAAACAAAAGTTTACGTTCTTCACCCTCCCCGGAAAGAAAACAAAAAATCTATAAGGGAAAAAGTACAACATATAGGGCAAATTATGACGAAAATCGAAGCAAATATAAGCCCCCCCACATCTGCATGTTATCGATGTGGAGGACTACACTGGAATAAGGATTGCCGTTTTAAATATAAAAACTGCCTTGTGTGTGGAAAAATGGGGCACAAAGCTATGTGGAACTTGAAATCTTAAATAAAAAGATAAAATTGCAACTAGACTCTGGTTTCGATCTAACGATAATTAACCTACAGACATTGAAAAAGCTGAACAGACCAACCATGTTACATACACAAAAAATTGCTAAGTCGGTGACAGGAAAGCTTATAAAATTCGAAGGAGAAATAATCGTAAATGTTAAATTTCACAGGAAAACAAAAAAACTCAAGATATACGTAATGAAAGATACAGAAAATCTAGTGGGGACAGACTGGATGCAAAAATTCGACGTTTGGGACCTACCTATCAGCTCATTTTGCAAAAAGTTAGACGGTGAACCATCAGAGGCGACAAAATTAAAGGAAGAATTATATAATCAATTCCCCGATGTATTTGTGAGTGGGTTGGGATGATGCAACAAATTCACAGCTAGAATTGAATTAAAAGAAAATGTCCAACCAGTATTTAGAAAGAAGCGAAATGTGCCGTTTGCTATTATAGAAAAAATCGACAAAGAATTAGAGAGACTTGAACAAACTGGGATCCTCTCAAAAATAGAGTTTAGTGAATGGGCAGCACCGGTAGTCTATGTAAAAAAGAAATCAGGAGAAATTCGTGTATGCGCAGATTTTTCGACGGGGCTAAATAAGGCTATAAAAAACCATCATTACCCATTACCGAGCCCAGAGGAAATATTTACAAAGCTCAACGGCGGTAAGATATTTTCCAAAATAGATCTTATCTGCAAATCCCAATACAAGAAGAGAGTACGAAAATTCTATGTATTAATACGCACAAAGGGTTGTACAAATTCAACAGACTACCGTTCGGGGTAAAAGTTGCACCAGTAATTTTTCAGCAGACGATGGACACAATGCTCACGGGCCAGAATTTTGCGACCGCTTATCTGGATGTCATTCTAATTAAGAGCGACAATGTTGAAGAGCACACATCGCACATAAAGGAGGTTTTCAGAAGACTTCAGGACTTTGGGTTTAAAGTAAAAGGAAAAAAGTGTGATTTTTTCCTAAATGAAATTAAATATTTAGGCCAGATAATTAACGAAAGTGGCAGGAAACCAAACCCAGAGAGCGCATCGGCAATTAAAAACATGCCTGAACCAAAAAACGTTGGAGAATTACAAAGTTTCCTGGACCTAGCTAACTACTATGGCGAATTTATTGATAATATGCATAAATTGAGGGCCCCACTAAATGAGTTACTAAAAAAGGAGAATAATTGGAATTGGACAGAAGACTGTAAAAAAGCGTTTAAGGAAATAATACAAAAATTAACTTCGGAGTTAACACTGACACATTTCGATCCCGAATTAGAAATCATTATTGCAAGTGACGCGAGCTCACATGGGGTAGATGCGTGTATTCTACACAACATGCGGGACGGTACAAAGAAACCCGTTCCGTTCATCTCGGAATCCACAACAGGTAAATTGCAACATGGTGTTAAATGTTAATCAACTCAAACGCATTTTAAAACATTGCTACAATACTTGTAATAAATTTTGTTCAGGGTTGGTTGTTTTTTTTATATAAAGGCCTCGGTAATTTGAAGTTTTTGTTTATTATTTTCGTGGTGTTGTATATTGGTGTTGTCAACAAGTATTTTCCTGTGTTGTGAAGGTGGACGGGAATGTATCTTTAAATGTTGTGAGATAGAACTTGTATCCGATAAATGAAGTGTAAGACGTCTTGATAATTTTGTTCAAGCCAACGTATGTACTTACTTTTTTGTCAGAGATACAATCTCCCAAAGGACATTTACACTGGTATATAATCTTGGTCTTTTGCAAGACACTAGTTGACAGACAAGACTTATTGCGTATTATTAAGTTGCTTGTGTTAAATTTAGTATATTGTATAATTAGTTTTATTTTTTAATGGGATCAGTGCGGAATATATCAGTTCTTATGAAAGTTTTTAGGACTTTTCGTCTTGTTTATAGGTAGAATTTGATTGCGCTATAGTAGGTTGATATGTTTAGAGTTATTTGAGGAAGTATTATGTTATTTTTTAGTTATGTTAATATTTCTAATAGCTCGTCTAATTTGTTCATCAACAATGTAATTAGAAAAGTATTTATTAATGAGTCTGTTTAATGTTTTTTAATTCAGTGTAGAAATCTTTTTGTGGTTGAGTTAACTTTTGCACGATTTAATAAATTCTTGTTATAGATATTTTGTAATAGGACATTCACTTTTATAGTTTAAAGTGCACCTGTTTATGCTAATAGTTTTTTTTATGGGTGTTGATCTCGAGGTTGAAATAGAACAAACGAAGTTGGATGCTTGTTTAGATAAATGATAAAATATTTATTTTTATATACAAGTTATTAAAATGTCTCTGGTTAGTGGTATACTATAGCGGGTTGAATATGCTGTGTACTAGCCGTGAAGTGAAAGCGTGAAAAATGAGCAGGCTTAACCCGGGCTGACTGCTTGTTAGTTATCGCTTTGTACTTGTCGCGTTGATAGGTTTCGTTCATTCACTGTGTTTACAGAAGGTCGTTTACAAAGCCTAATGGTCGGACGGGCAGTCAGCCGTGCATGCGTGCAGTCTCTCCACTTTATGTTGTCTTTTTTTTGTATGTACTCAACCGCCCACAACGTCAGGTTGTGATACAAGGTCGGTTTAATGTGGGAAGCCCGAGCACGTACACCCGGGCTAGGAACAAAAATTGCCCGAGCACACGCAACCGTCGGCTGCGCTGGCCTCGGTGCGAGCACCGACCCCTCTCTCTGATGCAATGAGAGGGCGCGGCCTCAGGCAGCTGTTTCCTAAGGCTGGGCACCTCTCAGTATAATTTTCCCTCTTCACTTTCTGTTAGAGTATCTAGCAACTGTCCCACGCTGTCACATGTAGCACATGGCCGAATTTAATGTGGGGTTCCCGAGCTCATAGGCTCGGCCAAAAAATCCCCGTAGACTCCACATAAACGTGATCGGGTCGGTCTACCTCCCAGAACGAGACTCTGCCCTTCGGAACAGCCTCGTTCGGGTTCCTCTCTGCTCAGAGGCAGAGAGTTCGACCAGCACAGCTGAAAAGATTTTCTGTTAGTGTCTACTGTCCGGGTTCTTAGAGCCTATATAAGGGACACGCGCGGATGTAGTTGAAAGCATCTGTGGCAAACGAGATTCGCTTCAATAATGGCTAGTAGTCTGATTTATGTCTCTTTAAAAAATTGTTTTGAGTAGAGTGCGGCGCGTGTGTAACTTAGCTAGACAAAAATTTGGTGTGTAGTTAGAGGTAAATGCTTTCTAATTATTGTGTAAATTTGGCTTTAATTTGTTATCTCTAACTATGTGTAATTTGTATTTTTTCTGCTACATGGAGAGATAGTAAATGTATTAATATTATCTATCAATACATCAAGAAAAGGAATTTTATTGTTAAGTTCGTATGTGAAGTTAGAGAATGGTGTTTTTGAAAATTTTCTTGTAGTTCGTGTATTTCATGTTTTTAACTAAGACAAGAATATCATCTACATATCTTAGGTAGATGATTTTTTTTTAGTAGTGTTAGATATTATTTTCAAGGTTAACCATGTAAAAGTTAGTAAATGTTGCTCCCAGAATTGAACCCATGGAAACGCCATCACGTTGTACATAGATATTATTTTAGTGGTCATAGAAGGGAACCTAAGTGGTACAAGTCAAAAGTAATTTTCGTAATATATTAGGTTTGATTTTTAGTGGATGGAGAGGTGGATTGTTGTAAATATTCTTTATAATTATATCAATCGTTTCTTTAAGTGGGAAATTGGTAAATAAACATTCAACATCAAGTGTGACCATGGTTTCGTTATTAAGATTTTGTGTTTTTAAGATTTGGATGAGTTCATGAGTTGATTTAATACTGTATTTACTAGGTACATCTGGTGTAATGAGTTGGTTGATGATTTTGGTTAATGGGTAAACCGGAGTGGGGATTTGAGATATGATAGGATGGGGAGGGAAGTTAGGCTAGTCATTTTTTATGGTTCCATACATATATCCTGGTTTGTTGTCTCCGGTTATTTGCGAGGGGGGAGTTTTAAGTTGTCCTGTTCTGCGTTGTGGGCTGTGATAAGTTTATTAATTTTTAAATTCAGTTAGTTAGTGTTGACTTTTTAAAATTTGGTATGATCGTCGTATCTATATATCTATCTTAATGTCTATACATATCCAACACTGCACTACTCAGAGTTTCATGCCAAACGCAATCATCAGGTACTGAGTGTATACTGACCATTATTTGTATATAATTTGAAAATATATCAGTTTATTGTAATGTTGGCGTAGTTAAGCTTTATTTATTTTCCAAATTTTTTCAATTATTTTTTAAAAAATTAATTATATTTCTCATGAAATTAAATCTAGCAACTAAAATAACCGGTATTACCATATGAACATAAAATTTATTTAATTTTAGAGTGGTGAATTCTTTTTTCATTTTTTTAACAAAAATAATGAAAAAAGAATATTTTTTCGGTTTTGTAATAAATAAACAAGCCAGAACCAATTGACAATTCCATATATACTCGCTTGGACTGCCACATACACAAGAGTGAATCATCCCGATTCCAGCCGTATTCCTATAGAAATAGCTAAGTTCCATTTGGAGTCTGCTTTGTGGAACAGACTCCCGGCAGGATGTTTTCCCAATCACTACAATCTTGACGTCTTCAAGTCTAGGGTTAACCATTATATTTCCTGCATTGCCCTTTCTTACGCTCATACAACACCACACACGAACCCTCTAACTTGAGAGGCTCTTAGGCCCTCTACAGTATAAACAAAACGCAGCCACATATTATTTTTTTCATTTAGCAGATAGTTTTTCTTTTTCCTTTTTCAACCGAAGGCGCATACATCTGCTGTCGCTTTGATGGGAAAACTTTCATATTATTTACCTGACTCCCCACTCCATCACCTTTGCTGTATATCTTAATTGCTGTTAATTCCTCGGCTTTTTTCGTGGCTGAATAAATAATCTATTCAACTTCTCACGTCTTACTCAGCTTTCCTTCTTGTGATTACATTTCACCCGCGAAAATTATACTGATCACTATCGACCTTTTATTTTCCACCCTCTCTCAAATGCTTTGTCGTCTTTAGACCGCCCTCTATTAACGTCACCATTACTCTCCACTCTCAACGTCATTCTACATAATCTATATTTATTATATATAATTACTGACACTCTTTCTTTCTTCTCATCTTTCTTTCTTTCATACATTATTCCTTTTTCTTTTGTACTTCTTTCTTCTATCGTTTTCTTTTCTTTCTTTCGTGTTTTTCGTTCTAGCATTATTTATTTATTTTCTTTTTTCTTCTCCTTTGTATTTCTTTCTTTTTCGATTTTGTGCTTATTTCTTTTTCTTATATTCTCCCATTTCTCCCTTCTCTTTCATATTTCTATCTATCTCAGTCTGTTCATATCTATCTATCTATCTATCTATCTATCTATCTATCTATCTATCTATCTATCTATCTACCTATCTATCTCAGTCTGTTCATATCTATCTATCTATCTATCTATCTATCTATCTATCTATCTATCTATCTATCTATCTATCTCAGTCTGTTCATATCTATCTTTCTATCTATCTCAGTCTGTTCATATCTATCTATCTATCTATCTATCTATCTATCTATCTATCTATCTATCTATCTATCTATCTATCTATCTATCTATCTATTCTTTCTGTTACCCCTCACACTCCTTTTGTTTTCTTACGTATTTTCCTCCTTCTTTTCCATGACACTTTTTTCTTTTATTATTGCATCTTCATTTTATTTCCATTTACATTCGTCTTTTAAATAATTAAATTTGACTTCTCTAAATAGACTCTTCTTACTTATTCGGCTTTGTCAGTCTCTAGCTACTAAGACTAATATACGAGTTGTGCAATGAAGATGAGAGTTCGAATTCCAGTCGAGTTCTGGACATTCGCTACGCGGAAAAATCCTTCGGAAAGGTATGAATCCATCTCTTCTCTAAACCACCCCCACCCCTAGCTATGGCTGAAATAGTAGGAATTGTATCAGGAAAACGAATTGTTATCCCCAAGAAAATTTGTTAATGCAATATTCACTCATAAAAAAGAATTAGAACGATCTACCCCCGTGGACTAAATAATGAGTTCAGTTTGAAATACCAACGAATATCACCTGAAGTAACCCGGAGCGTAAAACGGCGAAAACGTCGCGAATACAGCAATAAAGATGAGAACAACAGGCCGGATTATTGTGTAAATAGTAACAATGCGATTGTTCAGCATTCACTTCTGTATAGGAGAATTGATATTATATTGCTGGTCAGCACATTTTTTCTTTGTTTCTAACAAAATCTCTCTGTTTCATAATACTTTGCTTAGCTTTTGGAAGGCATCTTTCTCTAATCTAATGCGCCTTCGGAATTAGGTGTAGCATTTTCCATCTCCTATTATAACACTTCCCAGGCAATCATGGCATTAAGCAATGTAAACACACAAGACATAAGAGTCTGACACCATCTTGCGTCAATGAAGGTTGTTAAGTAGACCAAGATTTCAATTAACATGTGAATACAGAATGACGTATAGTTAGTTGAAGAAGTAATCACCCTGTTTAGAGAACTCGTCAGCGGCATGAGACTACGGCTCGCCAGCGGCAAGAGACTACGTGGAGGCCTGAAACGACGTTTGAAAACATCCCTGATGCAGGCCAACATCGACCCTGAAAATCGTTGCTGCAAACCGGCTTTCTGGCGTAGGAAACATCCGGGTGGTGGTGGCGAAACGTTTGAGTCCAACCGTCAACATGAAGAGGATCGGCGACGTGCTGGCAGTAGGATCCGACTCGTTCAGCCGCGCCCTCTACATACACACACTCCTCGGTGACTCCTGCTCACCATTCTTCAGGAACAGACTGTCACTTCATAGCCATCTCCATCGCAGGAAAAGGATTGAGGAGAGAGAGGATAAAGATCCCGATGCTCGGATACGAGCGAGTGTCGTCGACGACGACGACGAGTAGAAGTTCGACACGTAGCTGAAGAAATCAGAAAATTGTTTTCTATGTGCCATATCGTCCTTCAAGATATCAAAGTTCATGGCTCTTCACAACTGCATCCCATTCGTAGAGCTAAGCAATGTTAGTTTTCTATCCATTGCAATCCCTTCGCTCATGCATTTACACAAAGTCATTAGGTAGGATTCACTCTGTTTTTCACTGCTCTGTCATGCATTCAGTATAATCTGTGAGTGTCAAATTCTCCCAGCCCTCTTTCCTCATTATATGTCACAGAAATGTCAACTGTCTCTTTCTGATTCTAAGTACAAGTGTCCTTTTCGATCCTATTTTCCTTAAAACTTACTCGTTGCCCGCATGTCCCGTCCATGGTATTCTCGTCATCCTTCTATAGAACTTAATTTGTGCCCTCAAGTTTCATCTTTATTTGTGAGGGAATTATCCAGATCTTGCTGATCCTATTTTCCTTAAAACTTCCTCTTTGCCCGCATGTCCCGTCCATGGTATTCTCGTCATCGTTCTATAGAACTCAATTTATGCCCTCAAGTTTCATCTTTATTTGTGAGGGAATTATCCAGATCTTGCTGATCCTATTTTCCTTAAAACTTCCTCTTTGCCCGCATGTCCCGTCCATGGTATTCTCGTCATCGTTCTATAGAACTCAATTTATGCCCTCAAGTTTCATCTTTATTTGTGAGGGAATTATTCAGATCTTGCTGATCCTATTTTCCTTAAAACTTCCTCTTTGCCCGCATGTCCCGTCCATGGTATTCTCGTCATCGTTCTATAGAACTTAATTTGTTGCCTCAAATTTTCTCTTTATTTGTGAGAGAATTATCCAGCTCTTGCTGCAGTTTAGGAGGATTGATATTCCGTAGCTGTTCAGCCATCTTTCCTTTGATTCCAATTGAATGTTTTTGTTCCTTAATACTTCGTTAAGTTTTTGGAAGAGAACTTTCATTAATCCAATGAGACTTCGTATTTCTGCCTCGCAAGTTCTGTCGACTTTTATAACATTTTTCAAATAGTTACATTTCATATTTGTAACTCTTATCTTGGGTTGTCCATTTTTCCAATGACCATACATTTTGTCTTCTTGCAATTGAACCGGATACTGTAAGCTACCTCTTAAAATCCGATTATATTTCAGTTTTAAATAACCCACAAAGGGTTGATAAACCGTAAAAGCAAATCAATTTTAATCCATCAATTTTACAATTGATGGTTTTTCTTTTTTCTTGTTTTCCTTTACAAGCTTGTGTAAGAATTCCTGTAGTTTTCTTTCTGTGTTTGTGATCATCATCGTATTCTTTAAATAAGGCCTCTCAGGAAGTGATGGAAATTTAAGAGAATATCTATAGAACATTTCTAGTTATTACGGTTCGTAAAAAGTAAATGTTTTCTTTGTGTTCCCATCCTCCCAGTCGTAAAAATGTAAGTAATTTTCCCAGTCAGCCTGACGTCCGTAAACAGATCCTGTTTTACATTTCATTTTTTTTAATGACCTCCATGACCATCATAGGCTGTAGTTGCACATTCCTCTCCGCTAGCTTTATGACAGTTTCTGCCTTCTGCCTATGAGGAAATATTCGTTTACTTTAACTCGTCCGAGTTTTTGCGTCTTTCTCTACTTATATTTCCGTATGTATTGAACAACAGATTCGTTGTTTGTCTTGTTTTGTTTTGTTTATTTAATAATCTTCGTAATCAGTCAAAAGCTGTGTTCGTGGTGCTTTCAGGTCTAACTCTGGTAACACTCACACAGCAGTGATAAGATCTAAAAAGATAAAGTGTCTGTCAACAGGGGGAAATATTCGAAATACAATAGCTAATGATCGTTATACCATAGACATAATAAAAACAACACTTCATTTATCTTAACGTAAACAAAGACAACATATAATGAAATGGATTAAGTTTGACAATTATTTAATATATTTTCTCTTTATGCGTTATTTTTATAGATATAATGTATTTAAGTAAATGCTCTGTTTATAATTAAACAGTATTATTTACATTTACTGGCCGGAATGTCCGATAAATTTCGTAGAAAATATGCGTTTGGTGGGCATAAATGATCGATCGAGAAAAATCGTCGAAGATTGTGTGTTTATAAACAGTAATTCTGACTTTGCTAACCAGGCGCTTCCCTGTAGCTGAATGGCACAGCACGCCAGATCAAATGACGGTTTTCGTATTTGGGTTACAGGTTCGATTCCTGTCAGAGAACGCATATTTTCTACAAAATTTCTCGAACATTCAGGCCGGTAAATGTAATTAATACTGTTTAATTAAAATCAGAACATTTACTTAAATACATTATATCTATAAAAATAACACACACACACACACACACACATATATATATATGTATGTATTTGCTCTATCCTCAGGACAAAATATAATAAATTTTAAACAATATATTAGGTTGGTGCAAAAATAATGTTGTTTTCTCACATGAAGTTGAACGTCAAAAAACGACATTATTTTTGCACCGACCTAATAAATTGATGAATGACTTTTTGAAGGACTTATCTTCAGGTTACAATTTTTGCAGACACACCGCTCATTTGAGTTAGAGCAATTGAATAACAATTTTTAAACTTGTTCTTTGTTAAAAACGTTATAACATGACAACTTTTAAAAGTCAAAAAATGTTATAACGGTACTAAAGTTCACATAGTTGAAAGTGTGAAACTGAAACGATCTGTTAAAATAACTGAAAACGACGACTGTGTAATGACTTTTGGTGCGGCCTGTGCGCCCAAACGTCTGGCTTCGCTAAGCTGAGGGAATGACTACATGTATTCTTTAAAATTACTATATATATGTAGGGGATGAGTCCTCAGTATCTGTGATAGAGCGTTTGTATATATAGACAGTATGGCGTAGGAATCAACACTGTATAGTGACTATCAGTTTCACGCTTCTGTGCGATTTTCCGACCAAATGCCACTACTCTTTTAGTGGGCTGTAAATATATATATATATATATATATATATAAATATAAAAGTGGACATGGAAGTCAGCACTTAGAGGCGACAGTCTGTTTCATGCTAGTGCAATCGTCAGGTTGCCTGACGATTGCACTAGCATGAAACAGACTGTCGCCTCTAAGTGCTGACTTCCATGTCCACTTTTATATTTACACACGCTCTATCTCTGATATTGAGCACTTTATCCCATAAATATAGCACACTTTAAGACTATAGTTCTTTATATATATATATATATATATATATATATATATATATATATATATATATATATATATATATATATATGTATGTATGTATGTATATATATCGGGCTATGTATATAAGTCAGTAGGAGATTAAAAAAATTTGGGGAAGAGGAAATCGCCTATTCCTTTTTATTCAAAGCTAATAAATTTCGTGTTTCTTGTTTAGGATTGGGTTTCGGGTAACTTCTAAAATTTACTTCAACTCTCTACTATTAACTTTTCCGCCTAAAATCTTAAATTTGATTTTCTAATTATTATAATTAATTTATAATTATATTTTATAATTACTTATTTCATTATTTTTCCTCAATGGCAGGAGTTAGGCACGCTTATCGTCCGACTCACACTGCTCATTGTCTTGTTTCAACAGGTGTAAATGTTTATCCCTGTTTTTTTTTTTAGGATTGGGTTTCCGGTTCCTTTTAAAGTCTTCATTCCCTTTCACTTCCAGTAGCCCGTTAAGCAACATCGAGCCTGTTCAGTACTTAGATGGGGGACCGATTGGGAATAGTAGAGATTTATCCCTGTTTTTTTTTTGTATAGGATTGGGTTTCCGGTTCCTTTTAAGTCTTTACATTCTTTTGCATTCTCAGTAGCCCCTAGCGTCTTGCTTTGGTAGATTGATTATATATATATATATATATATATATATATATATATATATATATATATATATATATATTGTTACGTTAGCCCAATAGTTGTACGGTCACCTCAGATTTTATAGGCATGTTTTTAGTACATTGTGTATTTGCGACGAAACATATGAATCTTGATAACCTCCTTATTTCTTGAATACGCAGATTGTGGGATATATATTTTTTATGCCCAGATAAGTCAGGGCCAGTTCTCGGAAAGGAACCTTACCTCCTCCTCCTCCCATCTCCTATCTGATCTCTGATCGTAGGCCAAACAAACGCTGTTTGACAGATAGGTGCGAATGACATTTAACAGTGTCCATATCGTAGGCCAAACAAACGTTGTTTGGCAGATAGGGGCGAGTGACATTAAACAGGGTCGGTGAAGGACACACACACACCTTTTTTTTGTGGGCCAACACGCGACTCAACTGATAGCAGTTTTCGTTTCGCACGTGTTGAGGTGGCAAAAATTTCACTTAGTTGCTGACCCTCGGAGGAAGCGGACCTCACCAAAACCAGTCTTAGCTGTTCGCCGTTAGAAGAATTAGATGCCACCAAAAACCGAAGGACCGACGAGAGAACCTAGAACAACATCGTCAACCAAAATCGGCTACATTCCCGTGATTTTTCTGTGTTCTTCTCGCCGTCAACACGGATTGGACATCGCCAATGAAAAACCCATAATTAGAACATTGTCAATCCCATCCTTTTATGAATATCCTTGATAATAGTCAATCGACGTCGATTCCAACCATATGTACGTTTCTGCATGTTTTTCTATATCTTATGATCTGCTATCTCTGTATTCATATGTATTTCGCCGCATTAGTATCTGTTTAGGTAACTTATCTCCCCATCCCTTATATTATTTAGTTTTCTTTTTCTTTTTCTTACTTTCACACTCTGTATATTTTCTAAATAAAACTTTTGTATTATAAATTCTCGTGTTGTCTTCTATCGTTCTATGTCTGCATATGGTTCGCTTTCTCTCTGCGTTTACCGACGTCCGGAATTGGAGAATTCCCCTCCCAACGTTCTTTTCTTTATTTTTATTTCGAACCTTGGGGTCTCTCATTTACTTTTTTTATTTTCTCGTTGCGTCTCGGCTATCGTAGTCCCAACGAAACCCCGGGCGTAACAATATATATATAGGAGGCACGGTGGAGTATGGAGGCACGGTGGAGTTATGGAGGCACGGTGGAGTAATGGATAACGGCTTGGATTGAGGAATCGGAGAGCCGAGTTCGAATTCCAGTCGAATCCATTACATTCACTTACGTGAAAAGGTGTGAATCCTCTTCTTCTCCCTCCAACTATGGGTAAATAGCAGGACAGACTGGGTTCTATAGCCTTGGATGGCAACTGGTCTAGGAGAAGGACAACTCTGAATTCAAAACCTGCGTTTGGGGACCTTGTGGAATTCGTTGCACCAGGTCCCTGTATTCGTCCCTCCAAAAAGTGTGGATGGCCCTGCACAAAGCCTTCACCACTATAATCAATTCTTGTGTGGCTGTCCGGCTTTCAGTTTCTGGGAATTGATCTGTCTGGCCCTCATACGTCGAGTTCGACGGGAGAAGCATTATATATATATATATATATATATATATATATATATATATATATATATGTGTGTGTGTGTGTATATATATATATATACATATACATATATGTGTGTGTGTATATATATATATATATATATACATATATATATATGTGTGTGTGTGTGTGTGTGTATATATATATATATATATATATATATATATATATATATATATATATATATGTATGTATATATATATCACCTGACGAGTGGACGGAGTTCCTGTCCACGAAACTCTGGAGTCGGGTTGCTGAAGGTAACACCAATCAACAAAGTGACAAACATTATATTTGCCTTAATTCTCCCTCTCTCTCTCTCTCTCTCTCTCTCTCTCTCTATATATATATATATATATATATATATATATATATATATATATATATATATATGTCTCTTATATCCGGGTTTATCTTATACCCGGGTTTGGTCTATTATATATACATTAACATAGGCTCTAATTTGGGACCAGAGAAAATCTATCTTATATCCGGGTTTCTCTTATATCCTGGTCTCTTATATCCGGGTTACACTGTATATATATATAATAATTTTTGAATTTAAATATTTATAATTTGAATTTGAATTGAAGTTACTGTTTTGAAACATGGAAATTTCGATGTTGCGATAATAATATTTTTTTAAAATAATTATAATATTGTGCTCTACGGTTGTATCGAGTACTGTTTTTTTAAAAAATAAAAATCAATGCTAAGAATTCTGAATTATAAATCTCATTTTTCTTTCCTGTTATATATATATATATATATATATATATATATATATATATATATATGTGTAAGAATTTCCAAGTGCTCCCTTTTGGAAAATTACAGCGTGTATTTAAAATATAAAATAAATGATAAACGCTGGAAACATTTGCACACATTTTGTGTGTGTGTGTGTTTGTGCGTGTATTTGTGTGTGTGATGTGTGTGTGTGTGTGTGTTAGTGCAAAATTAATTTAAAACCGCAGACAGAGAGTAAATACTTTTTTTTTTTTTGTAGTTAACATTTCTAATCTAACCTGAAACGACGAAATGAGATCTCCAACTTGTGGACTGGAATTTTGACCTGTTAAAAATTCAAGACTCTTTATCTCCTTGTGTATTACGTCATCACAAAAGCTCGCTTTACGGCCTTTTGTTTTTACGAAATACACATTACTATTGGTTCGCCGCCGGTATCTGAAATAACGTAAATCGAATAAGTAATCTATATAATAATAGAAGAAGCTATTCTCTGTCCGTCACACATACCGTCTTTGCGTGCATGTGAGTATATTCTAATGTATATGCCTATGTCTGTGTTGTGCGTGACTAACATGTATCTATTTCATTTAATGAACACACAAGCACGCGCATATACACTTACATGCAATTTGTTTGAAATAAAACATTGGAAGAATACCATTTCTCTCGTCACTCAGTCTGGACAACTCCTACCTTTAGATGAGCAATAAAATCATAAATTTGGAGACAAGGAAAAAGAAAAATTAATTTTTAAATTTCTGTCCGAATTTCTCTAATGAGGCGTTATACTATTTATATTCGGATTATTGTCCTCATCTTTGTTGTTGTTCTCACAACTTTTCGGCCGTTGTGCCCTCCGGCCTTCTTCAGGTGTTACCCAGATCGATATACAGCTGAGGAAGGCCGGAGAGCGCAACAGCCAAAATGTTGTGATAACAACAACAAAGATGGGGACAATAGACCGAATATAAATAGTGTAAATATTTTTTAAATCATTAGAAAATTAGATGACTATAAGATTTTATTGAGCTTTTCGAAAATTAATCGGAAATAAATGGAACTATTTTAAAAGATTTCATTTAAAATCTTGTAGAAATATTTAAGGTATATCATTGAATTAAGAATATACAAGCACACGCGCAAACTTTCAGATATACACGATTAGAATATAATTGAAATCTGTGCCGCGTGAGCTAATTTATCTGGTAACAACTCCTGGATAAGAGAAGAGTATAATCCGACCCTTTGAAGTTGTATCTGTTTTTAAACTGAAGGTATTTTTCTACGAAATGTACAGCATTTTAAATGGACATGCAATTTAGACTTGAAATTTGATCCTCTTACCGTCAACAGAGCGACAGGTACCGAAGTAGTTACTATTAATTTAAATGCGAAAATTGTTTTGAGTATTCCCTCATCGAAAAAAGTAACTTATTTTTTATCAGCCTCCAAGTCGAATGTCGAAGTTCATCGTCTTATGTGGCTAATGGGGAAAGACGACAGTACGCTTGTTTACGTAGGTACTTCCAAAGAATCGCGATACCTAAGGTTTTAAATGAATTTTAAAAAAATGAAAAATCTTTCTTGAAGCTTTTATTTTAGTTTTAATTTCAAGCTAATAGATTAAATTTATTACTACCAATAAGCAACATACATTGCTGCATTTCAAAACTAATTTGACTGGAATTGTTTTTGTTTTGAAATCGCTAAAAATCGCTGATTTTAGCGCCGTTTTTAGCCATCTGTCAGAACAATGTATTTCACTCTTTTAAAAATCTTTCAAAACTAAAATATACTTTTTTGAAACTTTATTTGAGGAATATTTAAAGTTTAGGCTGATTTGAAACAAAATTACTTATCTTTAATGTAAAATATCGCAGAAATGCATTTTTTTAACACAGCGATAGTTTCAGGTGTTGACAACTTGACTGACAGACGGAAGTTTATCTATTTTTTTTCTACGGTGGACATATCTGTAAAAATTACTTGAGGAATATAACGTAAGCGTCTTTTTATATAATTTTTATCTAATTAAAAAATTAGAAAAAATACCCTCCGTAATCTAATGTTTTATTCAATTTTAGGTACTTTGGCTTTAGATTTGTTATACTTATCGTTCTTATTTTCTGATAATGTCGTGTATGGATGTCCGTAAAGGTGAAAAAGTTAAATAAAAGTTCACCAGACTGAAAAATATCATCTTGCTATATCCTTAGGCTTTTGACGTTTTTTTTTATTTAAGATAATCATAAATCGATATAACATCAGTGCTTAGCGACATGATTTTTAACGAAAGACGTCACATTCATGACTGTTTCATTTTGAAAATGATCTCAGTTCATATTTCATGTGAAACTGATATACCATATTTGATTCTATAGATAAAACATTGGGAAAAAAGACGTTTCACTATTTCTGTAGGAAAGATTTAGATCATTCTTTTTGTCTTCCGTATATTTGTTAAATACTGGCCCTGGACGGGGTCTTGAGGACAAAATGACATTTTTGTAGGTAAATGTGTCTTTCCGGAATTATATAGGAAGTGTTTTAACAGACGACAAAAAAAAGTGACACCGAAATCCGAAGTCACATTGAAAGAGTGAAAGATGACTTCCAAAAACTGACATTGAAATATTAACATCCTTAATTGGACCATAGCTGACATTAAGCGAATGGGTGTAAAAACGAGAAAGCTTCTCCTTTGCTACCGCATAAGGCTGATGTTGATCGTCTGTATGTGTCCAGATCCGGAGGGGGGAGAGGATTAGTTCAACTAGAACTGTTTTACAAACCCACAACAATCGGTCTTCAAAGATACCTGGAAACTATAGAAGACTGGATGATGATCTGTGTCAAAGAACATGAAAGAAATAAAGAAACTTTATTCATTAATAAATGAAGCCAACAAATTGAAAAGGGAATTTCAAGTGGGTGAAGAAGTGTAAGTAAACCATAATACACCGACTGCAGCAGCAAAGAATATAAAAAGAAAGCAAATGCAATGTACCAAATGCAGAAGCGATGGCAAGATAAGAGATACAAAAAATTGTTCTGACAAGTACAGCCCACACTTTACGAAGGGATTTATCTATGTAATTATTATTATTTTTATTTTTTTTTTTCAGTGGAAAGTGTCATGATGCCATTTCTAACCTTACGTCCCTGGGCGGGACCCGGAAAGAAATGTGTAAACGCCAGATATCAAAGAAAATAAAAATAATAATAATAATAATAAAATGTTCTAATGTTAGCATAGCTCTCATGGCTTTTGATTTTAATTAATCGGAGTTGTTAACACCTACATGGTTTATCTTAATAAATTAAGATGGGCTATATTCCGTTCAGTACCACAAATTTGCTTGTCAGTTGTCTAACTTTAACTAGTTGGGCATATCCCTTAGAGACTGGAGTATTGTACATGAACAGGTGTATAGGAAGAGTATTATGATTGGATATCAAAAAAGTTGTTTTTATTTTAAGTTTGAAGAATGAGGTAGTCAAGGGGATTTGGGAGTCACACCTCGATACTTGAGAGCACCCTCAATCGGAGACCGGCTGAGCAGACTAAATTACCCGACCTGAAAGTATATCTAACTGGGCCGTACCTAAAAAAATTAGGCACTGCTTTTATCAAAACCTGTCACCGTTTTGGGCACATTTGGCTATGATGCATGTGTCTTGTGTACGCTTATCAAATTAGGTGTCGGGTCAAATTAGAACGACCTGAAAATTGAAGTAACAAAAATGGGAAAACTTAAAACTACGATTATCCCTGTTGTGATAGGAGCATTAGGTATGATAAAGAAAGGGTACCGAAAACCATGTGAATACAATTCATGGACACATCTCAGAGCTACAAAAGATTACTTTGTACAAAACTGCACATATCCGTAAAACCCTCTCCATATAAACGAAACGTCCCAAATGTGCATAGATAACTCGCCTACAGTGCCCTTTTCGCTCATAAACTCTGGGGCGGGGGGGGGCTTGGTAATTAAGCACTTAGAATTACTCTCTCGTTTGTTTTGGTTTATATTGTTTTACGGCATATCAACCTCAATGGGTTACTTAGTGCCAACAAGATTTTCAAGATGGGTTCGTATGAATAAAATATGTATTCTTTGTAAGAAATCAGTTTGTAGATCAGGTTTCATTGACGTATTTTTGTAAAGAGGGTTTTTGTTGAGCGTCAAATGTATTGCTGACAATTTTTTTCAAAAATGAATTGCTGGTATTTCTAGTATAAAAATATATTTTTTTATATTTTCGTAGTGTTTTGACCCCAGTTGGAGGGTTAACTATTTGCTCATAGCTGGGACCCTAACAGGTGCTACCACCCCTGGTCAGAATGGACCCGGGAACAACAGCAATTAAGAGGTGTTTTCACGCTTCTCAAAACCTCCCGATCAGAGACCTTGCTGCCGGATGTAGTTTATCATCATACTTAGGACGATTACAAAACTGATAATAATAATAATAATAATAATAATAATAATAATAATAATAATAATAATGCCCTGCCAAATACAGACGTACGAAGACCTGACAGGGCAAATCAGAGAAATATGCCAGACAGCAGCTTAAGTTGTCGATTTTTTAGTTGGTTGGTGCACTCGGGACTATTTCCAGGAATGACGCCTTGGGATACCTGATATCGTTGAGAATGCGCAGGTTCCAGCACTGCTTGGAATAGCTTATACGCTGAGGAAAATGTTGTGTCTCAAAGCAGCAGGTAGGTGCTGATATATGATTATCATTACCCAGCCAAAACATCTAACAGTCGGAAAGGATATGAAATCAAACAATAATAATAATAATAATAGTGGAATCATAAATAACCTACGTGTATAAACGAAGTAAAATTTTGGTAAAAGTTAGTAACAAACGAAAATACATATGAAACATCTTAATAGTCTACAAGGCTTACAGCCATATCGCGTTGAAACGCCGGTTCTCGTTATATCACCGAAGTTAAGCAACGCCTGGTCAGTACTTAGATGGGTGACCGCTTGGGAATACCAGGTGCTGATTGTTCGGAATGTGAAATTGTGTTGGCCTGTTAGGGGCCAGAAAGAAAGACACGGAAAGAAGGTAAGTTGAACAAGTGTATTGAAATATCAGAACATATATACAAAATAAGAGTGTTATTAGTCAGCAGATAGAAGTGTCCCTCCGAACTGTCAGGTTACACTGTGTCCCGACTGCCTCCTTAGGAAGTCTCGCAGGTTAGTATTTATGAAGGAGAAAGAGTTCATTCTAATGTAGATAGGTCACCATAACAGAAATCTGAAGAGGCACGATCAAATTCCAGTTAGGTTTGTTGCATTCACTTACGCGCCTGGATCAAAAAGAGACATGATCGCCCAAGAATGTCACACCTGCTCTTCCGAACACGCATTGGACCAGCACTATAGGGTAATCCTCCCCATAATCTGAGGGTAAGGCCTAAGTCTAACAAATTGCATACATAGTCTGAGAAGACATTCTACAAAGGATTCTTTTAGTTTCAATCATTCGTTTACGTTCTTCGGTCATTCCAATCTTGTCAAGTTTTGGAGGCCTACGACCATATCACGTTGAAATACTGTTTCCCGTACGATCACCGAAGTTAAGCAACGTCAAGCCTGGTCAGTACCTAAATGGATAACTGCTTGGGAATACCAGATGTTGTACGCTTGGATGTGCGGGTGCTAACTCGGAACTATTAATAAAAGACCCGAGTTCCAATTCCAGTTGGGTTTGTTATATTCACTTACGCCCAAAGGGCATCTCGATGTAATGGTTAACAAGCGTAACTGTTTAGTGAGTTCGATCCTCACTGGGTGCCCCATACTTTCGGACTTGTGCTACATCTAAGCAACGCTTACAAAATCAACTTACGCACAAATACCCTTAGGAAAGGTATGAATCCACCTATTCTCCCTCCGGCTATAGGTTAATTAGTAAGACTTGTATCACTGAATCAATATGATCTCAAACAAAAAAAAAGTACTTACAATTTAAAAATATTTTCTTGCTTTAAATAACCTGCAAAGTGTTGATAAGCCGTAAAAAACGAATCAGTCGCTCAAATTTGGGGGGTTGTGTTATTTTTATTAGTCCACTGATTAATATTGCTATCTTTGTTATTTTAATTATTACGTTTCGGCAGATACGTACTCCAGAGTTTCTAGTGTTCATCAAACGTGTAAAAATGTGAGACGTTATTTTTAGTTTTCAGTTATGTTGAAAATATTTTCTTTAATAATGTTTAAATATAAAATCCAAGGACAGAGAAATAAAGAGAATAAAGAAAAGAGAAAATATCTACACACGCAAAAACACACATTACTTCGGCGATTTAAGAATATATACATGTTAAAAATAACGACTTCTTTTCTTTCATATTTGAGTCACGTATGCGTGACTCCAGCCGAACAATAATTAATTTGATTTTAAAGAAACCATACTTTTTTTTTTATTTTTATCCCGAACAAAAGATTATGTATTTTAGTTTTATCCTGTTGATTCTAAAGGACATATTGAATCATAGATATTAAACATTGGCGCATTGTCTGGTAAATCTGGAAAAGAAATGTGGGATCGTTCTCACGTTTCATAACAAGCGTGAAAATACAAAACTGAAATGAGCTGTTGAAAATGTTCATTATTTCTGCAGAGAACATTTCAAGGGTGCACAATATGAATCGTTGTTAATTTAGTTGTTCTTCTTATTTATCATTAAATTAACCAACTTTTGACTCATTTTCTTCTTCTTCCAGTAGGTGCCGTATCCCTTCAGAAGTTGTCCGATCATGGTTCCCCACAACGTCTTATCATATGTAGATCTTAGCAATTTTTTTCTATCTCTTCCGTTCCCTGTTTTCTCCTCAATTTAAAGTTCGTATAACACTCGTGGTTTTCGGTTAGGTTTGCTTTGGTTTGGTTTGTTTTACGGCATATCTACCTCAATGGGTTATTTAATGCCGACAAGATTTTTATTGCTGGTAATATTTTTTTCAAAAAATATTTTTAGTAATATTTTTTCAAAAATATATTGCTGGTAATTTAAAAAAAAATATATTGCTGGTAATATTTTTAAAATGTATAGCTGTTAAAATGTTTTTTTTTTAAATGTATTGCTGGTAATATTTTTTAAAATGTATTGCTGGTAATATGTTTTTTTTAAATGTATTGCTGATAATATTTTTTTAATGAATTGCTGGCAATATATTTTTTTAAAATGTATTACTGGTAATATTTTTTTAATGTATTGCTGGTAATATTTTTTAAATGTATTGCTAGTAATATGTTTTTTTTAAAAAATGTATTTCTGGTAATATTTCTTTAAATGTATTGCTGGCAATATGTTTTTTTAATTGTATTGCTGGCAATATTTTTTTAAATGTATTGCTGGCAATGTTTTTTTTAAATGTATTGCTGGTAATATTTTTTTAAATGTATTGCTGGCAATGTTTTTTTTAAATGTATTGCTGGTAATATTTTTTTAGTGTACTGCTGGTAATATTTTTTAAATGTATTGCTAGTAATATGTTGTTTTTTTTAAAAATGTATTGCTGGTAATATTTCTTTAAATGTATTGCTGGTAATATTTTTTAATGTATTGCTGGTAATATTTTTTAAATGTATTGCTGGCAATATGTTTTTTTAAATGTATTGCTGGTAATATTTTTTTAAATGTATTGCTGGCAATATGTTTTTTAATTGTATTGCTGGCAATATTTTTTGATGTATTACTGGTAATATTTTTCAAAAAAAGTATTTCTGGTAATAATATATTACTGGTAATAATTTTTTACAAAAATTTATTGCTGGTATTAAAACCTATTTTTAAACGTTTTGACCCCAGTTTGGGAGTTAACTATTTAGCCATAGCTAGGACCCTAACAGGTGCTACCACCCCGGGTCAGGATGAACCTGAGAACACAAGCAATTAAAATGTGGTTCCACGCTCCTCATAACTTCCTAATCAGAGGCCTTGCTGTTGGATGTAGTTTATCCTCTTACCCAGGACATGTAAGGACCACACTGGAAACAAAAGATTGAGTGAAGGGTTTAATCACACGAGAACATGGACTGAGAATACAGTAGTTCAGTCAGACTGAATGCGCTACGCCTTAGTGGCCCACTTGTTTCCACTTTTCCATGAGCAGACGTCCTGCTCATAGCAGATGGATGAATTTCAATAGTGTAGAGAAGATTAGGCAGTCTTTTTACACGACAGTTACGTAGGTCACTCGCTGTCTTCTTCTGTCCCTGTTGCCTTCAGTGTGTCATGTTTTCTAAGCCTTCTTTCCTCATTATGTGCCCCATAAATTTCAACTATCTCTTTCTAAGTATAAGATTCATTTTAGGAATTAAATAAACAAAGCATTGGACAAGCTGGTGAAGGGACTTGGTGGATATGTGCACAAACATATTCATAAAATGTGATACGACGTTAAAATGATAAAAAACACGTTAATTTCTCAGCTTTTATAGGAGAAAACAGCGGCAGAAAAATGTGGTGATCGAAACAACAAAAATAACGATGCTAGTCCCCTAATTCGTGGAACAATGAGAATAATTCATTTCATAACTTCTAAAAAAGCTAGAAAAAAACCCCAAAAAACTATCGACCTAAACATATTAATCAAAACAACGAAGATGAAGATACTAGTCCTTATTATTGATGAAAGAGTGATCGGATTTTACTTTATAATTTTTGAAAACGTTAGGAAAAGATGGAAAACATATCGACCTAAACATGATCAAACAATAAAAATGAGGATACTCGTCATCGTAATTCATGGACCAACGGCCATATTTCTTTTCAGAACTTCTAAAAACGCTAAAAAATATTAGAAAAAGAAAAACATATCGGCATACACATAGTAATCAAAATAACAATGAGGACGATTCTTATTGTTTATGTGCTGTGTCTTTTCAGGACGTGGGCGATCATGGCTCTCCACGACTTCCTGTCTCATGTAGCTCTTAATAGACTTTGTCTTTGCGTTATTTCTCCTAAGCCCTGTTCCGCCATCCATTTACTCAAGCTCACCAAATATGTTGTCCTCTGTCCCTCTTGCCTCTATATCTATCCCGTGAGTATTAGATTTTCCAAACCTTTCTTCCTCGTTATATGCCCCAGAAATCTCTTCCTGGTGTTAAATATTACAGGGTGCCCATTAAAAAAGAGGCCAATTTATTCTTCGAGAAAATACACCAGCTCTTATCGGCACATCTCCAGTGGCCCTCTAAAAGCCCAGGTCTGAATATTATGGGTTACTGTAGCTGGAATATACTCCTAACTTACTTGCAAAACCGTCGTCGTGACATCGTCGATATTGGTTCATTGAAGTGGAACTTAGCCGAAGCTTGGGATGGAATTCCTCTTGGCACTATCCGCAAAACTACTGCCTCCTCCTGGTTACCACGCTATGCAACTTTGTGTTGAATATTCAGGAAAATATTTCGAACATCTACGATGATTGTTCAGTTTGTGCATGAATCATGATAGCGAAATAAATTTATTTCTGAATTTACCGCTTTTTTTTTTACTGGGCACTTTGTAGTTTCTTTTTTGTTTCCATTTTCTTCCAAAACTTCGTCGTTACTTACATGTTCGGTTCTAGTATCATAATTTGTTGAACAGTATAGTAATCCAAACTTCTAAAATCGCGAGAACAAAAAAAAATAGTAATCAAAATAATAAAGATAACGATATCCGTCCTCATAATTCGTGGAAAAATGTCATTACTTCATAAGTTCTAAAAAAGAAAAAAAAAAAAAAATCATCAACTTCAACATTGTAATAAAAATAACATGGAAGAAACTGCACTCTGTCAGTTAATGTTTTTTCGCAATAAAATTCGTATTAGCCAACCGATTTTGAATAAAATTTGTAGGCTATACTTATCTGATCGATATACTGTCCGAATTTCAGCTTATCGTACCAACCGTATTAAAATACTGATAATAACATTTTTCGTCGTTTTTTTATTATACAAACAAAGTACAACTCGTTGCGCCATCTTGGGTGAACGTTTCCCGCTGACATAAAGTGGAAAGATTATATTGAATCAATTGCTACGTCAACTATTGGGATATTTGTTCACTGTATCGTGCTAGACAATTTTTCTCGCTAGAATCTATGTTGCTCATTTATGAGTCTACCATTCGTCCTTGCATTGAATATTGCTGCCACATCTGGCCGAATGCTTCTGATATGTATCTAGAGATTCTTGATAAAATACAAGGAAAAATCAGCAATGTTATTTGTCTTGACCTGGTATCCCGTCTTCAGTCACTTTGACATCATTGTAACGTAACTTTCCTATACGTTTTCTATAAATATTTTCATGGCAATTGTTCTGATAAACTATCCTCTTTGGTACTTAGACTTTACGAATTTAAGCGCAGTACTAGATTGACAGTTAGGTCTCATCATTTTACAGTTGAAATTGTTAGATGTAACCGTAAGTTCTATTCTAACCGTTTCTTCTTTCGCACTTCACGCTTGCGGAACTCTTACGGCTTCTTGCTTTTTCTTCAAAAACTTAAATGCAGTGTTAATTGTTATCTTTCGTCTTCTTAAATCAGTTCTATTATTGTCCTCTCATAATGTTCTTATTTTTCTCATGTTTTTTCCATACTCAGTAATCGCCATGGGTCTTAGTGGCTTCATTGCATTGCTTGGGGTGAAATGATTAATAAAAAAGCTCAATAAAAATAAATAATAAGCATTGTTTTTTTAAATTATAAACTGCATTAGGTCTTCCTTAAATATATGCAAGTACTTTCGGCTGGTTCTCCGGTCATCATCAGGAATGGAAAATATTATATGCATATTTAAGGAAGACCTAATACACTTTATAATTATTTAAAAAAAGCCAAAAAACAAGGATCATAACATTAATCAATTGATTAGTGGGTTAATATGGGCACGTGGCCATGAGACCCGGGTTCGAATCTCACCATGGCAGATTTGTCAGGAAGGTGACTTCCTGATGTTATTGGACTTGAGGGGTCGATCCCAGCATGCGGCAGTTTTGGAAAGTCCCTGAAAACAATACCGCAGGTTGACCCTTGTGAGTGAAATTGGGTAGACGGAACCCTTGGGTGTTGTCGATAGTTGTGCTAGCACAACTATATATATATATATATATATATATATATATATATATATATATGCTAGCACGAAATCACAAGTCATCGTGGCCGAGGGCTTGAGTGTGCTGGCCTTGTTCAAATTGTTGATCACGCGAGATTACACTTTCTTTCCTAGAAACTGTAACTAAGGTCTGCTCAGCATAGTTGCAGTATAAACCACAGGAGGGCTCTGTGGGTGTTGAATAAACACAAATGCGCCTGAGCATGCGTCTGCCACAGGGATTGGCTAGCCGGAGTATCCTCGAATACGAGTGGTCAGCTATACATACATACAGTGGGTTTATGCATCTTTAAAACTTAGCGAAGTTAATTCGTCATTTTATCTCATTAACTTCACTAATTTACTTTTTGTATAATGATTCATTGTTATATCACTTAGACTGCACAACATATTTGATTTAAAAGAACTGATCCGACGTGCAAATTGAGACATTTCTCTGCTTATTGAACTATTTAGTGCCACGTTGACTGACAAACTCCTACAACCAAAAAAATTCTTAAATTACCATATTAGTAAAAAACGCTCTCACTTAAATTTTCAAAAATTCAACCTGCACGCTCCACAAGTTTGTATCCATTATTAATAACACACTTCAAATAAACATGTTTCGAGTTTCATTAAATTTTTTCGTCTCGGATGCTACCTGAATTTTACCAAAAAGAAAATAGTTTCCAAGCCTGATGATGACCGGAGAACCCGTCGAAAGTACTTGCATATTTAAAGAAGACCTAATACAGTTTATAATTTTAAAAAAACAAGGATCATAACATTCATCACGGATAGGTTTTTTGTGCAGTTATTAAAAGACCAGAGAAAAACACTGTGTTCACTCATATTGCATTTATTTCCTAGAACTTTCGACATAGCATAATGTCATCATCAGGGAATTGTTAATTATAGAGTAAGTATTTATTGTTCATGGTTGTGAAGGACAAAATTGTTGTCATCCGAAAATTAACATTTTTATATGTGTAGTAAGGAACGCTGCATCATGGTTTGGGTGACGGACACCGTTTACATATATATATATATATATATATATATATATATATATATATATATATATATATATATATATATATATATCCACGTAAGATGAGGTATATATATATATATATATATATATATATATATATATATATATATATATATATATATATATAACCTAGTAAGCGAGAACCAACCTATCTACATAGGTTTCACCTAACGGATTATCAGGATAACTCTCTTGATGATCCATTAGGTGAAACCTAGGTAGGTAGTTTCTACCTCACTAGTTTTTTTTTTAGGCTTTGCTCTACTTAGTATATTGAGCACTTTTACGTTTTAACTTAAATTACTCTGACAGTGTTTTTTTTCTTTTGCCTAGACATTGCGGTGCTGATTGATTATTTTTTAGCGGCACGGACGTATTTTTAGTCTTTTCTTTTTTATTTCATTTTTTCCCTGATATAGATTTCGATTTGTTTAATATCTTTTATTTACAAATTGGATTATCTGTTTTTTTTTCACACGAGTATAGCTATTAAAATAATAATAATAATAATGATAATAATAATAATAATAACATATATATATATATATATATATATATATATATATATATATATATATATATATATATATATATATAAGAAAAAACAGACCACTTTAAGGCTCCATGTAATAATTTATTTCGCCAAGCCCTTTATTAAAGGACACTGGCTCATCAGACTCCACTTCCAAACGGTGGAACGAAAAATGATATAATGTTTGGAAGTCGAGTCTGATGAGCCAGTGTCCTTTAATAAAGGGCTTGGCGAAACAAATTATTACATGGAGTTCTTAAAGTGGTCTCTTTTTCCTTTAAATTAATAGCTCTGTATTTACATTGAGCTCTCATGATTTCATCATTTTTGGGACTACCTATACGGATTTCCAAATTCTTCTTAGCCTATATATATATATATATATATATATATATATATATATATATATATATGTATAAAGTCTATGTTTAATTTTTTTGTATGTTTGTTTTTGGTCCAACAAATCTTTATGAGGAACTGTTGGACGAAAATAATTTCCTTTTAAGTGATATATATATATATATATATATATATATATATATATATATATAAGATAAGGAACAAATATGGAACCTTTATAAGCACCTTTATTTAAGCTTCATCAGAAGTGAAATATCGATGCTATTTTTTTATTTTTGTGGTGTTTGATTTTCATTGCTAAGAAAATCTCACTTGTATATCACAATTATACTTGCTGGATAATGTCTGTGCTTGTGTGTACGTATAGGTTTCCTATTTGATCTCAATTCACACACACACACACACACACACACACACACACACACACACACACACACACACACACATATATATATATATATATAATTATGAAAGCGGAGACTTTAAAAATCCATGATAATATTTTATTTCGTTAAAACCGATACTTTGCTTTTATCCCATCAAACCAAAGACAGTTTCCGCAATGAATGGACTTAAATTTTACCAGGTATAAAACGAATCATTTAAACATAATTTGTGTTTAAATATGTAGATTCAAAATGGGAAAGAAGGTAGAGAGAGAAAGGAGGGAGGAAAAGAGGGATATTTATTCATACATACGGATTACCAAATAATTATATATATATATATATATATATATATATATATATATATATATATATATATATATATATATATATATATATATATATAGAGAGAGAGAGAGAGAGAGAGAGATAATCATTAAGCGCTCACTACTCTGGAAAATTTCTTACATTACTCAATAATAGATTCGATCCTCATTGGGTGCCTTGCTACTGTAGCCTTGTTTTAGACCAAGCTTACTTAAAGATTAGCTAATGTAAGACAACAATTATCAAGTTTGTCCTATAGATTCGTTCTCTAATGCAAGAAGTTTAATCATAGGTGAATTGACAATTTTGTCAATAGCTGTAGTAATTTGTCACATCTAAATAAATCGATTTAGTAGTAAAGAAATGGTGTCAATATAGATTTGAGCTTTTGGCCACAGCACATTCTTGTCACAGCTGCAAAGATGGTCATTTGCACGTCTTGTTTACATAAAAAAGGCAAATAATTCAAGAACAACAGGAACGTTCTAGATTATTCCAAAGATCGGTAATCTTCTTTAAGGGAAAGATAGATACACTGTTGAGATACAATAGTGTTTATTTTCTCCTCAAAATATTGCAGGGTCAGGATTTGGGGGAATAAGTATACAGAGCGGCAGAATGTGGAACCAGCGATCCGAGTTCAAATTCCGGACGAATCTTCAGAAAGGTATCAGCTCATCTCTTCTCCCTACTACCAGCTATGGATTAAGTCAGTGGTTCACAAACGGTGCGATGCACCTCATAGGCACGGCGGGAGAGGATAGCAGGTTAGGCGGAAGAGGGCAGCAGGTGAAGCGGAAGTTGGTAGCAGGTGAGGCAGAAGAGGGTAGCAGGTGAAGCGCGGAAGAGGATAGCAGGTGAAGCGGAAGAGGATAGTAGGTGAGGCGGAAGAAGATAGCAGGGGAGGCGGAAGAGGGTAGTAGGCGAGGCAGAAGAGGATAGCAGGTGAAGCGGAAGAGGGAAGCAGGTGCGGCAGAAGAGGGTAGCAGGTGAGGCGAAAGAGGATAGCAGGTGAAGCGGAAGAAGATAGGTGAATCGGAAGAGGGTAGCAGGTGGGGCGGAAGAGGGTAGCAGGTTAGGCGAAAGAGGATAGCAGGTGAAGCGGAAGAAGATAGCAGGTGAAGCGGAAGAGGGTAACAGGTGAGGCGGAAGAGGATAGTAGGTGAGGCGGAAGAGGATAGCAGATGAGGCGGAAGAGGGTAGCAGGGGAAGCGGAAGAGGGTAGCAGGGGAGGCGAAAGAGGATAGCAGGTGAGGTGGAATGATTGAAAGACAATCAAAGATTTAGAAACACTTTTAAAAATTTCATATGCCAAAAATAAATATGATTTAAAAATTTAAAAATATTATTATAGATGACTTGTAGATGAATTGCATGCATGATTCCCAGTATAAACAGCTAATAAATAATTATTGGCCGATTTTATCATTGTGGTATTTTTGCATTATATCAAATATTAAGAATATAGTAACTGGGCTCTGCAAATTGGAGGAGAGAGTTATCAATGATAATGTACTGACTTCAAATCTACGTTTATCCTCCTTTAATATTCGCTCTGTTTTTATTTTTATTTTTAAATGTGCTTTTTATGACATAAAATTTGGTGAGGCGTGAGTACAATTTTTAATTTCGAAAAATGCGGTCCATAAAAAAATGTTTGGGAAGCATTAAGTTAAATAGATGGATTTCCTAATTTGGGGTTTCAGCCAGTCAAGGGAATAACTACTCAAAAATTCATAACTATGAAGAAGACAAAGGGAAGCTATCATCTTTCCCCAAAAGTCATAGCAAATCTTATTTAAAAAAAAGAAAAGGAATCTGTGGAGAACCGTGATCATAGTGTATCGTCATCGCCTACACCCTGATGGGATATGGTATTTAAAAAAAATAAGAACACAATGAGAAGAAGACAATATATATTTCTTTAATCATTTCACTCCAAGCAAGGCGATAATGCCACTGAGATGCAAGGGTTACTGGGATTGGGAGAGAATGAGATGATTTAATAAGGAGAAAGGACAATAAAAGAACAGGTGAATGAAGATTACAAGATAACAAATGGCATTGCAGGAAGTAGGGATGTAAGAAACTGAAAGAGCGTTCCAGAGGAGATAAATGCGAGAGAAGAAACCATCAGAATAGAACTTACGGTTAAATCTTCGTAGTTTAACAGTAAAACGAGGAGACTTAGTAGCCAATCTAGTATCACGCTTAAATTCACGCGAGGTAACAAGGGGAAGAATTCGTTATAACAACTGCCATAAATATGTGTATGAAAATGACAGAGGGGAGCCACATCACGGCGGCGCCGAAAGTGACTGAAACCGAGATGCAAGGCCAGGGCCGACAACATTACAGATTCTTCTTTGGATTTTGTCGGAAGCACCAGACCAGATATAGCAGAAATATTAAATGCACAAACGAATGGTAGATTAGTAGATTCTGACTAGAATTTTTGCCTGATACGACACAATGAACCAACCTTCTCAGAAGCAGACCCCACAGCTGATTCAGTATAATCGCTCGACTAAAACGAAGTCGAGCGGTTATCAGTTTAGCTATGTGCCATGCTTAGGCGATCATGTATCTTTCGGTACCTGACTGACGAGGTAGATTTTTTTCCCGCAGTAGGTTGCCATTTCTTTCTGCGGTAGACCAGTTGCCATCCAAGGCTATAGAATCCGGTTTGTCTTGCTATTTACTCCATAGCTGGAGAAGAGAAGAGGATTCATGCCTTTTCCAAGGGTTTTTAGCACGTAATAGAATATAATAGATTCGAACTGGAATTCGAACTCGGATCTTCGATTCCTTAATCCGAGCCGCTATCCATTACCCCACCGTGCCTCCAAGCGGTTATACTGAATCAAATGCTAAGAATGTCGTTTCACTGTGTCTTGCTAGAAAACACGAAACCAAGAAGACGCAATCAGTTGCTCTCCATGAGGTGCCATACTGACGGAGGGCAGAAATGGTTTCCGATGATGATTAAAGGACAAGCAGTTTCGCTTTGGAGACGTTAAAATTTACCCACCATCCCTTGCACTAGTTAACAACTGATTGGTAGTCATTTTCGAGAGCAGCTGTCAGTTTTACTTTGTCGGACCTATCGAATTTACTAATATGACATGAGTATATAGTTATGTCATCAGCATAAATTCTTAGTTGTGAACTGATGGCAGCAGGAATGTCGTTGATGAAGATAAGAAATAACGTTTATCCGAGGATAAATCCCTTGCATTAATGTGAAATCTAGAAGAGTAGCCGTTGAAGATGATCTTCATTAGCCGATTTGTCGAGAACAATTGAATTAAGTCAAATATCCGACCAAAGAGACCTTCAGCTTGTGGCGAAGAAGGTCAGCATGCCAAAACCTGCCAAGCGCCTTCGAGATATGTAAAGCCACATCCCATATTTAGAATTATATGCTGATATACAGAGCGTAAAAATTGCCTGTGTAAAATTTTATAACAGTGTCTATGAGAGTGTGAAAGGAGAAGCAAAAAACAAAAACGAAAAAACAGTTAATAAGAAATTCCTTATTTCTACAGGATCCTAGTGGAGCTTAGGGAAAACCCCAAATTCATTAGCAGGTGACTTTTACGGATCCAGGTTGCTAGGCAACTAGCAATGTACGTATGAATGCTTTTAATGGGTAAAAGAAGTAGCCATACACTGACTGTTTCTTCTTCTATCTGATCTGCCTGACTGTTCCTTCTGCTATCTGATCTGCCTGACTGTTTCTTCTTCTATCTGATCTGCCTGACTGTTCCTTCTGCTATCTTATCTGCCTGACTGTTTCTTCTTCTATCTGATCTGCCTGACTGTTCCTTCTGCTATCTGATCTGCCTGACTGTTTCTTCTTCTATCTGATCTGCCTGACTGTTCCTTCTGCTATCTGATCTGCCTGACTGTTCCTTCTTCTATCTGATCTGCCTGACTGTTTCTTCTATCTGATCTGCCTGACTGTTCCTTCTGCTATCTTATCTGCCTGACTGTTTCTTCTTCTATCTGATCTGCCTGACTGTTCCTTCTGCTATCTGATCTGCCTGACTGTTTCTTCTTCTATCTGATCTGCCTGACTGTTTCTTCTTCTATCTGATCTGCCTGACTGTTTCTTCTTCTATCTGATCTGCCTGACTGTTCCTTCTGCTATCTGATCTGCCTGACTGTTTCTTCTGCTATCTGATCTGCCTGGCCATACCGGCAGTATGTCAATTCAGGTTTCAGTTCTTTGCAATCCCTAACCATATGAAACTCTACTCTTTGAACATTCGCGTCTGTCTCTTTTCTTCCTTTGGTTCCTCAACACTCGTGACATCTCACCTAGCTTCTCCACGGTTTTATCTGCTCCGCGTGTCATTAAATTACATTTCAGTACAATGTTATTTTTATTAGTTACCTCCAGCTATCAAAAGATTATGTTATAGTTAATTACTTTTACATTGTTCTTACTTAATACGTTGGTAAGAAGGGAGTTCCATTCGGACAGCTTCTTCCCGCGAGCCGTTGCTTTGTGAAACAGACTCCCGAGGGGATGCTCCCCTAAACACTACAATCTTAAACTCTTCAAATCTAGTGTTAACCGTTATTTTGCCCACATGCCTTCGTGATCTGCTCTTTTTACCTTCTCCTGTTAACGTTCATACAAAACTCTAATTCAGTAAAGCCCTCAATCTTAGGCCTGGATAAACAATTAGTGAAAAAATCACAGTATTAATGTGACAGGGTAGGTCTGTGGAGATTTTTATGTGTCTGGAGGCACCAGATAGATAGATAGATAGATAGATAGATAGATAGATAGATAAGACAGAGATAGATAGATAGATAGATAGATAGATAGATAGATAGATAGATAGATAAGACCGGCATAGCTAACTAGCTAGCTAGATAGATTTACTCCTGTCTTGATAGTAAGTTTGATCAGCCCGATATGGATAAATTAGTGGCTGATGTCAAAAAACGGCCTTCATACAACAATCTACTTCAGTGAAGCTCTCATTCTTAGGCCTGGAAAAACAATTAGTAAAAAAATCACAGTATTAATGTGACAGGGGGTAGGTCTGTGGAGATTTTTATGTGTCCCGAGGCACCAGATAGATAGATAGATAGATAAGACCGAGATAGATAGATAGATAAGACCGAGATAGATAGATAGATAGATAGATAGATAGATAGATAGATAAGACCGAGATAGATAGATAGATAGATAGATAGATAGATAGATAGATAGATAGATAGATAGATAGATAAAGACCGGGACAGATAGATAGATTTACTCCTGACTCGATAGTAAGTTTGATCAGCCCGGTATGGACACATTGGCGGCTAATATCAAAAACGACCTTCAGTCTGTCAACTGGGGCAAAGAATATGTGGCATGTGACATCCGTCGGTCTCAAGCGACCATGAATCTGCGCCCCAAAAATTATGTCTCAGCTGCTGATGGCGGGGCAGTATCTGTGATGGTTGTACAGATTCCTAGAGGAGCGACAGTCTTGATTGCAATCAGTGCATGTGAAGACGCTCTCCCCCGCTGTTTTTTTTTTCGTTCCTTCGAGCACGTTTCACCCCGGCCGCAAGCCTCGGTTTCTTTTCTCTTAACTCCAGCCCTCGGTGTAAATCGTGAGTGATCGTTGGCAACGTCTTTTTACCTCTCAATGTCTATCGCCCTCATGTCACTTTTGCAGACGTCCTTGAGGCGACGATGGCAGTTCTCCATACAGAAGAACCTTCAGAATCCTCACATCAGCAGACTGTTACCTTCTGTGTTTTGCCGTCGCGGTGCGGCGGCGCTGGAGTGTTCTCTCTAGAGCGCAGGCCTCGGCAGGGATTTATAAGAGATCGACGGTTGCCCATACAGCACGTCTCCCCTCTTCACTCCAATGATATTGTCCAAGAGAAAGATAGAGTCCAATACAGCTTGGCACCGGCATCGTCGCAGGAATTGCCAAAATGAAGTGGAACATAACACCAGAATGTCTTCGGGAAACTGGCACTGGATTTATCCTCAGGGTTTACTCTCGAAGCTTTTCCCATGATTGGATGTGGCTGCAAGGCAGAAGAGGTATAAATTCAAAGTTTTCCTTCTTTCAGATGGACTACCCATCCGGGCTGACGAGTTTCATTTACTCGAAGTATATATGCATAAACACACACACACACACACACACACACACACACACACACACACACACACACACACACACACACACACACACACACATATATATATTACATTGGATGTCGGTGTAAGTACTTCGTCATCAAATGTACCAATTTAAGAATTATTAAATTTTTTAAAATGGTAATAATAGAAATCAATAAATAAATAAGAAACGAATAAAAGGATAAAATTATCAAATATACGAGAATTTGTTTTTGTTAAAAAATATTCGAAAAATAAATAACAGAAGAAATTGACTATTCTGCAGAAAAACAAAATAGCGTTACAACTCGAAACACTTTTCCTACAAATTTAAAAATACATCCTCGTTCATGAAAATGACACCTTTATAATCATTAAATATGAAAAGAATAAATGAATAAAAGTATTGGCAAATATTGTTAAAATGTTTCAATGATAAATGATAGAGAAAGAAATCGACGATACTGAACCAATAGTAAAAAAAAACAAAAACAAACATTACTACTCGAAATGCTTTTCCTACAATTTCGAAAATTATGTCTTTTTCATAAAAAAAATTACGCGTAAATATAAATAGAGTAGACTTATTTAAGCAATTGTATAATTAATTTAACAAAACCATGTATCAAATGTTTTTAATGTAATAATTCTTAGTGAGACATCTATGTATAAATATGGCAATTTCTGTCTTTTTGTTTGAATCAAGTTGGTGCCTAAACCTGAGAACCAATATTGATGAAACTTTGCATACATATTAAACATAGAGTTTGTTACTAGGCTAATTGTTTTTTTTTAAATAAAAATCTATAATGGGATTGCTAGGGCCACTAGTTAGCAACTTGATGCCGGGGTTTACGTACGCGTTTCACTGTGTTTAGCATTTAATTTAATATGAAATTAATTCGTTTCAAATTTCGCCATGTGCATCATTAAATTCGCCAGGTTCAGATTTATAAAAATACAAAGAAATTGTCTCGACCCATTCGGTCATTTAAACGTAAAATAACATTTAAATTGAGCTTATTTGCGAATAGAAACTTTACCTAAGCTCATATTTCAAACTACTCTTAAAAAGTCATATCGTAGTTGTGGTTGTTGCTGTTGTTGTTGTCTGTGGAACAACAATCTGTTTGAAGGACATTTTCGTGCTATACAATGTTTGTATATCTAGCTGTGGAAATAAACATCCTTCTTAAAAAATCCAAACGTCCTTAATTGGCATGAGCTACGTACCCTTCACCGTTAAGTTTTACTTTTAATTACGGCGGGTTAATTAGACGATATCAATTCGAATTGCGACGAAAAACGAAACCGAAATCAAAAATTTAATAAATTGTTTTTTTTATACCTTTAATTCCATTTAGTATTGAAATCTCTCTCTCTCTCTCTCTCTCTCTCTCTCTCTTTCTATATATATATATATATATATATATATATATATATATATATATATATATATATATATAATGGTAGTTGGTGTTTCCTCCACAAGTCCTAGGGGCGGCGGTTGGGTATTCCTTGTGAATGTACAACAATCGCTTTTCCAGGAATTACGGGTACGTCAGCTAGTTCTTTGGAGGCACGGTGGAGTAATGGATAGTGGCTCGGATTGAGGAATCGGAGAGCAGAGTTCGAATTCCAGTCAAATCCATTATATTCACTTACGTGCTAATACCCTTGGCAAAGGTACGAATCCTCTTTTTCTCCCCAATAGCAGGGTATAAATTGCAGGACACACCGGGTCCTGTAGACTTGGATGGCAACCGGTCTACCGCAGAAAGGAATCGCAACCTACTGCGGGAAAAAAATATGCCTCGTCAGTTATGCATCGAAATATACATGATCGCCTAAGCGTGTATCACGCATAGCACATAACTGACTGACAGCTAGTTCTTAATAAAAGAAATTTGTTAAATAACACTTATTTAAAAAAAAGAATCGATGAATATATCACGATTTCTTATAAAATAAACCAATATCTAGTTTAATAATTAAACATTATGAATGCATAAAAATAAATATTATAATAAACAAAAAATATAAATAAAAATAAATGGATAAATTAAAATAATAAAGATTTCCCTTTTAAAGTACGACGTCGTTTTCTTTGAGCCAAATGAAAAAAAAAACGTCCGGTCACACCGACATCAGCGTATTAGGATGAGTTCTTTATTTTAACGCCCCCAAAACAAAACTGCTCTCCATTAATCATCTGAGAGACTTCTTTCTGTCTTCCATCAGTATGGCTGATGCTAACCTTCAGGAAGTTTTAGACACTAGCAATACAATTATGGAAAAAAATATTACCAGCTGTATTTTTTGGAACAAAAAATTACCAGTAATACATTAAAAAAAACAAAACAAATAAATATTACCAACAATACATTTTTGAAAAAATAATACCAGCAATAAAAATCTTATTGGCATTAAATAACCCATTGAGGTTGATATACCGTAAAAAACGAACCAAAGCGAATTGAATCCATTGCTAGGACAGCTGTTAAGAAAGTTGGTCGTGCTTGACAATTTTTCTCTCTAGAATCTATCTTACATATCTATGTCTACCATTCGTCCATACTGAGAATTTTGCTGCCACATATGGTCTGATGCTCCTGATATATATCAAGAGATCCTTGATAAAACCCAAAGAAGAATCAGCAATATTATTGGTCTTGATCTGGTATTTCGACTTGACTCATTTTTCCCACCATCGTAAAGCTGCCTCCTGTATAAATACTTTCATTGTAAGTGATCGGATGAGTACTATGGTACGTAGACTTTATAAATTTAAGTGCAGTTATGAGACCGGTAACAAGGTATCATCATTTTATAGTTGAATTGGCTAGGTGTAAACTCAAGTTTTATGCTAAAAATTGCTTTTCACGCACTTCCCGCCAAAGAAACTCTCTTCCGTTTCCATGCTTTCCAGTCTACTTTAATCTTCAAAAATGTAAACGCAATGTCAATCGCTATCTATTACCCCCCCTGATTACCCCTTAGGTACCTGCTACGAAATATCGGTCCCCCTATATGGCATTGAATG
Source organism: Acanthosepion esculentum (assembly GCA_964036315.1). NCBI lineage: Eukaryota > Metazoa > Mollusca > Cephalopoda > Sepiida > Sepiidae > Acanthosepion > Acanthosepion esculentum. The sequence continues at coordinate 84,109,429 of OZ038504.1, forward strand.
TTGGACATTCTCCTTAAAAACGAAGAAGACATCTGAAGCAACAGAAATTTGGTTCTACAGAAGGATGCTGAGAATACCATGAACAGAACAGGTGAGCGACGACGAAGTTTTAGCCGAAATGGAAACAAAGAAGAAACTTATATTTAACATCAGGAAGAGACAATTGAAATTTTTAAGGCACGAGATGAGGAAAGATGTCTTGGAAAATTTGATACTCACAGGTCAGATTGAAGACAAGAGGGACAGAGGAAAACAACGCATAACCCACCTAGCGATCTTGAGTAAATGGATGGCGGAACAATGTTTAGGAGAGATAAGAAAAAGATCAAATTTATTAAGAGCTATATTGAATAGGAAGAGACGGTTGAAATTTCTAGAGCACATAATGAGGAAAGAGGGCTTGGAAAATTTGATATTCACAGGGCAGATTGAGTCATGATCGCCTACGTCTTGAAGGACACGGCACATAAAGAAGAATCATCTAAATTGGTCGTTCTATCCCATTTCGAAGTGGAGCGCTAATACATCGCCTTCCAGATATAAAGGCCTAAAGCCGACGACATCAGAAATATCCGGCAACTTCGTTACTAACCGTACCTCCTTCTTTTTTAGCCGCGTGACCATTTCTCCTTGGTATTAAAAGATTTTTTTCATTCTTATTATTTTGTTGTTTATTAAAACCTTCAGCGACATTGTATCTCTTAAATAACTTATGAATTTAATGGTGAAATAAAAACAATTACCGTCTCGAGAAACACACATAGAGCAGACGGCCACAAACTAAATAGAAAACGATTTGATTATCCCAGACTTAAACGAGGAAGCTCTTTTGTACAAAAATATCATTACTAATCCGATCCGGTAGAAGCTAAGTGAGAAAGGAAACAAAATCTCCGGCTCATTTGAGCATCCATGTTTTTTCTGGACCTATCCCATCTCAATCGGCTTCTTCCTATCTTCTAAGAATGCACTGCATTCACCAATCGCATCACAAAATTTAACTCAACGGAATTTCAAAGGTCATTTATTTAAGAGACAATTGCATTTTCAGAATTTCTGACGCACAATACTTCGAGGAATAAACATTTTATAACAATAAAACATTTTGACACTCAGGTTCTTCAGCTGTTAACTTTAAAATAAAAAATAAAAAAATAGATTAACAGAATATTTTATTTCTGCACCACAAGAAGAATCCAGCCTTAGTTTGATTGATGGCTGAATAGTTTATTTATTAAATCTATGATAGCATAAAATTGTCTTTCGGGATTAACTTAAGAATCCACTAAAGATGGATCGGTGAATGCAGTGAACTCTTGTTTACGATGAAAAGGGCATTTAACATACGCGCGTGCGCACACACACACACTCAATATATATATATATATATATATATATATATATATATGAATAAATAAAAGAAAGAACAAATGGAGTAAAAATCCACAGTTCGCAGCATTTACTTTAAAAAATTGGTCAATACAAAGTAGAGCAATATATATATATATATATATATATATATATATATATATATATATATATATATATATATAAATAATGCCAAACCGGTCGGTTTTCGGTCCTTGGCTTCAAACAATCGGATGTCTAGACACACTGATGAGATGTGATACAGCGAAACAGTCTGTCTGTGGATGACAGTATATATATATATATATATATATATATATATATATATATATATATATATATATATATATATATATATATATATATATATATTCAAGCATGTTTCATTGAATAATATAGACATATTATGTCTATTTTTATAATAATCCTTTCTAGTTCTCTAATTAAATTCTTGATGTTCAGTTGAAATTCATCAAGGAAGGCGCCTCAGTTTTTATTATCCCAAGTACTTTCGATCTCCTCCGAGATCATTCTAAGGGATGAAATGCGAAAAAAAACTGAATGTAACTGCGATCATTGTGATAGTGATTTTTAAGACATTTTTATGTTTATACGTTCTTTTTATAGATACAAATATTTAAGTAAATGCTCTGTTTATAATAAACAGTATTAACAACATTTACCAACCTGAATGTCCGAGAAATTGTCATAGAAAATATTCGTCCTCCAACAGGAATCGAACCTGTTTGCTATACGGAACCGTCATATATATATTATTATAAACAGAGCATTTACTTAAATATTTGTATCTATAAAAAGAATATATAAACATAAAAATATCTTAAAATAATTGTCGGACTTTGTCTATTTGATAATGCGTGACGTCATTTGTTTACATTTGGATACGCCATGAGCAGATATGAATGTACGTGAGAGAGTCATGGAAGATTGTAGTTTAAAGGCAGTAAAATCGACCTTTCGAATCGAGCGATTCTCTGTGGCTCGATCGGTTACGAGCACGTCAGGTTAAATGACGGTCCCGTGTAAGATACAGGTTCGAATCCAGTCGGAGGACGAATATTTTCTATGAAAATTTCTCGGACATTCAGGCCGGTAAATGTTGTTTAATACTGTTTATTATAAACAGATCATTTACTTAAATATTTGTATCTATAAAAAGAATGTATAAACATAAAAATGTCTTAAAATAATTGTCGGACTTTGTCCATTTCATAATAGTGAATTTTGTGAATGTGCTCTGTTATAATTACTTTAAAATTTTAAATTTATCCGTTATAGCTACGATGCTTTTTTGTTGTTGTAAGGAAGCGTTCACAATGTAAGGGAGATAACCAGAGATGGTAAATATGCAACATGGCGTTAAATACATTTTAAAATCATAAAGATAAAAAGACATAATATGCTTATATTAATGAATGAAAAATCCGTGTAACACCAAAGATTTAAACTTTGATTCAAACGGTGTGTATGTTGTATTTTGGAATCTTTTTTGTATGTTTGTAATATTGTCTTTTATTGGGCAGAAAATAAAGTTTGGGCGTATTTGAATATGGTATATATGTGGTTTTGCAATTGTGTTAGAAACAGTGTTTATTTGCTATATGTCAATTTTTTAAAATAAAATTCAAAGATTTTACAATCATAATCATATACAGTCATAATAATATATAATCATTATAATTATAATTACAAACATAATAATAATAAAATAGTAATAATAAAATAATAACATAATAATAATAATATACATAGTCATAATTACAATTATAATAATATTTTTTTAAATTTATTTTTTTAAGCTTTTCACCCCAAGCAAGGCTGGAAGCCACTAGCACGCATGGGGTTACAGAAGGTTTGGAGGAAGAGCAGATAGGAGTGGTAGAGGAAAGGATGTGGAGAAAGATAGTGGATCGATCAAGGTAAGGGGGTTACAGAAGATTCGGAGCGAGAGCAGATAGGAATGAAAGGGGGAAGGATGTGGAGAAGGCAAGTGGATAGATCAAGGCAACTGGAGATGTCGATTGACGTTACACTTAAATAGTTGGAGATTATATTTGTCAGGGAAACAGGAATAAGGAAGGGAGTTCCACAGGCGAGAGGTGCGAGACATGAAGCTATTGGAGTAGAAGAGCCGTCTACATCTAACAGTTTCAACGGTGAAGGGGTGGGAACGGGATGCCAGCCTCGTAGGACGCTTAAATTCATGAGGCCCGGGAACCAGCGAAAGCAGCTCATCGGAGCAATTACCGTGAAAGTATTTTTTTTTTTAAGCGTATCACCCCAAGCAAGGCTGGAGGCCACTATCACGCATTGGGTTACAGAAGGGTTGGAGGAAGAGCAGATAGGTGTGGTAAAGGAGAGGATGTGGAGAAAGAGAAAGACAGTGGGTCGATCAAGGCAAGGGGGTTACAGAAGATTTGGAGCGAGAGCAGATAGGAATGAAAGGATGTGGAGAAGGGAAGTGGATAGATCAAGGCAACTGGAGATGTCGATTGACGCTACACTTAAACCGTTGGAGATTGTATTTGTCAGGGAAACAGTAATAGGGAAGGGAGTTCCATAGGCGAGATGTGCGAGACATGAAGCTATTGGAGTAGAAGAGACGTCTACATCTAACAGTTTCAACGGTGAAGGGGTGGGAACGGGATGCCAGCCTCGTAGGACGCTTAAATTCATGAGGCCCGGGAACCAGCGAAAGCAGCTCATCGGAGCAATTACCGTGAAAGTATTTTTTTTTTTTAAGCGTATCACCCCAAGCAAGGCTGGAGGCCACTATCACGCATTGGGTTACAGAAGGGTTGGAGGAAGAGCAGATAGGTGTGGTAAAGGAGAGGATGTGGAGAAAGAGAAAGACAGTGGGTCGATCAAGGCAAGGGGGTTACAGAAGATTTGGAGCGAGAGCAGATAGGAATGAAAGGATGTGGAGAAGGGAAGTGGATAGATCAAGGCAACTGGAGATGTCGATTGACGCTACACTTAAACCGTTGGAGATTGTATTTGTCAGGGAAACAGTAATAGGGAAGGGAGTTCCACAGGCGAGAGGTGCGAGACATGAAGCTATTGGAGTAGAAGAGCCGTCTACATCTAACAGTTTCAACGGTGAAGGGGTGGGAACGGGATGCCAGCCTCGTAGGACGCTTAAATTCATGAGGCCCGGGAACCAGCGAAAGCAGCTCATCGGAGCAATTACCGTGAAAGTATTTTTTTTTTTTAAGCGTATCACCCCAAGCAAGGCTGGAGGCCACTATCACGCATTGGGTTACAGAAGGGTTGGAGGAAGAGCAGATAGGTGTGGTAAAGGAGAGGATGTGGAGAAAGAGAAAGACAGTGGGTCGATCAAGGCAAGGGGGTTACAGAAGATTTGGAGCGAGAGCAGATAGGAATGAAAGGATGTGGAGAAGGGAAGTGGATAGATCAAGGCAACTGGAGATGTCGATTGACGCTACACTTAAACCGTTGGAGATTGTATTTGTCAGGGAAACAGTAATAGGGAAGGGAGTTCCATAGGCGAGATGTGCGAGACATGAAGCTATTGGAGTAGAAGAGACGTCTACATCTAACAGTTTCAACGGTGAAGGGGTGGGAACGGGATGCCAGCCTCGTAGGACGCTTAAATTCATGAGGCCCGGGAACCAGCGAAAGCAGCTCATCGGAGCAATTACCGTGAAAGTATTTTTTTTTTTTAAGCGTATCACCCCAAGCAAGGCTGGAGGCCACTATCACGCATTGGGTTACAGAAGGGTTGGAGGAAGAGCAGATAGGTGTGGTAAAGGAGAGGATGTGGAGAAAGAGAAAGACAGTGGGTCGATCAAGGCAAGGGGGTTACAGAAGATTTGGAGCGAGAGCAGATAGGAATGAAAGGATGTGGAGAAGGGAAGTGGATAGATCAAGGCAACTGGAGATGTCGATTGACGCTACACTTAAACCGTTGGAGATTGTATTTGTCAGGGAAACAGTAATAGGGAAGGGAGTTCCATAGGCGAGATGTGCGAGACATGAAGCTATTGGAGTAGAAGAGACGTCTACATCTAACAGTTTCAACGGTGAAGGGGTGGGAACGGGATGCCAGCCTCGTAGGACGCTTAAATTCATGAGGCCCGGGAACCAGCGAAAGCAGCTCATCGGAGCAATTACCGTGAAAGTATTTTTTTTTTTAAGCGTATCACCCCAAGCAAGGCTGGAGGCCACTATCACGCATTGGGTTACAGAAGGGTTGGAGGAAGAGCAGATAGGTGTGGTAAAGGAGAGGATGTGGAGAAAGAGAAAGACAGTGGGTCGATCAAGGCAAGGGGGTTACAGAAGATTTGGAGCGAGAGCAGATAGGAATGAAAGGATGTGGAGAAGGGAAGTGGATAGATCAAGGCAACTGGAGATGTCGATTGACGCTACACTTAAACCGTTGGAGATTGTATTTGTCAGGGAAACAGTAATAGGGAAGGGAGTTCCATAGGCGAGATGTGCGAGACATGAAGCTATTGGAGTAGAAGAGACGTCTACATCTAACAGTTTCAACGGTGAAGGGGTGGGAACGGGATGCCAGCCTCGTAGGACGTTTAAATTCACGAGGCCTAGGGACAAGCGAAAGCAACTCCTCGGAGCAATTACCGTGAAAGTACTTGTAGAAAAGGCGTCTGTGAGAGAGCGACTGCAGACGAGATGACAGATCAGGGCCAATCACATTGCATATCCGTCTCTGGATCTTATCAAGAACCCTGAGGCAAACAGCAGGGGCCCCAGATCATATATGGCAGCAATACTCCATGCAAGGGCGAATGGTCGATTTATAGACTTGGAGGATCGATTCCGGGGAGAAAAATTCCCTGGCTCGGCACAGGGAACCAACTTTTCTTGCGGTGGATGATGCAAAAATGACAGAGCGAGGCAACGGCGCGTCTGTACAATCATAATAATATATAATCATAATGATTATAATTACAATCATCATAATAATAACAATAATATACATAATCATAATTACAATCATAACAATATACAATCATAATAATTATAATTACAATCATAATAATAATAGCATAATAATAACAATAGTAATATACATATTCATAATTACAATCATAATAATATACAATGTAATAATTATAATTACACTAATAATAATAATAATAATAATAATAATTACAATCATAATAATATACAATAATAATAATATACTATCATAATGGTATAAACCAAACATTGTTGGTAAAGCTTTCAAGATATATTTATGTTTATATGAGTAATGCATCAAGTAAGTTTTACTTTTTGGTTCCCAACTTTATTAAAAATATTAATAGTGACTTGTTTGGGAGTAATAGTAATATAAAAGAAATCGTTAACGCCTGACAAAACACGTCGACCAGTCAGTTATTGGAGGCAAACCCGTTCAAGATGTTAAATATTTCCGATATATAAAAAAGCACGGTTGAGTAATGGATAGCGGCCCGGATTGAGGAATCGGATGGCCAAGTTCGATACCTTACGTTCAAATACCCTTGGTAAAGGTATGAATCCATCTCTTCTCCACCCTCCCCCAGCTGGGTCCTATAGCCTTGCGTAGCAACCAGTCTAGGAGAATGGCAACTCTGAATTCAAAACTTGAGTGGTCGATTGATCGGCCACTAAACCAGACCCCCCCCCCAATGGAACCCCAGCAGCACAAAAAACAAACAAAAAAAAAAACAAGAATTGTATAAAGGGCGGATAAACTTCTTAGGATCAAAATCCATTGCCCCAACCATGGATTAAATAGCCTCACCAACTCGAAATTGGTTAAGCATAGGAAGTGCGGCTACAACCCTGAAGACATGGTCAATCAGGGAGGTGTTCCTCCAGCAGGAGGGAGAAGGTCCTGAGTATTCGGGTAAAACAAAAACACTAGTTAATAGATAAATAAAAGTTCAAATTACTTATCTTCCCGCTTGAAGTTTCGCAGAGACACCGTCCTGCTCGTCAAAGTAATATATATCTATTGAATTCGTTAATTGATATAACATTTAATATTAATTTTAAATTTATGTATGTTATATAAAAACGCTAATTGCGTACATCACCTAAATGTTAAATCTATTCTATACTAATGTGACAATATTTAATATATAAAATTTTCGATTATTTATTTTATATTACCCTTTTAAAAGGCATTTGCCGGGACGGTGTCACTGTGAAGTCGGAAGATAAGTCATTTCAGCGTTTATCTCTCTCTCTCTCTCTCTATACATATATATATATATATATATATATATATATATATAGTCAAACCTAATGAGCCAGACACACCTACCAAGGTTTCACTTAGGCAGATCGTCAGGGTCGGCTGGCTAAAAAGGCAACAGAAACTGGCATATATATGGAGACGACCACCAAGACAACACCACGTGACCAAGGAAGAGAAAAAAAAAAAAAAAAGAAAAGCGACAACGGGGGGTGGGTATAGATTTATTCAACTAACTAAAAGGAGAGGGGATAATTAAAAAAAAAAAAAAAAAAAAAAAAAACCCAAACAATAATGATAAGAACATACCAATACCTGACCTTCACTTATACGAATTATGTTTATTAAGAAAAATAGAAAAGTTTATTACAAACATGAGATGGAGAGCGTATTTTTGCCTAAACAACAATTTAGATAATAGCAAGACGAGGGAGAACTACGGATTTAAAACTAATGCCCACCCCCCGCATGTTAAGGAACTCGATAAATTTGAATCAGAACTAATCGGTATAGTTAAAAAACTAAAATATAGGAAAACTATGAATAACTACATGCAGCAACAAATTAATAAAGACATAAAACAGATAAAGGAAAGTAAAAACATCTATGTAAAAGCCGATAAATCTAGATTTCTGTATAAAATGAGTCCTAACAAATACAAAAGAACACTGCATAAAGAGGTAATAAATCATTATAAAAAAGCTCCAGCTGACATAGAGACTAAAATTAACAAAGAAGCTAGCATTTTAGCCAATAAATTTGAACTAGGTAATCGGGTCGAGAAAATGAGCTTGAAGACTTGTTTTATCACCGTAAAAGACCATAAGTATAATTTTCATAGTAACCCTGAATATAGACTTATAAACCCCACTAAGACAGAGTTAGGTAAGATAAGTAAGGTAATATTACAAGAAATATGTAAATCGTTAAGGACTTTCCTTAACATAAATCAATGGCAGTCGACTAATGATTGTATTAGGTGGTTTGAAAATTACAACAAAAATAGGAATTGTTCATTCATTAGGTACGACATTAAGGAATATTACCCGTCAATTTCAGAAAACACCCTTAGCAAAGCCCTCAGTCTAGCTAAAGAATACATTCAAATCTCGCACGAAAAGATAGATCTGGTTAGACACTGCCGAAAAACTCTACTATTCCATAATAATGCACTATGGATAAAAAAAGAAGACGTAAATAGTTTTGACAACCCCATGGGTGCATATGACGGAGTAGAGGTATGTGAATTAGTAGAGTGCCTGCAGTTCTATAAACTTAATGATTACATAGATTTTAATAACCATGGGTTGTACCGCGACGAGGGACTAAAGATAGTAGATAAAAGTAACCCCCAAAAATGCGATACCATCCGTAAAAAACTACACTGGTTTTTTAAAAGATACGGATTTAATCTCGAAATTGAAACTAATTTGAAAGTCACCAACTATTTAGACATTACGTTAAACTTACAAAATGGTTCTATATCCCCGTATAAGAAAGAGAATCAGGACCCCCAATATTTAAATATAAAATCCAACCACCCAGCACATATTATAAGACATATCCCTAAAAATATTAGCTATAGGCTTTCAACTAATTCATCGGATAAACGCATTTTCGATGCTAATAAAATAGTTTATGAGGAAGCCCTACATAAGTGTGGACACAAACAAAAATTGGAATACATTAACATAGATAATAACACTGGAACTCAGAACAAACGCAATAACAGGCATAGAAATATTTTGTGGTTTAACCCCCCCATTTAGCATAGCCGTAAGAACGAGAATTGGTAAAATATTTTTTAACCTATTAGAGCAGAATTTCCCCAAGAAAACTAAGTTGCATAAGATATTTAACAAAAACAATGTAAAACTTAGTTACTGCTGCATGCCTAATGTAGAGACTTTAATTAGTGGACATAATAAGAAAAAGACTAGGGACAATCCACGCATTAGTTTCCCCAGTTGCAATTGTAGGAATAAAAATACATGTCCCCTACAGGGTAAATGTCAACAAGAATGTGTGGTCTATCAGGCGAAAATTTACAAGGATATAGACGACATAAACCCTAAAGTGTATATAGGAGCCACTCAGGATACCTTTAAAAAAAGATATTATAATCATATGAGTAGTTTTAAAAATGAAAAAACTAAACATAGCACTACATTATCTAGCTATATATGGCAAATCAGACAAGGTAGCAAGGACCCCATCCTGAAATGGGAAATATTAAAAAGATGCACTAAGTATAAAGCGGGCCATAAGTTCTGTAAGCTATGCACCGAGGAAAAATTAGCTATAGCTTTATATAATACACCTGATGATCTACTAAATTCTAAAACCGAGATTCTTAACAAATGTAGACACAGAAATGCTTGGTTACTGAAATAAGCTTCTCTCTCCCGATTGTAGCGTTATCATTATTGTTTGGGTTTTTTTTTTTTTTTTTTTTTTTTTAATTATCCCCTCTCCTTTTAGTTAGTTGAATAAATCTATACCCACCCACCGTTGTCGCTTTTCTTTTTTCCCTTTTTTTTTTTTTTTTTTTTTTTCTCTTCCTTGGTCACGTGGTGTTGTCTTGGTGGTCGTCTCCATATATATGCCAGTTTCTCTTTAGCCAGCCGACCCTGACGATCTGCCTAAGTGAAACCTTGGTAGGTGTGTCTGGCTCATTAGGTTTGACTAGGTTTGCTCTATGCTTGTATTGAGCTCTTTAGTTAGTTGTTTACTCGTATCGGGGTTTTTTCTTTGGGCCTTGAACCTGTATCTGTGCGATTATTTTCGACAGACTTTCATGTTCCTGGCTCTTTCTTTTTTTAAAACCTTCTTTTCCTTCGTGATTGATTTGGCTGTTGTTAAATCAAGAGTTCGAAGGTTTTTCGACACGAGTATAGTTACCTATATTTATATATATATATATATATATATATATATATATGTGTGTGTGTATAAATAAGATAAGATCCAGAGACGGGTATGCAATGTAATTGGCCCTGATCTGGCTTCTCGTGTGCAGTCTCTCTCTCACAGACGTGCCGTCGCCTCTTTCTGTCTTTTTTACAGATACTTTCATGGTAATTGCTCCGATGATCTGCTTTCGCTGGTTCCCAGACTTCATGAATTCAAGCGTCCTACGAGGCTGGCATCCCGTTCCCACCCTTTCACTGTTGAAACTGTTAAATGTAGACGTCTCTTTTACTCCAATAGCTTCATATCTCGCACCTCACGCCTGTGGAACTTCCTTCCCTATTCCTGTTTCCCTGACAACTATAATCTCCAACTATTCAAATGTAACGTCAATCGACATCTCCAGTTGCATTGATCTATCTACCATCCTTCTCCACATCCTTTCCTCTATCACTCCTATCTGCTCTTGCTCCAAATCCTCTGTAACCCCTTGCGTGCTAGTGGCTTTCAGCCTTGCCTGGGGTGAAAAGCTTAAAAAAAAAAAAAGAAAAAAAAGAAAGAACAGTAAGATATATAATCCGGTGTTCTTATTGATATTTTTTATTTTTATTTTTTACAAAAGAGTGGTCAATGTATTGTAAATTTACAGACCATAAATAAGAGTAAAAATATTTTAAAATTGTAGTTAAATAAAACGTATTCTAACCCAAACACCTCTAGAAAGAATCTTTAAGTATACAAGTAAGAAAAAAATGTCGAAAAACTTTTTGCCTTTAATAAAAAATCCCCAGACGACATGCATTTAACGGATGAAAAAATTCGTTGAAAAATACACCCATACCCTCCCTAAACTTAGCCTCTTTTTCGAACGTAACTCATAATTGATACAACAATAGTTAATAAAAATGAACACGCTACCGCCCCTGTCTGAATGATTGGATTTCTCTTTATCCTTGGAAACAGGAAATTATAAATTTATATGTGCGTTTAAAACTCAGTAAATTTAAAAATAAGTTATTTCAATATTCGCTTGAAGATGAAACGGAACTAATAAATTTAATTTAATTTAATTATATAATTAAATTTGAAGTTTTTAGCTTCAGTTTTTGAAATATGGTAGCGAAAAAAACATATTTTAAATCAGTTAATTCATATATATATATATATATATATATATATATATATATATTCTGTTTATACGTTATTTTTATAGATACAATTTATTTAAGTAAATACTCTGTTTTTAATTAAACACCATTAATTACATTTTTAATTTTAATTAAACACCATACATTACATTTACCAACCGGAATATTCGAGACATTTCGTAGAAAATATGCATCACCGATAGGACTCGAACCTGTAATCCTATGCGGAATTTCTACAACTTTCAGAATATTCAGCCCGGTAAATGTAATTAATACTGTTTAATTAAAAATAGAGAATTTACTTAAATAAAATTAACGTATAAACAGAAAATATATTAAATAATTGTCGGACTTAATCCACTTCATCACGCACGCACGCACGTACATATTTAAGATAAAAGGAAAATTTTCTTCAAGAAAGTGTTTCGTCCTCAGTATATCTGTGTATGTATGTGTGTGTGTGTGCGTGCGTGCGTGCGTGTGTGTGTTAAAATTAAGCGAATTTCCTATGGAGCTCCTTTAACATGCGTCTTGATGTTCGCCATGGCTTGTAAACGACATACTATAAATTGATTGTCTGAAAAAGCAATAAAGAAGGCTGATCAAAAACTTCTAAGATTTCTCTAATTTTGTGCAATGAATAGAACCATTGAATCAATCTTAGATATTATAACGACTGTCTTCACCGAAGCCTTAGAAGCGAAATATTAATATTAAAAAAAATCTTTAATAATCTTTGAATATATATATATATATATATATATATATATATATATATATATATATTGATATATATATATATATTGCTTTCACATTAAATCCGGATATTAGTCTGAAAATATCCGCGTTTGACTATTTTTCTTCAAATGCTACAATCCAATGGTAGAAAAAAAATAACAAAAAACGAAGAAATGCTTTTGGGGGGCGTCTTTTATAGCCGACTGTGAAATTGAATGACATGGAAAATGGTGAATGGAGCTCAAATTGAGATGACAGCCGATCTAAAATCCTATTATTCATAATTTTAGGGGCGATTATTAGTTTTAAAATGCCAAATCCTGCCTCTTGACAAATGACAACGTTTTAAAAGGAACGTCCGCTTGTAACCACTTACGTTCAGGAAATCAGAAGATTCGTTGAATGAATCAAGAGATTCTGATAATCACTTCGCACACTAAAAAATTATATCAAAGGGTAAAAATATATATATATATATACGTTTCTTGACTTTTTCATTTCTTTCCTCTTCTTTAAGTTTATTAACTCCTTAAGAGATTTTATTTATTTATTTTCAAACTTGTTTTAATCTGGAACCATTTTTTTTAAAAATTTATATATGTACAGGGTGCGATGGATAAATTGTCGTCGAAATTACGCGAATGTGAAAATAACACTGACATCTCACTTTAACAGATATATTTACCAAAGTTACACAAAAATATCTTGAAATACTAAAGAGTAAATTTATTCAATAAACTCGCTATCGACTTCAACGACGGCCTCCAGACGACTTCGGAATCTCCTGCAACTCTTCTGGACGGTCTCATTGTTTACGCTGGTGAATGATAATACTTGCCTTCACTTCATCTTTGATGTTACATGGAGTTTTGTTGGTCTATCGCTCAACTGCTCCCCATACATAAGAATCAGGGGGGTTGCAATCTGGGGAGATATATGGCCAGATGTAAGGGATGGTGTCGTTGCAGAAATTGTCTGAGAGCGATGAATAGGTTCCCCTGCTTGTGTGGCATGATGCAGTGTTCTGTTGCCAGACATAGGATGTTCCAGCAGTCACCCTTTTGACCAAGGGCAACACTAGCTCATCAAGGCACTTGATCTAGGCCTACGTGTTGAGTCTATGACCCTCAGCAACAAATTCTGGAGTTCTTTTCTTATCAGAACGATCAGAATGAGTTTTCCTAGCTGTCGTACCTTCTTAAGCACTATTAAAACTTCGTAAACTCATCCAACTCTTTCCGCATCCTCTGCACTGTCCTCAGATTGACACCCAAACACTCTGAAATGTTCGTATTAGAGCTTCCGGTGTGAATGCCAAGCAGTACAGCATGTCATTTCCAAATTTCTGGCTGAGTTAATTTTCATCATGGCGCTGACGGTGCCAACTGAACCTACTATAGTGTATAGTCGAAAAAAAAAGCAAAAAAAAAAAAACAAACAACGCGCATGCGCGAAATTAAAAATATAAAGTGGCGACAATTTATCCATCGCACCCTGTTCAGTATGTGTGTTCTCGTGATTACTGACGACTCTGTAATAGAGTATTAAATAGGAGTAAGTTTTCTATTCCAATTCAATCAATTTGAAGTGTTAACATCTGCTGGTAAAGCTGAATGTTTCGCCTGTAAATTATTTTTAAACTCTACTCTTGACTCACCTGAAGTATCCATGTCTAACTGAATCTCTGTTGAGTGATATGCATATCATCTCTTCTATAGTCTCTAATCTGGATCCTCACAAGGCATGCGGACCCCATGCTATAGCTGTAATTGTCCTTAAGAAGTGTGCTCCCGAACTAGGTCCTGTTCTCTCAATACTGTATAATATAGAGTATCCCTGCTTGAGTCTCTGTTGAGTGATATGCATATAATCTCTTCTATAGTTTCTGCTATACCAGTAATTGTCCTTAAGAAGTGTGCTCCCGATCTAGGTCCTGTTCTCTCAATACTGTATAATAAATACCTCGCTATCTCTTGTTTTCCAGTTTTTGGAAATTAATCTGTTGTTCCAGTTTTTAATAACTCAGGTGAACCGTCGGACCTTTCCAACTATCAGCCTTCTATTTTATTTTGGTAGTACTGACGATAAATTACATCCGGCAGCAAGGCCTCTGAAGTCTTTCATAAAATAATCATTTGAGGAAGATTAACTGATTTGGGAGCGAGAGTAAAGAGTCTTGATGGAGGAAAGGATGAAGAGAACGGCAGGGAATAGATCAGGGAATCTGGACATGTCGATTGACGCTACATTTGAATAGTTGGAGATTATAGCTATCAGGGAAACAAGTAATAGGAAAGGAATTCCACACACAGGAGGTGCGATACATGAACCTATTGGAGTAGAAGAGACGGCCACATTTAACCGTTTCGACAATGAAAGGGTGGGACCGTGATGTCAGGCTAGTAACACGCTTAAATTCATGCAGTCTGGGAACTAGCGAAAGTAGCTCGTCAGTGAAGTTACCGTGAAAGTATTTGTAGAAAAGTCAGAGGGAGGCGACGGCACGTCTGTGAGAGAGCGACTGTAGATGAGATGCCAGATCAAGGCCAAGAACATTGCATATCCCTCTCTGGATTTTGTCGAGAAACCTTAAGGCGAACAGCGAGGGCACCAGACCATATATGGCAGCAGTATCCCATGCAAGGGCGAATGGTTGATTTATAGATTTGAAGGATGGACTCGGACGAGAAAAACATTCTGGTGCGACACAGAGAACCAACTTTCCTTGCGGTGGATGAAGCAATTGATCCAATTTAATTGCTCCATCTCAGGTCAGCGGACAGTGTGAGACCAGTCAGTCGCAGAGAGGTGCTCTCGCGGAGTTGAGCATCAGACATTCTAATGGTGGGGGGCAGGGATGGTTCTCTCTGGTGAGTAATAGAGAGCAGTTTTGTTTTAGAGGCATTAAAGTTAACCAGCCAATTCCTGCTCCAATCTACAACCGATTGAAGGTCCTTTTCGAGACTAACGGCCAGGTTAGTTTTGTCAGCGATACCAGACTGGCATATGAATATGAATTAAAACAAATATTACGTACTTTTAGTTTAAAGCATTTTTTATATGGAGTTGCGTGTTTTTTAGATTTCACTTTCTTGTCTTGAAAGAGCTCAGAAGTGTCTTTGAGTCGTTGTGAGAGAAGAATTATTTTCCAGACTCCAACCTCTCTCTCTCTTTCTCTGTCTCCCACGGGCGGGATGTCGTGAGTCTCTCACTGCTCTATCTCTACTATCATGGTAAGTACTCTGACGAACTCTGGTTCCACCTGGTCCGACTTTCACGGCTAGGACCCGCCATGCCAACTTACATATTAATAAACCACCCACATTCCCTTCGTATTCTATTGGCGAGAAATTAGTTCCACTCAAACAGCTTCTTTCCGCGCCAGCTGCCCTATGGAACAGACTCCCAAGTGGATGTTTCCCCGATCATTACAATCTTAACCTGTTCAAGTCTAGAGTTAACCGTTATCTTCCCCTCCTATCCATATAAACAACCCCTTAACGTAACCCTCTACCTCGAGTGGCCCTCGGGCCTTGTAAAAAAAAGTCAACCTAAACTAGAAAAATATGTCAGATAAAGGATGTTGTTATTACAACAGACAGAGAAGGAAAATCGAAAGAAGGTGAAGAAAAATCTAGACTTTGTCAAAGAATACAGAAAAAAATATTTGGACATCGCCTGTGGTGTCGCTCACATCCGCAGGGATAGCCTCGTGTTCATGTTATGGTCCAGGTTCCTTGTACCACGGTGATGGTCCAAGGCAGAACCAATGAAGAATAACTCGAACACAGGTATGGAATAACACAGATATATTACAAACAGAATATGTACAAAGAAGTAGAAGTGTTAGTAATGACAATCAGGTTAGGTTAGAGAGAACTATGTTGTTTCGACCAGTATCACTATTCCAATGTCTTACAGTAATCGTCTGACGCGACTCTGTCTCTGACTGACTCAGACGATGTTCAGCAACACGCCCACGTGTGTCGAATGTGGCACAAGGCCGGTTTAATGTGGGCTCACCGAGCCCGTAGGCTCGGCCAAAAAATGCCCGTAGAACCCGTATAAACGGGATCGGGTTGGTCAACCTCCCCGAACGAGGCTCTGCCCTTCGGCGGAGCCTCGTCCGGGTTCCTCTCTGCCCTTCGGCGGAGCCTCGTCCGGGTTCCTCTCTGCCCAGAGGCAGAGAGTTCGACCGTCTAGCTGAGTCGTCCAAAAAGGACTGAACTCACTGCTTCCTCTTGAGGAGCAGTATTTATGGTGTACGGAATAGTCCATTACTATTGTGGGTAAGTTCCCATAACAGTTCATAAGGATAAAAAAACATACACAGAGATAACACTAAAAGCATGTTAAATTCTAAATTAAAATCATACAGTTTTATTTATTTTTGTACTGGCGTGTGTGTATTTTAGTCATATGTGTTTTAACCCTTTCCCCGCCAATTAGTTTGGGAAAAACGTTCAATTTTCAGACGAATATTTTTATTTGTTTTTAATATAGTAACTAAGAAATTGAGGTACCTTGAAGTACCCGAGCAGTGACTGACACTTCTACCAGACGTATGAGTTGACAAATGAACTTGTTTCAAGCCCAGAATGGCATAAAAAAAAATCAAAATCGACGTATAAACACGTCATTAGCAGGTTTTCCATTTTCCATGTCCATATTCGAGTGTCACCTATTTTGAAAGAAATATATTTTAATTTTTCCTTTTAGCAACAGTTTTTTTTTTGTTGGTATGGATGTGCAAAAAGGACATAATTCTGATATCTCGCTTTGACTGACTATTATTTAATATCGAAAGAGTATTATGAATGAATCTGATTTCATATCTACAGTTCAGTCAGTTTTGACACAAGTTTTCCCATTCATAGATACAGGTGTTTTTTTTGGGGGGGGGGTCTCTATTTTCTGCATTTATTTACAGATTCCTGTATTCAATAAAAAACAACTCTTAATTATTTCAATAATTAAAATAAACGTAAGTTGTTATTCTAAGTTTTTATTATTTTAAGACAAAACTTTTTTCCGCACATATTTTGTCCCCCTCACCACCAAGAAAATTTTCAGAATTACAATGAAACTGTTTTTTTCATTCGTATAAAAAGAATACTTTTAGTTTTGTTTACTTTCATTTTTTCTAAAATTTACTCTTAAAATAAATGTGTTTCCTTTCACATTAAATTAATGCAAATTGCATTTATTTTCGTTTAAGTAACGTCTTAATGCCTTTTAAATGTATTCATTGTACTAAATTTAATAAAACCGTATAGAATAAAAATTTATATTCTTACTTAAACTATTGATTATATAAGGTTAAAGAAAATTTATTTTAAACATAAATAACATATTCTTGATTGCTGCACTGCTGGTCTTCCGTATTTCTTTAGATTTTATTTTTACTTTTTATCCGCGTTTTTTTCGGAGAGGGGTAGAATTATTATTTATTTAAAATTTGTCCTTTGATCTCACAGGCTACCGTGTGGAGATAAAACGTTATTTTCATTCTGTTTCCATTAAAAGGTAAGTATTACTTTAAGATACTCCAGTTAATTAATCCTTAAATTTAGACTTTGAAACACATCTCTAGGACTATTAGATTTTTTAAAAAAAATTAAAATTTGTTGTTTACATTTTTCGTATACAAGCGCAGTTCGACGAGTGACGAAAGAAAAATACTAAATGCTTTAAAAATGAAGTTTATTTATATATAGAAATTAATTTTTCTTTCCACACGGATTAGACCATTGTCTTTCAAAAATAGAACCGACATTTGTGTTCAGCTAGCAGGCTTCGGCCGCTCGCTTTCTGGTAATTTTTCTAAGAAAAATAAATTGTTTTTCTATAGGATTAATGTTTACTATTTATGAAATGCTGAAGGGGTTGGGGACGTTCAATATATTTGTCCAAAGAATATGACTATGAAGACAGAAGAAATTAATTAGTCGGATGTGGGGGCAGGATTGTTATAGTTACGGAAAGTTTTTACAAATAAGTGCCAACTTGTTGAAGGCCAAGTAAAATGCTAATTTTAAACACTTTACTGCATTATATAAGACAATATTCCTAAACAGAACTATTTTTGATATGAAAATCAAAACAATCCTCGAATAAAAGAACAGTAATGAAGGACAGTTAATTAATGAAATATAATTTTTAAAAATCAATATGCAAATTAGTTAAACCTGAAAAATGATATCGCCTAGAAGTAGATAATAGATATTGAACTTTTAGCATGTAAGGTATCCACTAGACGAGACTCTGTCTCCGGTTTTACGTGGTCTATAGGGAATTTGTACTACGGGCTCGGATATCCCACTTTAAAACTCGGCCTTGTGCCACTTCTTACTGCGTGGGGCAGCGGGTAAATAATTACTATGAAGTATAGTTGGGGTCTTTCGTGGAAGAATTGAGCTTCAATATCGCATTTATTCATATAGATAGAAGAAGAAGGCGCTATTTTAATAGTTTAAAATGCGTTTTTCGGTTACTTTTTAGAGATTCCTGCTAATCACTATTGTTGTGTAAAATCAATGAGAAAAAACATACGAAGAATTTGAACAGAAAATGAGAAATAAATGTAGTACATGCTTTTTTGTTACTACCATTCGTAATTAGTAACCTTTGTGAGCCATTGTGGAAACTAAAAGCTAATGACTACTTTGAAAGATAGAAAGTAATGGAGAGCCATTACTACCAACGTTCTAATGAGACACGGCAAGAAGAAGGAGGGGGAGGAAGGGACTGTCATATCTAAAGGATGTGATCTTAAAAAAAAATGGAAGAAAGGACAGTCGCATTTTCACAAACAGTGCAACGGTCGCATAGTCGACAGGCTCATTCAATGTCGCCTCACTAGCAAGAGAATAACTCCATAAGATAAATTCTGTTCACGCGTGCGCAGTAAAGACGTATTTGATTGGTTGCCCAGTTACATCAAAGCAGGCGTCTGGTTCTGGAGATATTCAAAATGGCTGTATAATTTCGGGACAGACGTAATTTGTCACGAATTGAACATTTTCTGCTATATTTATTGACACACAATCGCAGACTGTTTTGATCTCTTCCGCTCCCCTTCTCTTTTGTGCATATGTGTGCGCATGTGTCATGCGTGTAAGCTTGTATTATTGGGAAGGTTCGCATCATTTTCATGAATCATTGCTTTATAATTTGTTAATTGAGACTAAAATATTTATGTTTGATTAATTTGGCAGACAAAATGACGAGCGGCGGAGAAGGAGGAATTGGGGGAGAGAGAGAGAGCAAGCGAGAATGCAGATAGGAAAATTGTTTCTAAACGGGATGGGCCTGTCTATATGCTCAAAGATCAGCACTTTAAATCCTACGTTAGAAAAACTACTGGTGCCGGTGGGAAATTGCGCAACTATTTCGGCCACCAGGTTCAAATTCTAACCGAAAATGAAGGACGTTGTTTTAAAGTGGGTCATTTCCGCTAGAAAAAGAGAGAAAATGAAATATTGTAAGAGGGCAAAAGAAATTCGAAAGAGAGAAAGAAAGAAAATGATAAAAAAATATAGCGAGAATGAGAAAGAAAGCAAGCAAGAAAGAAAGAAACGCAGTAAAAGTGAGAAATATTGTGTAAAAAGATGAAAGTAATTCAAGGAAGAGAGTGGAAAGAGAGAAAAAGAGAAAGAGTATTAGAAAGCAAGAAATAAAAGTAAAAGTAAAAACTAGGATGAACAAGAAAGAAAGAAAGAAGAAAGAAAGAGATTAGAGTAAAAATTAGAAAGAGTAAGAAATGTTTGGTAAAAGAGATGAAATCAATTCCAAGAAGTGGGGAGGGGAGCTAAGAGAGTGAGATGAGAGAAAAGAGTGGGGAAGAAATACAAAAAAAAAAAAGAAAAAAAAAGAACGTTAGTCCATCTTATACAGTTGATTCCGTGCAATGGTGGTTGAAAGAATCTGGAAAGGGAATTAAAAAAGGAAGATATAGATTATGTTCCATGACATCGACGCTTTCATGAAAGCCGGATATTCGATGTACGCGATACAAGTTCAAGTCTCATCGGAAGATATTTCTTTATTCCCAGTTTTATACTATTTAGCGATCAAAGGATTAAATAAACTTAAAAAGCAAATAAATAAGCAGTAGCTTGGGGAATTACACGGTTTTGCTATTTGAATTTTCTGACGAGCCATAATTCTTAAACTAATGATCGTGTAAGGACACTGAAGGTGCTTATCTCTCTTTGATGTAGATACGTCACGTGGGTCATATGACAGCTGCTTAGTGACGTCACTCTATACAGTGACGAAAGCAGCACTCAAAATCAGTTTGTTTACAGCAGCGAAACCGAAAGGTTTCTTACTTTAGCTCACCCCAACCCCATAGCCCGGACAGAGGCTAAATCTACTTCCCCAGCAGCTTACAAGTGCGTGATGTTTCCCTTTGGGAATATATCTTTTCCAGATATAGAAAGAAACTTAAGCTCGCTGTCCTCATTTTGGGAAAACCCAAGACATGCTGTTTCTCGTCTCGCTTGGGACATAGATGAATCCAATCTGTTTAAATCTGGAGTCATAAACATGGCTTCTCCAGACACTGGAGTATCTCCATATTATATGTAAGACACTTCCTTTTTCTTTCTCCTTACATTCTGCATTGCCGTGTAGATATATATATGATATATTGTTTCCTGCATTACAAACATTACAACCCTCTGCCTTACTCAAAAGCAACAAAACAAGTAAATTGGTGGGAAATTTATACATTGAAATAAATTAAAAAAGTAGATTCGTGAGGTAGATAAATTGGAAACTATACAAATTAAATTACAAACTAAAATTCATGGTTAAATTAAATTTAAGATACAAGATAAAGTAAAATTTAAACTAAAATTCAAACTAAAATTCAAAATGTCAGATGCTTTAAAAATAAAATTAAATAACTTCTTTTTAGTTCTAGAGAATAATAATAAAAATATACAATATATTTAGGACTTATGTAAAATTAGTTTTATGGACAATGTCAAATTCGTAAGTAACTTACTTATTATGTAACAAGACAGAGAAAACAGAATTTCAATAAGGTTGACCAAGAAATTAAAATGAAAGTGTTACAGGTTTTCTAGTGATCACGTGTCTTGCATAGGACAAATAAATATCATATAAAACTGTAATTTAATATTCGCTTTGAAGCAATACTTGTTGCTGAATATGATTTTAATATGTAACTTTTGTTTGGAGTTCTTTTATCGAACGGAACTTTTCGTATATGAAACAAATACTGCTACTGCTCCCGAGGGACGAAAGACACGCCCCAAAGTCTTTTTTGCTGTTATTGTTTGAGATAAAATGAAATAGAAAAAAGTGTTGAATGTTAATTTTAAATAAAATTAGTATTCAACACTTTTTCTATTTCTATTTTTAGCAAAGTGATGAATAAAACAATAAAATTCAAGCAAGTTTCGTTAGTAAATATTATAAAAAATATGTAATAAAAAAGAAATGTAAAATCATATAAAATAATAAAGGGTAAATAAAAAATAATACAATAGACTAGATTTGTCGATATTTCTGAGATGAAGTGTTATGTACACTATTTACATTATTCGGACTATTGTCCTCAACTTTGTCGCCATATTTATCACAACGTTTCGTTGTACGCTCCGGCCTTCTTAAGGTGGTTGGAATGTCGAACAGAACCCTTTATTTCGCTCGCTGGGGGTAGACTGTTGTACTACGTGCCATGTCTAATGGATGTCAGTTATCAGTTATCTCCTGTTAATTCCCCTCTCCAAGTTCTCCACCGACTTAAGAACCAGGTATTGAATCCACACTCTTTGGGTTCTGTCACTGGATCTAACTAACGCCTTTATCCACTGTGCAATGTGTCCTTGAGGAAATAGGGTAGACTAGATTTGTTTATTACATTTGCTTTTCTTTTAAGTCTTTTTCCTTTCAGTCATTTTGCTCCGTCCGCGAAATGCGGTGTTGTTATGCCATGGATATAATATTGCTCATAATGGGAGAAATTCAAATGAGAGAATAAACCTTTCTTTCATATCTCTCCTCTCGTTACAACTGAATAAACTCATTGCGAGTTCCACAAATATAAATTATGCTCGAAAATTCCCGCATTTCTGAGTCAAATATTTGAGCTTAACAATTTTAACGAAATATTGCAATACAAGTATGAATAATTAAACAAGAAACAACTAGAAAAACCTTTGTAGAGGACCGTGCGGGGTGTGAAGTGTGAGGATGATGTAGATATCTCTGGGTTAAGACTTCCCGCTGGCCGGTCCAGCTACATAAGACTGTTGGACCTTAATGGAGTCCAAAGAAGATAAAGAAACAAACAAGGCCGATATACATGTATGCAAACAAATATATATTAATAGCAAATAGATAATACACGAATTACAAATACATTGAAGACATGGAAAGTTACAGAGTATTCGTATGGAGAAGTTATTGTGTGTGGGTGTTGAGTGTCCGTACGAAAGCGTATATTGTTTTTAGCGTGTTCCCAGAATATGGGAAACGCTGTATGTGTGAGAGGTCACGAATTGGTGTAAGTGAAAAAGAAAAAGTTTTTTTTTACCTCGTGCCACGCGCGAGGTTGCGGCCTGAGTTGAGGCAGCTGGCCGCACGTGTGCGTAAGCCGGAAAAAGAGGAAGAGGCGAAAGGTCAGCCAGTATTTATACTCGTGGGAGAGAGAGACCCCTGTTGAAGGATTAAGGAAATGAGGAGGAGCTAACTGCGACACCTTTATAAATTTGACGGGAACGAGAATGATACAGCGTGATGTGTCGATATATTTTTTTAAAACTCTATGTTGTTTGTTTTCATTGGTTGGGTAGATGTCACGTGTTATTTTTATTCATTTTTTTTTTTTTTTTTTGTAGCGTTAGTATGCAAGGCCAGTGCAAGGCTTTTGTTACTACCCCGGATCTATGATACGTTGCCCACACTCTTTTACATCTCAATTTGCATAAGGGTACTATTTATATAAAATACACATTTTATCGTAATCTAATTATGTACAACAATGGATCATATGTAATATAGGAAAAGAATTCAACTAGAAAAATTGAAAATAAACACAAATTAGAGACCTCTCATAATAGATCATTTCATCTTAAATAATTAGAGACATGTCATAATAGATCATTTCATCTTAAATAATTAGAGACATGTCATAATAGATCATTCCATCTTAAATAATTAGAGACATGTCATAATAGATCATTTCATCTTAAATAATTAGAGACATGTCATAATAGATCATTCCATCTTAAATAATTAGAGACATGTCATAATAGATCATTTCATCTTCAATAAATCAACAATGTTTTGCGGCAATTTTTAGAATCAACTTGAGATTCTTCTTGTTAAAAAGTTGAATAATTTTATCACATTCAACATTATGGATTAAAAATAGTCAATTTTATATTCCGTATTTTTCTCAAGACTTATGATGAACAAAACTAAGTCACGGATTTGTACAAAACGAATCCTTCATAATGACGTCATGATTCGCGAAATTTCTTCACCTTTTAATAGTCAGTTGTACTTAGTTTAATTTGTAATGTATATAAATGTAGGTAGAAAAAAGCAAATGTTGATAAGATAGTGAGGGTCCAAAAGCACTGTCCGGGCCTGCAATCAGGCTTGCCCCACCCCTGGTACGCACCGGGCCAGTTAGTATGTATGTATTTATATCTTATTAAAGAAGTAAGACGGTACAAATGAAAGGATTCAAGACAGATAATGTTTTAGTATCTGTCTATATTTCTGAGATGAGGTATTATGTACACTATTTACATTATTCGGACTATTGTCCTTATCTTTGTTACAATATGAGCTCTTGTAAAAAAATGAAATGACAACAGCAAAAATTTCAATATAAAATGGTAAAAATGGTTGCTGAAGACATTAGGTTTATAATACCCAGAAATTCATACACAGATGTCCACAAGGACACGGGGCACAGTGGATAGAGGCGTTAGTTAGATCTAGTGAATGGACCCAAAGGGTATGAGTTCAATACTTGGTTAAGGCAGTGGAGAACTTGGGAATTAACAGGAGAAAACTGATAACTGACATCCATTAGATATGGCACGTGGAACTAGAACAGTCTACCCCAGTGAGCGAAATAAAGGGTTCAGTTCGACATTCCAACCACCTGAAGAAGGCTGGCTGAAACGTTGTAATAAATATAGCGACAAAGATGAGGACAATAGTCTGAATAATATAAATAGTGGAGATAATGTTTTCTATTTCACTGATGTAGACGTTAATCGTACTAGAGCGTTATCGCCTTCTCTATCTATCTATTAAGTTTTATTTTTCTCAATAAAACAGCATCTCTGATGTATTTTTTTCTTCCGTCTTTTTCACGGTCAAAACGGGTGGTCCATTATTTATCTGAGACAA
>OZ038504.1:84139229-84239229 GCA_964036315.1 Acanthosepion esculentum
TGCAAGCTTTTTTATAAAAATTGTATTGTTTGCTTGTTTTTTGTCTTTGTCTATGTAATAAATGTTTGTTGCTTTCAAATTTCACTTAATAATTACGAGTCCTATTTTTTTTTGCATGCGTTTTTTTATAATCAGGGTAAGAAAGATGACGCCTTCTCTTTTCCCATTCTCTTCCAGGAAATAAAAATTATTTTATTCGTTTACGTAATTGATTTCTGCGTATTTTTGGAGGGGATGTCTTTTTTTCTTAATTTTCTGAATTTTTAAAACTATTTTAAAAACTTATTTTAGAAACTTTTGTGATGGACTTTTACGGAATCACTTGTACAACATTGGAGGATAATTAAATGAGGAATTAACGTATATATACTTGTATTAATTAATGTAATTTTTTGTTATCCGTTTGTTCTTAATTCAAAAGAAATATTTTTGTAAGCACCCTCGCCCTACAAAAAAAAAGAAATGTCTGTGTTGCGGGTATTGTGGAGTACAGCATACCCGTATTAAAATGAGAATTTAATGCGGGATACACTGTCCACAAAACACACGCAAATTTCAAGAAAAGACAACACGATAAGGAATGTTTGTAGAAAAATAGAATATAGTATATTTAATAACATTCATACAGAATAAACAAATTTGTATATTAATGTCTCCTGTTTGCAGGAAAGATAAATGTTTTTTTGGTCATTTAAGTAAATGTGATTTGAATAAAAAATTAGGTGTTCACTGTCTTTCAACGAAGATAATAATGTCTGTTTCTTGTTTTTGTTGTATCCGCCGAGTTGGTGAAAAAGGAAAAAGGGGCGATCAATGTAAGTTGGAAAAGAGAGTGTGAATGAGAAATAAAAGATAAGAGGAAAATGTACTTATCGGGTGGAATTGTTTTTGGAGTCAGTTGTAAATTTGTTGTTGTTGTTGTTGTTCTGCTTTCCTACCCCACTTTCTGCTCTTAGTGCCGGGTTGAGTCAGTGATGGACTTTGACTGTCAGTCCTATGTCTTCTTTGATACCTGCGTCCTTCTGACTCTGATTGATTTGAATGTCTCTATTTATGGCTGACTTCCTTTTCACATTGGCTCGTTATTTTTTTCTCAGTTTAGGAAATCGCCTCCTTTCATTGGTCAGAAAATTAATTTCACACCTTATTGCGAAAAAATGTTTTTAATCGTTTTGATCCGATTTTGCGGGTGTGCAGATCTATTTTATGTTTTCTAGTATTTTGTTGGAATGATATAGGATTTGTATCCTATAGTATCAGCTCTTTGGTTGTGATGTGTAGGTTCCTGGAACATCTCTGCTACAAACAATATTGGCGATGTCATGTTAGTCCAGGTAAAAATAAGACTCAAAACAATGAATATAAAACAAACGACAATGCATATTATTAGCAACAACAACAACAAAAAGAAAAAGGAATTATATGTGTACACAAATGTAATGAAAGGAAAGGCTCTTGAAACTAGCTATGAGAATGTGATTGGGCAAGAGTTTAGTTAAGAGAAGTCCGTGAAAATGAAAATGGCCCAGTGGGAGACACTTGTAGCGGACCGAGGGATGAAGATGTGAAGAGATATCAGAAGGTTAAGATTTCCTGCTAGCCGGTCCAGCTACATGGGAATGTTGGACTTTAATTAAGTCCAAAGAAGAAGACAAAGAAAACAAACAAGACCGATATATATGGGTAAACAAATATATATTAATAACAAGTTACACAAAGACATGAACAGTTACATAATGTTTGTATGGAGAAATTATGTGTGTGTGTTGTGAGTGTTTGTACGTACGTATATTGTTCTTAGCGCGTTCCCAGAATTTGGGAAACGCTGTATCTGTGAGAGGTCACATATTGGTGTAAGTAGAAAAAGAAAGATTTTACCTCGCCCCGCGCGAGGTGGCGACCCAAGGCCTGAGTCGGAAAAGAGAGAGAGGCGAAGGGTCAGCCAGTATTTATAGTCAGGGGAGAGAGACCCCTGTTGAAGGATTAAGGGACTGAGGAGGAGCTAACTGCGACACACTTTACGCACGTCCGATTACATTTGTGTGTGTGTGTGTGTGAGTGCGTGAGTGAGTGAGTGCGTGAGAGAGATGAAATTAAATATTGGTGGTAACAAACATATGTAAAAAAAAAAAATTTTACTAAGATTTTCTAAAAAAAATTTCAAAAATAAATAATTTCATTCATTTCTGAATACGTCCAGAAAGTTTCATTAAAAACCAACAATTATTTGATTTTTGCAAGAATTTCCAAATTAATGTGTTTTACCGGAAAAAGCGCAAAAATAAACAAACAAAAAAAAACCCCTTGTCGTCTTTGTGCTGATCCAACTTTTCAGCGATCAGTCTCATATAATTTATTTTTCCATCCTAAGCCCAATGGAACATGACAATGTCTGTTTTGGAATGCAAAACAACTAAGGCCAATAACTCTGTAAAATGAAAAGGATCAATATAATGAAAAAAGGATCACACGTCTGACATAAAGTTAACCATCAATAGTTTTCATTTCTGGCAAATGCCGCGCCTTGAGGAAGCTAATGAATGTTAATCTACAAAAATTGTTTTAAAAAAATTATTTATTTTTTTACCCGTAGATCAGTCTACCTCAGCACTTCGCGTGAAATAAATAATATATAGCAGCTGGTTCAACAGATCAATCAGGTTGGAATGAAAAGAAGAGTATAATACGAAAAATAAATTTCTGGGCGAAAAAAGGTTAGAAATAAAAAAAATAAAAGCAAGGTAAAAGACGAATTACACTACGACTACAGTGTAACCCGGATATAAGAGAGTTGTCGGGACCGGAGAAGAAGTATCTTATATCCGGGTTTCTCTTATATCCGGGTTTGGTCTAATACATTAACACAGGCTCTAATTTGGGACCAGAGAAAATCGCTCTTATATTCGGGTTTATCTTATATCTGGGTCTCTTATATCCGGGTTACACTGTATATGGAAAAACAAACAACTTAAATGTAAAAATGAGCAAGAAGGAAACGTATGAGAAAGAATAAAAAAAAGTTGTGAGTGGAATTTAATTTTACTGAGAACTTACTTTCCTTGACACCGTTTTCCATGCATGAATATGGCGTCACTAAACAGACTGTCTTTTTTTGCTGCTCGCACTTGTGTAAAAAATCCAGGTTCGTCATTGTTTTATATTTATTTTCAATTAAATTCGCTTCAAATTTTGATCCTGGGACTTTATATTAAATCAAAAATCCTTATTTATTTTCTTGCACTGGTTGTGAAATGTTTTGGCATTGATAACCTTGAAGACGAAACAGAATGAAGAAAAGTCGATTAAAAAACAAACAAGACAAAAAAAAAAATTCAGTAAATTTTAATTACAATTGGTGTTCAGGGCTTAAACTGCAAATAACCCTTTTTAAAAAGTGACTATTTATTTAAATTTGTTCCTTTCCTCTTTAAACGTAACGCTCGCCCCTTTTCGTTGTGACTACTCATTGGTTGGTCTCTCTTTGGATACCTCGGCGTGGTGTAAATGGTTAGCAAGCTTGTCTTGCTAGATAAGTTACTACTGAAAAGTGAGTTCGATCCTCACTGGATGCCCCATACTTTCGGCTTTGTGCCACATCTAAGCTACGCTTGGAAAATCTCTAATCGTTGGTCTTACTCTTAGTCTTCTTATTGCATCAAGAAGACCCATTCGCTAACTTTGTTGTTTAACACTTTGCGCCCTGCATTCCTAAACAATTTTTAACCCCTAGCCTGAGCTCCTGAGTCAAAATTCGCAAATAATTGGTATGTAATGTTTTATCACAGTAGACATATAAATAGTTACAAGTGTTTTACCCACCGTTCAACCGGTGGCTGGTAGATAGACAAACAGAGGTTTGGATATAGACTAATTTTTTTCTACCACCGGTAAAGTTGTGGTTAGGACTCAAAGGTTAAAGCAGAGAACCACGTGAATTACACTTGATATGCCATGTCTCTTCTGGACGTGAGCGATCGAGGTTCTCCACAACCTTCTCTTCTTTGTAGTGCTTAGCAATGTTTGTCTTTTTTTTTTTTGCTGTCTCTCCTAATCCCTGTTCGGCCAATCATTTTTTACACAAGCTCGATAGGTAGGTTATTTGCAGCTTTCCTCTCTCCCTCTTCTTGTCTTTATGCCCTATGAGTGTTACATTTTCCAAGTTCTCTGTCCTCACCATGACCTCTAGAAATATCACTTGTCTCTTTTTGATTTTAAGTATAATAAATATCTTCTTTTATTTAGTTTTTTTCATTTTCTAAAACTTTGTTGGCTTACGGCTAATCATGTTGAAACCCCAGTTAAGCAACATCAAGCCTGGTCAGTGTCTCGATGGATGACGGCTGGGAATGCCGGTGCTGTAAGTTTCGATATACAGGTGATGTGATGTATAATGGCTCAGAGTTGTTAAATGGAGAGCTGAGTTCCAATTCCTGTTGGTTTCGTTAAACTTACATGCAAATGCCCTTGGGAAAGATATGACTACACGTCTTCTCACCCCAGCTATAGGTTAATTGGTAGGACTTGTATTGCTAAACCATAGTTATCTCCCAAAAAAGAATTCTTAGAATATAAAAATATTCGTTGGTTAACCGTCATATTCACTCACACACAAATGCCGTTAGAAAAGGTGTGAACTAACCTCTTCTCCAGGCAGCTATAAGTTAATTGGTAGGATTTGTATTGCTAAACCATTGTTATCTCTCCCTCCCAAAACAACATAATGCCCAGACATTTTGTTTGAATAACCGACATTTCGCTTTTATCATGAGTAAGACTGTATTTATTCTATAGTGGAGCCTGCACATAATTTTGCCAGAATGTATAGAGGTACCTCCACGAAATGTAAAAAAAAGAGCATAGCTTGATCAAAAAGACGCCAAATTTGACGAAGACAAAATTTTATCGTCTAAATGTTTGTGTTATTATTAAGAGGAAAGATCAAAGTATTTTTTTACATTTTAAAAAAAAAAAACAATGTTCAGAATGAATTGACTTTAAGATTTCAAACATCTTAACCTTTTCATGACTGAATTTATTCGCAAATTTCACCAATTTCAATGCAACTCAAATTTAAATTCCATTTGTGAGTCACTACACAACCTCTCTATACTAGAGACATTCTGGCAAAATTATGTGCAGGCTCCACTATAGAATAAATACAGTCTTACTCATGATAAAAGCGAAATGTCGATTATTCAAACAAAATGTCTGGGCATTATGTTGTTTTGACGGTGATACAAAGATAAACAATGTTTTTTTAATCAAAATTTAGAATGTTCTAAAAAGAAGGAAAATTTTAAAAAAATAATGAAAAAAACTTTGGTCTTTCCACTTCATGATAACATAAGCAGTTAGACGATAAAATTTTGTTTTAGTCAAGTTTGGCGTCTTTTTCATCATGCTATGCCATTTTTTTAGCGATTTCGTGGAGGTACCTAAAGGTTGTATAGAGTCTCACAAATGGAATTTAAATTTGAGTTACATTGAAATTAGTGAAATTTACAAATAAATTCAGTCATGAAAAGGTTAAGATGTTTGAAATCTTAAAGTCAATTCATTCTGAACATCGTTTTTTTTAATTTTCTGTGTAAGTTTGAAGTGTGTTTTTCAGGTTTAAAAATAAAATCTTAGAAATGTTTACAAATATAAACAGAATATTGTAAAACATTATACAAAAAATGTACATTTCTCATAAAAATTCATATATATATTTAATTCTAGTTGATAAATATATATTTTAAAATATTTGTATATAATTTTTAGCATTTTTTCTGAGGAGTATAAGTATGAAATTTGATGGTGATAATTTCAATAGGTTTATTGCTAATCTGAGCCTGATTAGCATTTTGATATGAAAGTCATTCAAGAAGATGAGTTCATTGAATTCTTGTTGATTTATTGAATATTCTGGCTTTAGATATCTCCCCACCTTTTTTGTTGTTAATTGTTTCACCCCAAACAAGGCAATAATGCCACTAGAATGTGAAGGGTTACAGAGAGTGAAAGAGAATGAGAAGACTTAAGTAGGGACGACTGAGGAACAATAAAGGAACAGGGTTTAAGAAGACAGAAGATGGTGATTGATGTTGCATTTAAATTTTTGAACATTGTAGTTATCAGGAAAGCAAGAAATCAGAAAGGAATTCCACATGTGGGAAGTGCAAGAAAAGAAACTATTAGATTAGAAGTGGCAGTTGCATCTAGGTAGATCAACAGTGGGGTCTCTTCTACTCCAATAGCTTCATGTCTCGCACATCTCGCCTGTGGAACTCCCTTTCTTATTCCTGTTTCCCTGACAAATACAATCTCCAACTATTTAAGTGTAACGTCAATTGACATCTCCAGTTGCCTTGATCTATCCACTTCCCTTCTTCACATCCTTTCCCATTTCATTCCTATCTGCTCTCGCTCCAAATCTTCTGTAACCCCCTTGCCTTGATCGATCCACTATCTTACCAATCTAGTATCATGCTTAAATGTGGTCACGGTGATAGGGAAATGCCAGATCATGATTGATTACATTACAAACGCGTCTTTGAATTTTGTTAAGAAGCTTGAGATTTACAGCAAGTGTCTTAGACCAGATATGGTGACAGTATTCAATGCATGAACGAATGGTTGATTTATAAATGTGCAAGATGCATTCTGATAGAAATTTTCAGTTACAACACAGCAGTAGATGCAGCAATTGAACTATTGAGCACTTTTTTGGGGTAGAACTTTTGCTGACTGGAAAATATGTTAAATTCTTGTCATTTTAATTTTTTTTTTTTTCTTCAGTTGTTTTATAATTTCTCCCTTAAAATCCGTAGACTAATAAAAACTTTCAAATAACAAAATATAATCCTTTTCTCTTAAATTGAGCATCCTGGGTAAGACGATAAACTACGTCCAACATCAAGGCCTCTGATCAGGAGGTTTTGAGGAGCGTGGAACCACCTCTTAATTGCTGGTGTTCCCAGCTCCACCCTGACCTGGGGTGGTAGCACCTGTTTGGGTCCCAGCGATGAGCAAATACTTAACACCAAACTGGGGTCAAACATTATGAAAGTGTAAAAATAGGTTTTAATACCAGCAATACATTTTTTTAAATTATTACCAGCAATACATTTTTGAAGAAAAAAATATTACCAGCAATAAAAATCTTGTCGGCATAAAATAACCCATCGAGGTTGATATGCCATAAAAAACCCCAAAGCAAACCAATCTTAAGTTGTCGGACTTAGTACACAAATTGGTTTCACTTTAATTTTTTTTTTACAGTTTTACAAATTGTTTGTCACCAGAACAATGTAAAACTTTAAAAAAGAAGTACTTTTCTCATAAAAATTCAGTTATAAAATATATAATATATACGAATCTTTGCCATTCACATTCTCAGTGGTATTGGAAGCTTGAACTTCAAGGATAACATTTTTCCATGTCAGTTTTTTTGCAACCATCTGCATACCATTTTTCACTTTTCGATAATTCATTATAATGAATGTATTCCTCCAGACCAGCAATATTTGATCTTTGCTGGCATATGATATAACTATATGTAATATATATGTAAAAATATATTTGTATATAATTTTTCCTTTAAAATCTGTAGACTAATAAAAACTTTTCTCTTTTTTTCTGTTAAGATCGGCTTCTGGTTCCTTCTAAAGTTTACTTCAACTCTATCCTCCTAACGTCTTCGCCTGACCTCTGAAATTTTATTCCCTAATTAAATCTTGACCTCTTCAAATCTAGAATTAGCTGTCTATCTTTCCTGTTATCTTGCCCTTTCTTATGCTAATACAGCTCCACACAGTCACCCAGTACCTTGAGTGGCCCTTGGGACTTGTTTTGGGTAAACATTAGTAATCATATGTAATCATTTTCCTTAAATTGACAAACTTGGTACACAAATTGATTTTGTTTTCTGTTATTTTTTTTTTTTTTTTTATACAGGTTTACAAGTTGTTTGTCAACAGATCCGATATAAATCTTCTGAAAATGGAGATGACCTTTTCACTGACAATGGGTAACATAAAACACATTTTTGAAATTGATTTTAATTCTATTCACTTCGGAACAAAATAGTTTTTGATAAAATTGGCTTTTTGTTAAAAAAATAAAAAACAAATTTGTGAAAAGATATTTTTTAATAATGTATTTGATTTAGCATTTCAATTGTTTATTTTCTTTTTCCTTTTTTTTTTTTTGTTAATTATCTTTGCATTGCCATGACATCTTGGATAAGATAGTAGAATGGTTTCCCATCCACTTCTCCACAGTTTGCTATTCAGAATAGCCCTACTTTTTGGCTGCCATACCCTATTTAACACATAGCTGGGGGAGGAGAGATGCATTCGTGCCTTTCCAATGACATCAGTGTGAAAGTGAATGCAACAGACTCAGATAGAATTTGAACTTGTCATACCAGAAAATAAGATGCATTTTTATTTAGATAAAATATACAAAATTGTTTTTAATCCATGTTTTCTTCTTTTTTCTTTTGTTGTTGCTTTTTATTGCATTTTTAGCTAACCTATTCTATTCAGCTGCTAAATACTTAAAGATTTAGAAAAAAGTCTTTTTATTATCACATATTAATTTGTTGCTTCTTCACTGCCATTTTTTCTGACTTTATTCTGTGCTGTGTTGTTGACTATCAAGTTCTAGTGGTAGTAATAATGGCAACACTTTTAAGTTGTTTTAGTATTCATAAGGTGTCTGAAATTAAGTATTTTCTTTATTAATTTTTGACTTATTTCTTTCATCTTATTATTGTTTTTTTTTTTTTACTGCAATATTTGTGTGATTTTTACATTCTACAGCCATAAAGTACACTGTCAGATTTTATTATGCAACTCAGTGTTTGTAATAAAATTGGTATTAAATTAAAAAAATTATCTTTTTAGTATAAATATGCCATGTGAATTTAATTTTATAATATTGTTTTTATTATAAGTATTTACAATGATTTAAGATTTTATGATATAACCCGAGGGTTGTTCATCATATTGTAAAGAAATATATAATAGTATAAAAAAAACCAAATAACATTTTTGGTCTTGTATATAGATACTTGTCACAAAATCCTTACATTTGATTTCAGAGGATGAAACATGTCTGCTAAGATAAGTTTTCCTTTTGTTTTTATTCATAATAGTATAGTTATTGACATTTTTTTAATTTTAGGTACATAAAGATTGCCATGGGTCATTTTGAAAAATATATTCTGAAGAGAAAAATGAGCTATTAACTGAAGAAAGTACAATGTTGGAAATAAGGAAAAATTAAAATCAAGATTAAAAAGGCGATTAAAAAAAAAAAACATAAAAATTGGAAACATTAGCAAGATGAGATGAAAAAACTGGTTTTTAAAAATGTCACAAAAAAGATTTGAGAAAAGGAGATAAGCTAGAAAATGAAATAAACAGCCAAAAAACAAACAAATTTTTTAATTTTCTTACTGACATTATTTGGTTAATACTGTATTTATTATGTATATATTGATTTGCATAATATTGTACAAACAACGGACTTCAAGTGGAACTTATATATACTATCTATTGCAAAAGACACCAGAAAATGGTTAAATCCCTGTACTGCTCCAAAAAGTACCAGACTCTTTCTGCCATGCTCTATCTCTACAAAAGCCAGATCAAATCATAAATGGAGTATTCCTGCCACATCTGGACCAGAGCATCCCAAAACTTACTTTCTAGCCTTGGCTGAATTCAGAAGTGTTTGCAGAGACTTGTGGGTGATGAAACATTTTCTACCCTTCAGTCCCACAGTTGAAACATTGTTAACCTCTCAGTACTCCACTTTTCATGGCAGATGTTTGGGCGAACTACATTCCTTGGTTTTACTATTGCACGTCTTTAGAACTTACTCCTTCCGAAAATGCTCTTAAAACATCACGATTCAGTCCCCTTCTATATTGACAGGCACTTTTGTTCTTGTATTATGAAAAAAAAAAAGAAATGCAAAAACATCAGAAATGAAGAAAAAAGCCATAATATTAAAATAATAGATGAACTTCTCAAAAATGAATTATTCTATTAATCTTTTTTTTCTTTCTTTTTAACGTTGTATCAATCAGCAAACCTTTGGTTGGATTAACAGCTGATGGCTGTACGTACGTCTGTTGGCACCCAGAATCATCATTTCCATATGAATTCAGCAAGGTGAGAGCCATTACTTCTTTTTAATTTAAATCTATTGTAATTATTGATTTTTATTAAGTTTGACTTAGTGCGACACTAGGTCATAATTATATGCTACCAGGTCATCCCATAAAAAATGTCCTAACTCTGACCAAGGTAGAGTGAAAGATATTTTTACTATTTTAAAATACTTAAATGAAGATAATATATGTGAGTACATTTTTGTATAGTTTTTATTGTGTCATCTCAATATAATTCAGTTAATTTACTAACTTGATTCTCTTTAAAAAAAAAAAAAAAAAAAAAAAATAATAATGTCTCCTGAGGGTGCATCATACAAGTAGTTTGTTCCAAGTTCTGAAAAGGCAACAATGCTGCAAAAGCTACCAGGGTGATGCTGTTTATGGGATAGATTCTTAAAGTTAAGAAATAACCTCTAAAAGATGGAAATGTTGACAGGCTGTTGAGTATAACAATGGCCTGCTATTGTCTGAACTTGATCGAGAGATGATGCAGGTGCAGTCGAAGAATTAGCATGAAAACCATTATGTATAAAACAAGAGTGAATGTTTCTTATAATTAATCATAAAAATAGATTATCATGTCCTCAGATTGACACCCAAACACTTTGAAATATTCATATTGGGCCTTCTGGTGCAAATACCAAGCGGTACAGCATGCTGTTTCTAAATTTCTGGCAGAGTGAATTCTGTCATGGTGCTCTTTTTCTCACAGACGATGCCAAATGACTTTACTGTGTAGTTGACAAAATCAAAAACAATGTGCATAATTAAACATATAAAATGGCGTAAATTTACCCATTGCACCCTGTATACAGTGCAGTAAGTATCCGTCCATTTTAATAGCACACAAGTTAATAAATGATTTGTTAATATTTATTTTTACTTTAAAATTGAACATATAAAATGACTTGAGGTATATAGGGTGCGATGGATAAATTGTCGTCTTTTTACACAAAAATGTCTTGAAATACTAAAGAGTAAATTTATTCAATAAAATCGCCATTGGCTTCAACCATGGCCTCCAGACGACTTCAGAATCTCCTGCAGCTCCTCTGGATGGTCTCCTTGTCTAAGTTTATGAATGCTGCCATAATCCTTGTCTTCAGTTCAGCTTTGGTCTTACAAGGAGTTTTATTGGTCTCTCACTCAACTGTGTCCCACACATAATAATCAAGGGGTTGCAGTCTGGGGAGTTATGTAAAGATGTAAGGGGCGATATGGTCGCAGATATTGTTTTACAGCCATGACTGGGTTCTCTTGCTTGTGTGGCATGGTGCAGAGTCCTGCTGCCAGACATAGGGTCTTCCAGAAGCCACCCACTTGACCCAGGGCAGCACTACCTCTTCAAGGAACTTGTTGTAGGCTTCCATATTGAGTCTGAGACCCTCACCAACAATATACAGTACAGAAAGTATCCAACCATTTGATATTATAAAAAAAAGTCTGTCTAGGTTAATGGTGTTTTAGTTTCCCCCAAAGTAACACCCCTTGGGATTTGGGATGTTATACACTTATTCCAATGTATCGGTAGTCTAATAGCAGATCGGTATGAGAAATCGGAGAGCCAACTTCAAATTCCAGCCGAGTTTGTTACATTCACTTACGTGTAAATACCCTTTGGAAATGTATGAATCGATCTCCTTCCCCTAGCTATGGATTAAATAGTGGGGTTCGTATCTGGAAAATCATTGTTACCTTCAAAAAATTTTTAATGGAATATTCAATCACAAAAAGGAAGAATTATTCTTACAATTCAAAAAATATGTTTCGGATTTAAATAACCCACAAAAGGTTGATAAGTCATAAAAAACCAATTCCTCAACTTTCTACTTTTCAAACTGTCTGTAAAGTGCTCCTTTTGGGATCAACATCAGCTGCCTCACTGTATTCTCTTTAATCCTTAATCTCATCCGCGTATTGAAATATCATAGAACAACTGTCGTACGGAGATATTTTTGCATGCATCTGATAGACTTTATTAAGCAAACAAGGGTTTTCTTTTCTAACAAGTATTTATAAACAAAAGTAAAAATTACTTTTTCAGAATTGTAAAATTTAAGAATGCTCATAAATATTCATGAGGTAAACTGAATGTCAAGGTAAAATATGACGGATGCTAAGTGATGTAATTTAATGTCTAATAAACGAAAATGAAAAAAAGTTGAATTTATTTTTATAATGTAATTATTTATTTTAGTTTGAAAATTAAAATTATATATTTACATATTTTAAGTAAGAGAAGGTGTAGCTGTTTTTTTTTTTTATTTTTAAAAGTTTTCATAATCATGTATGTTGGCTTGGGAAAGGAGTATTTCTTTTAGGAAAGGAGATATTTGAAAAAGAAATTCTGGGGACAGATTTGCATTTGGGCAAGATTTGATAATGGCACTCTCAAGAATTTTACTAATGACATTTTTACTTGTGTCAATAAATACTTGTTACAAAATAACCTCTTGACAAAATGCATCAGGTAAGAAAAGTTTTCCTTTTCTCTTTATTCACACACACACACACACACATATTATTCACGCACACATATACAGAGTAGAAGTCAATCTATCCATATTCTTTTTCTCTCTCATTTGCTCCGTATCCAGTTTATCCTCTTTGTTCCTGGATACAAATGCTTACGGCCATATCGCATTGAAACACCAGTTTCTGTATGATCACTGAAATTAAGCAATGTCAAACCTGGTCAGTCCCTAGATGGGTGATCACTTGAGTAATACCAGGTGCTGTAAGCTTGGATGTGAAACTGTTATAATCAATAATGGCTCGAAATTGTTAATTGGAGAATCGAATTCCAATTCCCAGCTGGATTCCTTATATTCACTTACCGGCAAATACTTTTCGGAAAGGTATGAATCCACCTCTTCTTCCCCCAGCTATGGGTTAATTAGTAAAACTTGTATCACTCTATTATTATCTCCCAAAAAAAAATTCTTACAACCTAAAAAATATTTTCTGGCGTTAAATAACCTGTAAAGGGTTGATAAGCCATAAAAAACAAATCAAAAACAATTTGTTGGACATTTTGAAAGTTCAATTCACTACACTTCTCTAGACTATCCAGAGTCATGTCTTCTTTCAACTTTAAGTTCTTAAGATCATCGTTGACATCGTATCTCCATTTTTTTTTTTTTTTGGTTGTTCTTTTCCTGTACATGAACGACTTCTCAGGTCAGTACATTGCTCCAAAACAAAAAACAAGCCTTGTTCTATGGACATAAATGTTACATTTGATGTTATATAAAATGCATCCTAGTTTCAGTAGGGAATATTCAGAAAAAAGTATTTTTATTTAAGCATTTCACCTTTGCATATAAATATTTAGGAAATGCTTATTTTTAGACAGACAAAAGTGAATTTTCTCTTCTCTTCTTTTTTTTTTATTCCATATGTTCTGGTTGATTTTTTTTTTTTTCATTCAAAATCTGCAATGCTGAGCAATGTATTTATTTGGAGATGTTAATGCAGGAAATGTATCTTTTTGTTATGTGATTTTACATGTAAGACTTTTTAGCAATTTTATATAATAGAGAGAAGTGAATTTCTTTCTTTTTTTAAATTTTTGCTCTAAGAATCCCCAACTGCCTGTACAAATAAATTTTAACTTAAAATTTTGGACAAAGTATTTCAAATGTTAACAAGTGTCACTGAATTAATTTGATTATTTTATTTTTATTTTATTTTTTTTTTTTAGCCCATAATCCGGAAAAAGACTGACTTGGAAATGGTATATGGAATATTTTTTTTCTATTTTTTACTTTTTAAAAAGAAAATTAGTCTTTTTTTTTTTTTTTATTTTTATTTAAAATTTAGCTGAAAGAAAAAAAAAAATTCTTTTTAGATGAGATTTTTTTTTTTATCATTTCATCCCAAACAAAAGGTTATTGAGTGTTTAGGAATATGAGAAAAGAAACACTATTAATGAGAGAAAACTATAAAAGAACAAGAATTAAGAAGGCAGAAAACAACGATTGACATTGCAATTTTTGAAGATCAAAGTTGACTGGAAAGCAAGAAAAGAGTTCCACAAGCGAAGAAACTGTTAACATAGAACTTATGGTTGCATTTAGCCATTTCAACTGTAAAATGCTGAGACCTACTTGCCAATCTAGTAATGCACTTAAATTCATAAAGTCTAGGTATCATAGAGGAAATTAATATTTATTTTGATATAATATAAAAATGTGCCACAAGGCCAAGTGGGGGGGATAGGGGAAGGCTGGTCTTCAATCTGTCTTAGCTAGACACGATTACTGACCCAAACATACCATAGTATTCCTTACATCATACAACACATTCTTACTTACCATTCTTATTACAGTCGCTATAATACCTCAAAGTCTCTATGCAGTTCTATCTATTCCCCATATGTACAATTTGTCTATTGGGGGTGGTGAATAAAAATAACAACATTTAAAAATGAAGCCCCAATGAATATTTACAATGAATGCAATTTATATACAAGAAACTAAACAAAATAGTGTTAAAAAAAAGGCCCCAAAAAAGCCCCATAATCCTTAATTGTGGTAGAAAAATCAGTTAAGTGGATGAAATTAATGTGGGACATTTGAGCAAACACTCACTCAAACACAAAAACAAATACGAAATACACACTGGAATAATGAAAAGTATCTACAAGAGAACTGACATCTCTGTCACCTAACAGGGGGAGGGGAAATTAATCTAAAGAAACTGGGGGCGAAAATAAAAGAGACCGT
The DNA here is from genome assembly GCA_964036315.1 of Acanthosepion esculentum. Classification (NCBI taxonomy): domain Eukaryota; kingdom Metazoa; phylum Mollusca; class Cephalopoda; order Sepiida; family Sepiidae; genus Acanthosepion; species Acanthosepion esculentum. The sequence goes on from OZ038504.1 coordinate 84,154,125, forward strand.
AGAGAAAAGTTCATCAGGACAATTACCATGAAAGTATTTCTAGAAAAGGCACAGGGAAGCTATGTTGGGAAAGTGACATGTTCTATAAATTATTTCTCTAAAAACATATTCCTTGAAATTTATTAGTTTTCATTTAAATCCAAGTTATAAAGAAAAAAGATTCCTTCTTTTATGATCAATAAGTATAAGCTGTAACTATTAAATTTAATAAAATTTAGCAATCAAAAATATTAATAGTTTAACATATGAATTTAATAGAATAGAAATTCACTTGAAATTTTTACCAGTTGTATGTCCGTTAAGTAGTAATTAAAAAAAAGTTCCCATGGAATGCTCTGTACATATTTAAGCTCCCTTGACGAATAGGCTTGTTAATTATCTTATATATATATATATATATATATATATATATATAGAGAGAGTCTGGATTCTGAAGTGACAAACTTTTACTTATATTAATTCTATTTTCTACATACAACTTATGAAAGCATGCGTGGATACCCCTGCCCCCATCAGCTGCCTAGCAGGGAAGGTAACACAGTTTTGCTGGCTAAGGCAGTACTGCTACCACCAGACAGGTTATTGTTTTTTGTATATGTGTCAGTCTCTTAATATATTAATTCTATATATATGTTAATCTGACATATTTAAGTTCAAATCATGCCAGGGGGTGTATTTTCCTTTCATAAGATTTCTCAAATATTCAGGCTGCTAGACAAAAATAAAATACTATTTTAAAAATAAACAGGGTATTCACTAAAAATAATATTTAAATGATTAAAAAAAAAGTAGTACAAACCTGTCATGATGACCAAATGTTGAAACCATCTGACATTGAATATAAAGGCTCTAAAAATACATTTTTGGGACAGTGGTATAATGGATATTTGTGTTGGTTAAATGTGTTACTATCATCTAGTGATTGTGAGTTCAATCCCTGGATCAGGTAGTGAACAGTAGGCCCAAACAATAACTGGCATCGCAGGGACAAAATAATCCAATAATCAACAGATATTCCATATCGGCCAAAACAATAGACATCTGAAGATGGCTAGATGGTGCCTGGATGAAACGTGTCAAAAATAAAAACTATTGAGAGAAATAATTCAAAGTATATTGATAATTATTCATCTCACAAATGAAATACAAAACTGATTAGCACTTCTTAAAATGTTGAGAATAATTTCTTTTTCCTTCTGCTGCATGCATTCGTTTTAGTTTGCCATGAGTTTTGTTATCAGATTAATGGAAAAAAATAGTTATAATCTGCTACTGTTACCTTGTTCCTCCAGCCGTCATGCAGCAAAGGGTCATAGTTTTCCTCCATGTGGATTGATCTCAGTCAAGTTGCAGAGCTTGGAACCAGTTGGGGGTTTCTTCTTCTCAGTCTTTCTTTAATTGTAGTTTGCCATTTCATTTTTGGATGAATCCTTAGTGGTCTTTTGCAGCCTTGTTGTATCAAGTTTAGAGCAATTTTGATTGAATGACTCTGAGGTAATCATATGATATATGGCTGGTGAACTGTATCCACCTATCTGCCACCATTACACTAAGGTTTTTAGAACTTGCTCATTCCTGATTCTATCTCTCTAAGATACTTTTAGTTTGTGAAAACATCTAAGAGTTGTATAACTTTTTGGTTGATTTCCAAGTTTCACATGCATATAAGGCAGTTGAGAGAACAATTTATTCTGCTGTGTCCCTTCAGGATGTAGTTGAACATGGCCCTCCACATCTTCCTGTCTCTTGTCTGCTATCAACACCATGCCATCTGCATATCTCGCATTATTAAGATTGTGGCTGCCAATAATGAATCCTGGTAGGACTTCTAATTCTCTAAGAATCACCTCGCTGTAGAAGTTGAATAAGTCCAGTGAAAAGACACTTCCTTGTCTTACACCCGTTTTTATTTTTGTATATCTCCTGAAAGGATAATAGAGTTATAGAATTTGAGCTTCACTCAGAGACTAATCTTATTTGAAAACCAGACAGTATGGTGTCTTTTTAAAAAAAACAATTAGCTTTTCCAGTATGATTTTGTATTACTTTGATTATATCACCAGAATTAGATGGAATGTCTCCTTTATCAACTTCCACAATGTGGTGTCCATAGGTCCTTCTTTGTCCTGGGTATGATGATAAACTACATCCGTGTCCTGGGTATGATGATAAACTACATCCGTGTCCTGGGTATGATGATAAACTACATCTGCGTCCTGGGTAAGATGATAAACTACATCCAACAGCAAGGCCTCTGATCAGGAGGTTTTGAGGAACGTGGAACCACCTCTTAATTTCTGGTGTTCCCAGGTTCAGCCTGACCTGGGGTGGTAGCACCTGTTAGGGTCCCAGCTATGGGCAAAAATATGAGTAATTGAAAAATGGTTTAAATATATATGTATACATACACACCATTTTTACCAAACTATCTCTATGAATCTATTTAAAAAATTTTGTTGATATTAAATGACCCAGTGAGGTTTTGATATGCCATAAAACAAAACAACCAGCCAAGCATCTGTCCTAACTGGATGAAGTCATCAGCTTCTAAGTTCCCAGTCTTTTGGATTTTTCTTTTTTCAGAACTTATTCTCAATATTTCAATAAGTCCTTCATATTCTGTTTTAAGGTTGGGTAATTTCTCTTTACTTTTAGGTTTTCTTTTATTCTTTTGTTTTCATTGCTATTATCGTCCTAGGTATGACGTTAAACTACATCTGGCAGCAAGGCCACTGATCAGGAGATTGGAGGTTTTGAGGAGTGTGGAACTAGCTCTTGATTGCTGTTGTAGTAGCACCTGTTAGAGTCCCAGCAATATGGGCAAATAGTGAACCCTCAAACAAAAATCAACAGTACCTATTTTATAAATAAACTATAAATTTTATGATCTACAAAATATATATTTAAAAAACATACCTTTACCTTGAAAGTATAAAATTATGTACAAAATATTTAGAATTTGGCATTAAATAACTCATGGAGGTTGATATTCTGCTAAACAAAATCAACCAACCAAAATCCATACTTATAGCAAAATGACCAACAACAATACATTTTATCTGTAGTTGAACGTGTACAATTACATTCAAAATATATTTAGTTGAAGCCATAAAATTGTGATCAAAATATTTTCATTTTTGCAATAAATAACCCATTGAGGTGTTGATATGCTGCTAAGAAAGATCAATCAGCCAGATAATCGTTATTAATAGAATCTTATTTCTGAAAAGCTTTCTTTTCTGCTGCAGGGTGATTCACACCTCAAGGTTCAACATCTCCTCGAAGAGAAACTGAAACTGCGACCCCATGGACCCACAGATAATGAACTTGCAAATATGTTCTTCACATCCAAACACAGATGGAATCCAAAGTAAGTGAAACTTGACATTGATAAAAGCCAGTGTCTGTTGATTTGTAATGCACAAAACCTGCTGTGTTATATTTCCTTACTGAGATATAATATAATGATAATATTAGCTGTTTTTTTTTTTTTTTAAGTGTATCACCCCAAGCAAGGCTGGAGGCCACTATCACGCAAGGGGTTATAGAAGGGTTGGAGGAAGAGCAGATAGGAGTGGTAAAGGAGAGGATGTGGAGAAAGAGAAAGACAGTGGGTCGATCAAGGCAAGGGGGTTACAGAAGATTTGGAGCGAGAGCAGATAGGAATGAAAGATGAGAGGATGTGGAGAAGGGAAGTGGATAGATCAAGGCAACTGGAGATGTCGATTGACGCTACACTTAAACCGTTGGAGATTGTATTTGTCAGGGAAACAGTAATAGGGAAGGGAGTTCCATAGGCGAGATGTGCGAGACATGAAGCTATTGGAGTAGAAGAGACATCTACATCTAACAGTTTCAACGGTGTAGGGGTGGGAACGGGATGCCAGCCTCGTAGGACGTTTAAATTCACGAGGCCTAGGGACAAGCGAAAGCAGCTCCTCGGAGCAATTACCGTGAAAGTACTTGTAAAAAAGGCAGAGCGAGGCAACATTGCGTCTGTGAGAGAGCGACTGCAGACGAGATGACAGATCAGGGCCAATCAAATTGCATATCCGTCTCTGGATCTTATCCAGAACCCTGAGGCAAACAGCAGGGGCCCCAGACCATGTTTCCCTACAAGGAAACACTTGCATTCATTGACCAAGCAGCCAGTACTGTTTTTGATTGTTTTAAGAGAAAGATTTTATAAATTTCAATTTTCCAGGAAAATAAGTTTCTCAAGTCCAGTAACTGTTATTTTCCTTTCTTTTATTGATGGGAGTTTCCTTCGTAATCTTTTATTTGAAATAGTGGAGGGATGTCAGCATCTTGATTGTCATTACTTTCTCTTTGAGTTACATGGGCTAGCCATTTTAGTGGTTGCTGTGGGTGTCTCACAAAGGCAGGTTGATTCTTCACTTTTTTAGAAAATCAACACATTGCACTTGGTGTGTAAGTGGGGATTTGATGTGATCATTTCTGACATCAAAAATTAGATTTTTAGCTTTTACCAATTTTTGAGCATTTTAGCTATTTCTGTACATTTTTTCAGACAAAAGATTGTCTGAAAAAAATGTATAGAAATACCTAATTTCCGCAGGTTTTTGCTGACAAACTGACTTCATAATTTTACTATTTCAAGAATAAATCCAAATAAAGTTGATATTTTGTATTAGATAAATTGAATGGAAAATATATTCAATCCAGAATTTTAATTATGAATCACAATAAGCAAAATATGCAGAATTTGTTACTGTATATGATAAGTAAAAACCATGTATGTAAAAAAAAAATGAAAAGATTACAAAAAAGGCTACTCAATGAATAAAATTTGTTATATCATAATTAATAAAAGCAAAAAATAGATAAGTGTATATAATACCATAATACTGGTGGGTACAAATTATGAGACAAAATGTTTTAAATTTGCATTGTTTATTGAAAATCACATTAAAACTACTGCACTGAACATATGACATCATAATATGGCTAAATTGTTCAGTATAATTTCCCTTTGAATGAAGGTCTTATTTGATGGCACAAATGATTTAGTAATAATGTGCTTGTGATATGCATCTTGTGCATATAAAACTTGTAAAGCTTCAGCAAATTATACGTTTTATAAGGTTGTGCTCTAAGGCTTTCACTGATCACTGGAATGAAATTCCAATGCTATGATTTTGAACCTAAACATAATCTTTAAACTTGTTTCCTCAAAAAGCGGTAATGATTTGGAAAAAAATATTTTGTGTCATTATTTATCATATCAAACCCTAACTTTCAGATTGAATGCAATAAAATGATTCCAAAATCGACCTACCCTAGTGTCTCATGGGACAACTGAAGACCAAGAATGACAAAATTTAATATGAATCACAATGGCAAAAATAATGAATTTGAAACATTAAAACACTCATATAATGGGCAAGACACTGGTTTTATATTATAAAGATTATCCATTATTTAGGTAGTGGTGGAGGGTTTTCTAGCAAAAGGATCAGAAAATAAATGCCAGAAGTATAACAATTACAATGAAAAAGCTTCCAATTTCTGGAAATTGTCTACAGATAGACACAATCATTCTTTCTTAATGAATCTTGTTCTCTTCTGAATTGACTCCAACTCTACTTTCTCAATTTCCCTTACTACCCACAGATCTAGTAATTATCTTATTGGCTGTGAAAAATTTGGATATACTTGTTGAAATTAGTATTTCTCAACCAACAAATTTATATATTTTTTTTTTGTTTTCCTTTCAACCAGACGAATGCAAAGTGTAACATAGAATATACTGTTCGTGCTTAAACTCTGAAGAGTCTTGTAACTTGGAAGAAAAAAAAAAAGATGAATATATAGGCTGGTGTATAAATGAACAGTGAAGATGCTTAAGTTTATCCCACCATCTCTTCTACAAAATAAAGAAAAAATCAGCAAACTTGGACCTTTGTGGCTAAAAAAAAAATGGAGTATCAAAAGGACAGTTTTTCTATTGACACCATTTTGTTATTTTGACTACTTTCACTCCTCGGCAATGGTTATTGTTTTAAAAAGCAATGAATTGGTCACTATTTATTGGGATGGAAAATTTGGTTTCTTCTGAAATGGAATTAAGAGACAGCTGGAGAATATCTTAATTCAGAATACTCAAAGATTTTTGGTAAACTGAAAAAATAAATCTTTTCTCGATCATGAATTTGAAAATAGGACGTAATTATTCACGTTATTTATGCTCAGACCATTATCCCCATCTTTGTTGTTGTTTTGTCCATTGTGTCCTCTAGCCTTCATCAGGTGATTGTTGATCTGGGTAACCATCAGGAAATTTCAAACTTCTCAAAGGGTACAATGGCTGGAATGATAATGAGGTCATTAATCTGAGTGTAAATAAGGATAATTCGTCATTCTCAGAAAATCAGGTGGAAAGTTATAAATAGTTGGTTTTAAAACTTGTGTAAAAAAACTCAGTTTTTCAATAATTGACAACAAAAATTATTCTCACAAAACTTTTGCTTTTTCTCTGGACAAATATGTAAAATTTCATTTTTCTATTTTTTTTTTTTTTTTTTTTTTTTTTCAGGCCAGAGAAAAAATACCGGAAACCTAACCCTCCAAAAGATCGTGAGAGAATTTGAGAAAAATTAACAATTTAAAGATAGCAGAGACATTTTCTTGTGAAATTTTCATGTAAGAAATAAAATTAAAAAAAAAAAGAAAACGTCAAAGAATTATACAATTTGTAAATTTGGGAATTTATTAAAGAAACCTGAAGATAGGTAATTGAGATAGATAATGTTTTTAACCAAAATGCCTTTTCCACAAGATTCTCATACAGGTGAACCTTACTGTAGAAAAAAATTAAAATATTTGTGATAACAATATATACATTTTTATATATCGAGAACAGTTTTGCAGGAAAGGTGGATGACAAAGTGGAAAAAGTTTTTGTGTGACACATTTTGTCTTTTATATATCGTGAGCCACATACAGCTGTTTGACCTTTAATATGCTGTGGCTCGTGGAAATATGTTGGATGACTTCCTTTTTTCATTACAGTTAATATAAAAGATAAAAAAGAAAAATTTAAAGCTTTATAATTATTTACTGAGTATAAATTGAGACCCCATTGGATTAAAACGTAAGTTTTATTCTCATAGTTAACAGTTTAAAAATCTGCCCACATGAATAAATATTATTGCATACATGCATTTCTTAATATTTATATAAAGATTTTGTAACAAAATGTGTATACAACAAAAGCATATATGTAAATTTTGTTCATGTCTTGTAGCTCTCAAACATCTGCACTTTATCGTGTGTGGCTCGTACATTAAAGCAAGTTTGGACGCCACTGATATATGAAAACTAATAGTGGATAAAAAAAATGACAAAATGGAAAAACTCCTTAGTGAAATTTTTTTGTTCTGAAAAGCAACTTCTTCAGACTAATAAGTTTTATAGATCAAGTTAGTCTCTGTCTGATGTGGACTTATTATAGTTAATGGTGAGACTTTTCTTTTAGCTTTGGCTCGCCATCTTGTCTCGGAGTCTGTAGTTCTGAGTTCATCATCAACACAAATCACCGGAGCAAGTAGGATAACTCTTGTACAGCTACAAATTATTAAACACAACATTGTGTTATTGTAATGTAAGGTCGATATCCCATTACAAGATATTTTAAGACTTTATTAGATTTTCACATTTGAAACTTTAAGCATATAACTAAATTGCTTATATAAAAGAGATAACTGATAAAAAGTTATATTTGATATTTCACGTTTACCCATGATGTTAAAAATGGCGGCGTAAAAGTCTAATTTTTTTACGTTAGAATAAATTTTCAGTATAATAAAATAAATCCATTCTGTAAGCGAGGTAATTCTTGTACTGCAAAACCTTACATTAAAATCAAATAACATTAGTTGTATTATCGCAAGTTAATTTACTAATGTTATAAAAAATGACTGCATATTTTTTACTCTTATCCAGTTTTAAATGTCTCGTTGGTTAAAAATCTTTATTATTATTGGTGAATCGGTGGGGTTATATGTCAGTTTTTGGAAATATAAATCTTCAGTAAAAAAAAAAAGAAAGAGAGATACTACTTTTTAAGATAGCAAAAAGTTACAAACATTAAAAATTTTATAAAACAGTTAAAAAACAGAAAAACAAACAAAATAATTCATTACGTTCTAGGGATGTCCCAGTTGTCGCTAAAAAAGTGGCATATCCTGATGAAAAAAGGCCCGAAACTTAATAAAAACAAAATTTTATCACAAAAAACTTTGTTATTAATAAGAGTAGAGACCAAAGTATTTTTTAATTATTTTTTGAAATTTTTTATTCATATTTAGCACGTTTAAATTTGAGGTTGAATTTTTTTTGTTTGTTTAGGTCAACGATCACTTAATATTTTGCACTAGCTTTTTTTTCACTTAAAAAAAAACACATAAATTTGGAAATTATTGTAAAAATCAAATAATTGTCCCAATTTAGTGAAACTTTCAGAACTTATTCCGAAATGACTGAATTTATTTAAGAAATGTTTGTCTTTTAGAAAGTCATGGTAAAATTTTTTTTTTTTTTACGTCTGATACACACCTTACTTAATTTGATGAAAACTTTTAAACTAGGAGGTTTGCCCTAAATTTTAATTAAATAAAGGAGACTTTGAGGAATATAAATCATAAATTTCCTTTTACATTTTCGGGCCGCAAAACCCCCAATTTTAGCTCTGAATTTAAAATACAAAAATGCAAGAAAACTAAGACATTTTTTTTTAATGAAAACAGCTTTTAATGTCTTTTATAAATAATGTATATTAAGGACGTTTTTTTTTTTTTTTTGTGAAATCAAAATCCTTTTCGGGAGAATAATAAATTTTTACGAGAATTGTTTACTTTTTAACAATCATGTGAGACATCGACAGCATGGAGTGTTGCTTTCCTTTCTATATCTACACTGCCCTTCAAACACTGATATTGTGCACTCTTTCCTCACAAATATTAAACGCACACATATTCACTCATTCAGACACACAGCACAGGGTGTAGAATTAACTTGATTATTTGGTCGATTGTTTTGGAGATAGGTGTAGGAATTTGTGAAATTATTGGTCGTAATGAGTTTGCTAGTTTGTGTGTTTTTATATTTTTCCATAGATATATCTTGGTTTGTATTCACCAATGATATTTTTTACAAGTTTCAAACGAATCTGTTTCTGCCTTAGCAGTGACACGTTTCTCTTTCTAAGGTTATCAATTGCTTTTCTACGTAGTTTTAAAATTTTGTTTTATCTTTTAAAATACTTGTAAATTTTAACTCCGAGTCTTTTTCTTTTGTTTGGTAATTTGTATACGCCAAGTGGGAGTTGCTTCCCTTTATTCTTATTGAATTTACTTGCATAAACTCAGGTACCCACCCCCAAAAGCGATATCTAAGATATAAAATACATTTTAAATACGAAAAATCCTTTCTTGAAGCTTTTAGTTTAGTTTTAATTCCAAGCTAATAGGTTAAATTTAATATTTCCAATAAACAAAGTACTTTGCTGTATTTCAGATCGAATTCAAATTGATTTAAAATTTAAATCGTTAAAATTGGCGATATTGACAAATCTGTCAACACAACATAACTCTCTTTAATAAAAATTCTTTCAAAATTAAAATATACTTTTCTGAAACTTTATTTGAGGAAGATAAACTGATTTAAAGTTTAATTAATCTGAATTAAAACAAATATTACTTTTAGTTTAAAATATCGCAGAAAAACATTTTTTTACACTAAGGTGGGTGTTTTTATGAGGTGTCGATAAATTTATTAATATCTTAATGTTTGTCATTTATACGTAAAGGGTACATAACTGTAAAATTACTTGACGAATATAACGTAAACGCCTTTTTAAAATATTCTTTAGCTACCCAGTAGAGTATCTAATATTTTGAATGTTTTTAGTTATTTACGGTTTATAGTTTTGTTTACCAAAACTCTTTTTGAGGAAATGTTAGAAAATTAGCAATAAATTTTAAATTTACTATAGTTGCTATTATTTTCTGATAATGTCGTGTATGGATGTCCATATTTACAAAAATTGGCACGTTTAAACACAAAAAAATCAAAATACCGAAGGCCGTTGAATTCTTGTAAGCTTTTCCATTTATGATTAGTAAATATAGTTTTTATTTAATAATAATATTACCTAGCCGCTACAAATTAATACGAAATTTTAAAAATGTAAAATTTTATAAATTAATATAATTAAAATTATTGTAAAAATTCATTATTTATTGAAAAAAAAAGTTTTCTTATGACAGTCGTGCCTATAATGTATATTATTCATAAAAGCTTTTCTAATTAAATAATATCTTAGTTTTACTGTATTTTTTAATTTACGATTTAGAGCAGATTTTTTTTGTAACTGGGGTCCTATTAAACAAAAAAAAAGTGATGATTTAAATTCTCCAAGAACTTGTTCTTATAACTAATATAAGCATTAAGTGCTACAAAAATGTAATTGACATGATCTTTCTTCCCCCTACGAAAGAAGCACAAATTTGCCTGTGTCATACATGGTCATCTGAATTAACTCGTGCCTTAGGACTAATTAAATGCCTGTAGGTGGGTATGAAAAAATCTGCATAACTGACTGAGGCACACATAAAAGCAGGCAGATTTTTTCTTTGGGTGAAAACAAGGATTATGGACGGCGAGGAATACATTTCAACTAGCTAGCTTTAAGGTTCGAGGACAAAGATGTGGCAGTAAGGAAGATGAAACAGATTAAAACATATATTACTACTAAAATTAAATAAGTGATGTAAAAACATGTAAAAAAAAAATATTAAGACTTTCTAAAAATGAAACATTTCTAAAATAATTTCATTTATTTGTGAATAAGTCCTGAAAGTTTCATTAAAATCCGTCAATTCTCTGATGTTTTTTTTTTTTTTTTGGCAAAAATTCCAAATCATTGTTTTTGGTCACAAAAAAACGCACAAAAAAAAACGCACAAATTTTCCATAGTAATTTATGGTCACCCATTGGTACAAGAAAAACAAATTTTTAATCTTAGTTTTGAAGGTTCTAAAAGCATTAAAAATATTAATAATAAAAAATCCTTTGGTCTTTCCTCTTAATAACATACACATTTTGACGACAAAACTTTGTTTTATTAAGTTTGGGGTATTTTTTTCTTCATGTATACTCATTTTGTTAGCAAATCTTTGAACGTCATTATTTAATTGTTTATAGAAATAACCCAGACGCTACTACACCATCGTCCTTATTCAATTACTGTATTCATAAATATTTCTGTTATCAAGAATAAATTATTTTTGTATGGCTGCGCTAAATACTGGTGTATGTCCTTCGGCTCCGAAGAAGACATTGTTTTACAATCATTATGGATCCGGGGGTGGCTTGGCAAACCAAGTGTGGACGCAAAGAGTCTGAAGCAGCGGGACACTGGTCGTCTGTCGGTGGTCGTAATCAATGCCAAAGTCGCATGGTGGCGCTGAGTAGTAAGTTTTTCATGTCGAGATTCTTCGAAGTTTTAGAGGGGGGCTTAGTGGATGTTCCACTGAGCTTAGTGGAAAAATAAATTGAGACTGGCTGCTGAAAAGCTGAAGCAACACACAAGAAGTGTTAAAATCAACAGCTATTTTATTCAAACTCTCGCTCGATTCATTTGCTCCCAGCATTCTCTAGTAGAACAGGAAGTGCTTACAAATCACATAATCACATTATTGATGTTATAACTATTATTTTCTTTGTTAATTAACTTTTAACTTTTCCAAATTAAAAAATTAAAAATTACAAATCAAGGTTTGCTGTGTTTATAGTCAAAGGGCGATAACTCATTCACTATGTAAAATCAAACTTGGAGTATTGTCGGTCCACTTCGAGTTTTTCTTTTGTATTACAAAATTTTAAAAAAAATTGGCTGATATCGAGTTTTTGTTCGTAATTTTGTAAACCAGATTTTTAACTAAAATTTTGGACATGCTAAGAATGAGTAAAAAAATATTCAAAAAATAATTTGGTATTTCTTCTCAAAAATGAAATATACATTTAAGATGAAAAAAAAAATGTTTTCATCAAGTTTCAGGTCGTTCTTGTCATGCTATCGATTTTCATGAAGGTACCTATGCATTATGATTATTCGTTTGAAAGTCCTTGTAATGATCATTACCTGGTTTCTATTTTCAAAACCTGTAAATGAAATATGTTTCTTATTTCTTCGGAAATCATTGTCGGAGTTAGCTCCTCCTCAGTTCCTTAATCCTTCAACAGGGGTCTCTCTCCCCTGGCTATAAATACTGGCTGACCCTTCGTCTCGACCTCTCTTTTCCACTTAGGCCTTGGAGAGGTAAATCTCTCATTTCAACTAACACCAATATGTGACCTCTCACAGATACAGCGTTTCCTAAATTCTGGGAACACGCAAAGAACAATACACGTACGTACGAACACTCACAACATACACAAATAATTTCTCCATACAAACTCTATGTAACTGTCTATGTCATTGTTTAACTTCTTATTGATATATATTTGTTTACATATATATATATATCGGTCTTGTTTGTTTTCTTCGTCTTCTTTAAACTTAATTAAAGTCCAACATTCTCATGGACCGGCTAGCAGGAAATTTTAACCTTCTGATATCTCTTCACATCTTCACCCCACGGTCCACTACATCATCTTTATTAGTCATTTCAGTGGCGCAATGTCAGTGTCTGCTGATTTAATCGTTCATTTAGTGTTCCAATATTTGTCTGTTTCCAATTTTATTCTCATCTTATCTCATCTTTTTAGAGTTGGTATTTTTCTGGCACCATTGAATGTATTAAATTCTTTTCCATGGACATTAAGGAAGAGGTGTTACTTTTAATTTTTCCTTTTTATTTGCTGGACGGTATATTACAAAACTAGCATTTTCTTAGATACTCCTCCCAACTCCCAGGCAACCACACTGATTTTCTTTCTTTATTTCTTTATATATATATATATATATATATATATATATATATATATCTGGTCTTAGTTTTTCATGTATGGCAATTCTGTCCAGAGACACTAGTAAATTGTCATAGACTGATAATCGATTCTGACTTAGAATATATGGCCTTATGCCTTCTTTTATTCTTTATGTGCCCATCCATTTAATGTAGAGTTTATTGTTTCCTGTAATACTGTGTCCTATTTAGTAGCTATTTTAATTTTATTTTATTCAAACTCTCGCTCGGTCCGTTTCCTTCCAGCATTCCCTAGTGGGACTGGAAGTCCTTACAAATTATCATAATCACATTATTGATGTTATAAAACAGTGGACAATGGCATTCCAATGTGATCGGCTGGCAGCGCGCTCCTTCAACTCCTTTGGTCTGATCTTGCAACCCGTGGAGTTTAGCTTTCATTGAGTCTTTGTACCATATTTATGTCCGACCTTGATGTCTTCTGCTACCAAGAATCTCTCTGTTCAACAATCACATTTTGTAGTGTCACTTTTTCCGAAGGCATTAATTCCTCTTGGAAAACAATGTCGTGCCACATCAACATTATCTAATGTGATTTTCTTTATTTTCTTTTTAATTCAACTCTCATTATTTGCTTTTCCTTTGACCAACCATTTTGATGCTTCTGGTGTCTGATGATTCTCAGTGAAAATGGCTAGCCTCTCTATCCCCAAAAATAGCTGACACCTAGTGGAAGCAAACACAGAATGTTTTTTTTCTCCTTTTACATTCAAAATTAATGAACGTTGAGCAAACGTTTTGGAAGGTTTATTTTCTGTTTCATGAATACAAATTATATCTTTTGCGGGGGTGTACTGATGATGCGTTGGCCTTGTCTGAATGAACATTGAAGTAAACGCTCAGAATCGATTATCAGTCCATGACGCCTCTGAGTGTTGACTTCAATCGTCACTTTTACATTTACATACGCTCTATCTCCGATATTGAGCACATTACCCCATACATATAGCACATCTTAAAACTATATATATATATATAATATATATATATATATATATATATATATATGAAGTAAAAGTTTTTCACTTAGCTGGTTGATGTTACCAGTTTCGTTGGTGCACCTATCCGTCCATTCTTCAGGAGGTATCAGCAATTTACTGCATTATGACACGGCAGCTATTACTGGCGTGGTTTGCATACATTCGCTGCTGATTAGATTTTCGCGGAAGATTACCTTTTTACGGTTCTTACTTGTCTCAATTACTGCGCAACTGAGGAGTCATTGCGCGCACAATAATCAAGACAATTTAATGTCTATTCTGCAACAAATATCTGCAAACAACGCCAGCTATGGCTGCCGCGACGCGAATGAGTCCGAACTTTTATTGTCGATAACTCCAAAACGGTAGATTTTATCAAAATTTCTTTGTTATTTTCGAATTAAGTATGTAAGTTTACACCTAAATATAACTATTTGGGAAATTTTTATATATATGATAATTATCGCGGGGCTTAAAAAACAAATTATCATTTTTTTTTTCTTTTTAAAATTATAAAAGAATATTTGTTATCATCCCAACCCCGGTGCACCAATTCTGAAAGTGTCCATAATGTATCGAAAGTGTGTATGGGGAGGGGGAGGGGGTAACTGCCTTCTGAATATTTTCTACAAAGTTCTCTAATAAAATAACATAAACAGTATATAATTCTTTCATTATTTAATAATTGGTAATTTAAAAAAAAAAAACACTGGGTACAGTTTTTTCTTTTTTTTTTGCTTTAATTTCGGAAGAAAACGCCTCCATTTTGGATATTCATGTATATGCGGATAGACAGCTTAGAAAGAAAAGCATTTATGTGATTGAATGTCGTGGGCGCCACGTGGCCTAGTTGAAATTAAATAGTGGGCTTGCCATGAACTAATTCTCTTTGTGGACACGTCTTGTCGCTACTGCGCCCTGATGGTTAAGAGTGTAAAATAGTTTATATTTTTTATTTTTGTGTCGCTTATTACCACGCCACCTATCGGGCGTTAAGCGATGCCCTCTGGCAGAGATGGTGGGGGTAATAGCACATATTCTCTTCATCAACTTCTGCAAATAACTCATGCACACCGCTTGAAGTGCAAAGTACAAGGGGCATTACAGATATAAAAAAAAAGAATGGCTCAAAAAAATAAAAAAAATAATAATTATATTCCATGAAAATGATTGTTGCTATTTTCAGCATATACATATTTACTGTTCTTTCGTTTCAAGATTTAATAAAAAGATTTTTTTAATTTAAATTTGCAAATAATGTTATTTTTTTCTGTCTCTTTTTATATCAAATGTTTTAAAAGTTGGGAGTTGCCTCCCTTGTATTGAATTATTTTTTTTCCACTCTAATACTGGACTGATTTCACCAGAGAGTTATTTTACCGGCAATATTTACTCTTTCATAAAAGCAGATCTGGGATGGGAATGAAAGCAGTGCTGGCACCGACCCTGAATCCATCATGAAAATTCAGGATATGGAATTAGTAAATGCTAAACAATTGAAATAATTCGGTGTATGGATCACAGTTATAACAAATTTAGTATAGGAGATGCGGAAAGTGAAAATAGAATTGGCTGTATTAGAGCTACAAAGCCAAAACATTAACTTAAAAACTCAAGCCACTTTCTTAAATAGCCTCGTCAGATCAAGACTTTCATACGGATGTCATGCATGACGCCAAACCCGTTCAGAAATATCTAAACTGTCAGCTGTATACAACCATTTCAATGATCGATAGTTGAAAATGGCTTTGAACAAAGGAAACTTTTAAATCTCAGCGAGAATCATCCTTCATCAAACCTTGGGGATTGGCGCTACAGAATCACAAACAAAGAACTGCACCAATTAAGAGAAACCACGTCACAAGAGGACTTCCAATAACAACAACTATTAAAATGAATAGCACGTCCTTACACACGCGCCACCAATCTGCCACTAGGTGGCATATCACTAGCGTTTGCCGCTGTTGGGCCACCGATATGGCAATATTAATGCTAGCGGCCCACCGGTGGCTACCACCAGAAGACCATTGGTGTTGCCATCGGCGGCGCGCCAGCGCCTTTCGTGTAAGGGTGTAACTCTAAGAGAAAATATCATAATTAAGATGTTGATGTTTCACCCTAATTCAAACCAAAGGTTAGGTTAATATATTGGAAAGATCAATAACAGTGACTGGACCTGAGAAATCTATTTTCATGTAAAATTGTTTTGAGAGAAAGATTTTATAAATTTCATCCGACAATGGCACCGGCTGCTCAGTCAATAAATGCCAAATGTTTCCTTCTAGGGAAACGACTAATATTACCTTTACCGCTATTAATAACAAAACAAGTTCTTTTTTTCGGATTAAATTTTCTAAAATCATTGTTTCTGTCTCCTTGCATATTAAAATATTTTGAAGAGTTGTCTCCCTTTTATCGAAGTATTTTTTGACGCTGTAATATTGGAGTTACTGCTGACCATGCATTCCGTAGTTTAGAAGTAATCATCAAGTCATCAGTAAAAGGAAGAGCCCGAAAAAGGATGAGCCCGAAAAGGAGGTCATCAGTAAAAGGAAGAGCCAGAAATGCGATTTGCAGGCCGGGGACACGAAAATCAAGCAGGTGCGGAAGTTTAAATATCTGGGAAGCATTTTGACAGAGGACGGTAAGTGCGACACTGAGATCCCTAGACGTATAGGGATGGCCAAGGACGCATTCCAAAAGCTGGGCAGAGTATTGCGAGACAGGAGGATCTCTTTGGTAACAAAGAATGCTGAACTGTTACGTGACATCTGTCCTTCTTTACGGTAGCGAATGTTGGACGGTCTCCTTAAAGATGAAGAAGATACTCGAGGCGACGGAGATGTGGTTCTACAGAAGGATGCTGAGGATATCATAGACCGAGCGTGTGAGCAACAATGAGGTTGCAAACAAGGAGAAGGCTTATACTTAACATCAGGAATGAGGAAGGAAGGCCAGTAGTATTTGATACTCACAGGTCGAATAGAGGGAAAGAGACAAGGGAAAGCAATACATGACATACCTAACGGGCTTAAGCAAGTCGATGACAGAACGTGGTTTGGGGGAGGTGGCAGAGAGGCAGAACTTGTTGAGAGCTACAAGGGATAGAGGGAAGTTGAGAGCCATGATCATGTAGGAGTTAACTCCTCCTTAATCGTCCAAATTGTTCACTAGGGGTCGCTCTCCCTACACTATAAATACTGGGCGATTTCTTGCCTAGTCCTCTTTTTCATTTCTTCATTTTCAGCGAACACATCTACAACGTAAGCTCTCGCAGAAGATTGCGTCTTCCCACTTGTGGGAGCCGCCATGAGCATTATACACACGCACGCACGCACGCACGCACGCACGCGCGCACGCGCGTACGTACGAACATTCACCAAAATACAAACTCTTTACGTTCACACAAACACAAATGTTAATGTCTATGTCCATTGTAAATTTTGTTGTTTAATACATATATTTCTTAATATATATATATATATATATATATATATATATAAAAGTGAACATAGAAGTCAACACTTAGAGGCGACAGTCTGTTTCATGCTAGACGCAATCGTCAGGCAACTATCTCTGATATTGAGCACTTTATCCCATAAATATAGCACACTTTAAGACTATATTTCTTCATATATATATATATATATATATATATATATATATATATATATATGTATCGGTCTTGTTGGTTTTCTTTACACTTCTTTATGGTGGATTAAATCTCTAAGTCCACCATGTTCTTGTAGTGGACCTTCTTCTAGCAGGAATAAACGCGCATGTTCCTAATTTAACAACACGCAAACCCAAGGTCCGCCACAATCACCTACGTCATGAAATGACACGGCATATAAAAAGGAAAAAAAATATTGGAGTTATTTCATCGAATTGTTATTTACCTGCAGTATTTTCTCTTTCTCTTTATTTTTGTAAGTAAACAAATATACAAGTTCACAGAAATATTTTGTTTATTCTGATAATATTAATCAAGATATAGTGTTTCAGAACATAGACAATTCAACAATCAACATCAACATGTCAATAAATATTAAATAACGAAAATGATTTAATGAAAAAACATTTCACAAATATTAGAAGAAAAAAATTACCTTAACATATTATTAAAAATAAAAAAGTTAAACTATGTTTTCTATATTTTTAACACAAATTTAACAATCACTAGCAGCATGGCCCGGCGTTGCCCGTGCTTGATTCAAAAATCGTACGACTCACAGCAATCGCTATCACTTGACTTAAAATATTTTTGCCCTTCCTTGCCTTTGAAGGAGTGCCCTTTGCCGTGCTAATGTTGCTACATGCCTTACTTCTTGCCTATCTCACACTGCGAATTTTTTAGAAGCTCTATACTAAACATTAAATCTGTTACGAAAAAAGAACTAAACAAAATGAACACAAAACGATCAGCTTTAAAAAAGGAATCGTAACTGGAAAAACCGAATGAAAAAAGAATGTTAACAACAAATACTTTCTCACACCCAACCCAGTTCTGCGGAATCAGAATCAACGTTGAGTTTAAGCAAGCGAATGAGCCAATTGGAGTAAAGTGGCATGCAGATTTAAATTTTTCAAACTGGTGACGAATGCAGCTATCGATTTTTTTTGCATGCTAGCATGCTAATTAACATTCGTGTCAGTCAGCTGTTGGCTCTCACGCTAGCCAACAGAATGTTCCTGCCTATTCATGGCAGCCAGCTATAGGCTCTCGCTCTGACCAGAAGAAAATGGCCGCAAAGAAGCATGAAAAAAAAAATCGATTATTTCCACTATCGATGGGAGTTGGGAAATGCAAAGTCGGTCTTGGCCTTACCGCTAACTTGGGGCATGTGCATGTAAATTTTGGTGCAAATCCGTCGAAAATTTCGGCCGTGCATTCGTTACACACACACACACACACACACACACACACACACACACACACACACACACACACACACTGCCTTTTATAGATAGAGATAATTGTTTTTGTTTTTATTTTCAAGGAAATTTTGTTTAAAAATGTTAGCAATAGTTTCTAAAAATCTTTTTGGTTCAATGAAGAAAATAGCTTACCGGCAAATTGTGTCGCTTTCTTTTTAGTCTTAAATGACGAAAAGAAAATAGTTGCTTTTCATTAAAAAATAAATATGGGCTAAATTTTTCAAATCACAACTGAACCGTGACTCTGAATGTCTAATCTGATTAAATTTCTCTTGTTATCATTTTGTGACCTTGGCTCATTGTTGTTAGCTCCAGTCCTAAGTGTGACTATACATATTTACTACATTTAGATTAGCGCAAAGGTCAGGATAGGGAGGCACCCAGTGAAGAGCAGTCTCACTCGCAACGATTTGTGATAAAAAAAGTGAAAATAAAATTACTCTCTGTCTGCAAATGAAAAACCTTTACCTTAAAATGCAGGATAAGTAAAATAACATTAAATGCAATGTCAAACGCTATCTACTGTCCTTCTCTTTTCACTTCTTGTACCTTAGTAATGTTTCTTTTTTTTTATTCTTCCATATCTAGTAACCCCTTATCACTTAGTGGCTTTACTGCTTTGCTTGGGGTGAATTTGCATAAAAAAATCGATTTAACTTTCAATTAAAACCGATATTTTATTAGTTTTTTTAACTTCGTAAAAAGGCTTTAAATGCTTTACTAATAACGAGGAAGAAATTGTAAGAAAAAATGTTTTTTCACGACCTTAATTTTAGACAGCTGGAGTTAATGGGTTATTGGCAGAAATCTATAATAAATCCTAGATTTTTCTTTTATAAACCTCTAATTAATCTCAGTTATTTTTTTAAATCTTTACAATTAATAACGTATCTATGTCTTGCAATTTCATCTTCAATTTATGCTTTTTCAACTTCAAAAGTATGAAAAATAAGAAATATGATTATCTGCCCTTGGCAATTTAAGGTTAACCAATCAGCTTACAGTTGCTGATTGGCGCGTTTTTCTACCTCTTTTTGAAGAACATTCACTCTTGGAAAGACCTAGGAAATGAACACTTGCAGAACCAGCCTGCTCTACACCGTTATCACGACAGTGTCGCGTTCTATTCTTTATTTATTACAACGTCTGCATCCACCACGTGAGAATCTCTTATGGGACCCACATCAATTCCCTATAATAGTGTCCTGGAATAAAAAAAAAATGGGCAGAAAAAATGTCACATAACATTTATTGAAACAAAATAAATCTCTAAATTCTATTGTTCAAACAGAAATTTTGAAATAACCTGAATTAAAAATCAAACAAAATATGTAAAAATTCAAGTCGTATAACATATTTAATAAAATTTATTTTGAAATATTCAGTTTTATTTATATTATTTACAGCCGGACAAAAGTCCTTATCTTTGTTGTTATCAAAAACTTTTAGCCATTGAACTCTCCGGCCTTCAGTTGTCTCTTGATTCAAATAATTTAAAACCGAACTAAGCTATGGGAATCAATTGTTCTCGTTTTGCTGTTCGTGTCTACGGATATATCGCCTAGTCCTTTATTTTTAGTATTGCTCAGTTATTGCAACTCTTGTAGTGAGAGCGAAAATAATAACTCCATTCACTCCTTTCAAATCTGGAGGGTTGAGGTAGAAGAAAGAAAGGAATTCGCGAGCCTATGTGAAATTTCCTTTGGACCAATGAAAACCTTTCCTTCACAGAAATTGACTGGTGAGCTGAGAAGAAGATGGAGAGTGATTCGCGAGCCCATTGTTTTTGGACCAATGAAAACCTTGCCTTCACAGAAATTGACTGGTGAGCTGAGAAGATGGAAAGTAATTCGCGAGCCCATTGTTTTTGGACCAATGAAAACCTTGCCTTCACAGAAATTAGCCGGTCAGACGAGAAGAAGTAAGCGAAGTAACGAGCCTACACGAAATTTTTTTAAATATAAAATGAGGAGAAAAATTAAATTAAGGAGAGAAGAGTGTCTGAAATGTTAATTTTATCTGATCCTTAAGGACCCCTAAAATCTATGGACCCCAAGTTAAGAAGCCCTACTATGAGCCAATAGCAAAAAAGATAAAAATGTGAGCGTTTGGATAATGTTGCACGTATATTAGTGTTTATGTTTCCTTATAAAATTAATGTCAGCAGTATTTTGAAGACAGAAGTATTTGGTCGAGTTAACTCGGACATTCATGAATTTATAATGCTGTCATATAGGAAATAAATGAATGGAATCGCCCGTTTATGTAAATGAATGGAATCGCCCGTTTATGTAAATGAATGGAATAGCCCGTTTATGTAAATGAATGGAATCGCTCGTTTATGTAAATGAATGAAATCGCCCGTTTATGTAAATGAATGGAATCGCTCGTTTATGTAAATGAATGAAATCGCCCGTTTATGTAAATGAATGGAATCGCTCGTTTATGTAAATGAATGAAATCGCCCGTTTATGTAAATGAATGAAATCGCCCGTTTATGTAAATGAATGGAATCGCCCGTTTATGTAAATGAATGAAATCGCCCGTTTATGTAAATGAATGAAATCGCCCGTTTATGTAAATGAATGGAATCGCCCGTTTATGTAAATGAATGAAATCGCCCGTTTATGTAAATGAATGAAATCGCTCGTTTATGCAAATGAATGGAATCGCCCGTTTATGTAAATGAATGGAATCGCCCGTTTATGTAAATAAGCGGAGTTGAGGAGGGTTAGCATTAGGTCTTAGCCGCCCGTTGAGATCTTGACGAACTCTCTGCCTTCGTAGAGAGGGACCAAGACGAGGCTATGCCGAAGAGCAGTGTCCCGTCTGGGGAGGTAGACAAACACGATCCTGTTTTTACTGGGTCTACGGGGAATTTTTGCCCGAGCCTACGGATTCGGAATCGCACCACGTAAAAACTGGCCTTGTGCCGCATCGTACCTTGTGGGGAGGCTAGGTAAATACCGAGTCAGCATTAGGTCACAACCGCGTGTTAAGCTCTTAGTGCTTGTCGAACTCTCTGCCTTCGGGCAGAGATGAACCCAGACGAGGTTATACCGAAGCGCAGAGTCTCGTCTGGGGAGGTAGACAAATCCGTCCCCGTTATTACGGGGTCTATGGGGAATTTTTGCCTGGGCCAACGGGCTCGGAAAAACCCACGTTAAACCGGCCTTGTGTCACATCCTGCTTTGTAGGGAGCTCGGGTAAATACCGAGTTAGCATTAGGTCAATTGCTAATTGTACCTTCGTGTATTAAACCTCATATTTCATTACTTAACTACGAGTTTATCTTTCTTATCTCGAAAAAAAAGAATACAACAAACAACAAACATCATGGTCCTGCATCAAGATCAGAAGGTCATTTGGATAGTGTTATTGGTCCTTACCTATAACTACAGAATGGACTCTTCCTAACACTATGTATACTACGCCTCTCAAGAGAGAGGGACGAATCGAGTCGAGACGATAGTAGTTCTGATTAGCTAGGTATAGGATAGTTAGTTAAGACCAGCCTTTACCCCTCCCTTTTTTCGGCCTTGTGCCACAATTTGTACATTTTTGTACGAATAAATAATGAGACGATAGTAGTTCACTCCAAACCAGACTGACAGTCATACTAACACCTTCCACATCTTGTATTATTATTCCGTGTAATATATCTTCGTTATTTCTACTCTTGTGTTCGTGTTGTTCTTCCTTGGTCCTAACCTGGACCATAACAGATAGCATTCTGTGTCATAACATATCTCGTCAATGTAGGTGGTTGCTGGGCAATCAACTTGTCTTGCGACATGGCTAGGTGTTCAGAGCAGTCGATCACTCGCGAGTTCTTGTTTTGCTCGCCAGCAGTATCCTGCAATGCGCACTGCCTTCGCGTAAGATTGTAGAAATGTCAGCGATGGGTCCATAGAGCTGTGATTTAGTTGGATGTTGTCTCCAAGAGATGTTAAGCATAGCTCTCAGCACCCGACTGTAGGTTCCATCAGGCTTAGACTCTAGAGTCTTAGTTAATGTCCAAGCAATGGCACCTTACATTAACACCGCCTCTACAGTGGATCGACAGAATCTCCGCTTGAGATTGTCAGGTAAATCAGATTTCCAGATTCTGGTAGATCAGATTTCCAGATTCTGGTAGATCAGATTTCTAGATTACATCCATTTTATTCAAGGCAGCTTACGCTTTAGCTATGCGAATTTTTCACACTCTTTTCAGTAGAATTTAGTTCGCTTTCTAAGTATGTAAAAGTTTGACTATACAAATGAGCTAGCTATCACTACAGATACCATTACCAATGCCACGGTTCTGCTACATCATCTAGAAAATGCTGCCAACGATGTTGGGGGTTGTACACACATAGCCAATTTTTCTAACTGCCTTTGAAAGATTATATATATCTTCAGAAATGGCCAGATATGGTCACTGTATTGTCTGTATTGACTACAGGCAGCTCTTTCGCCTGAATTCAATTTACCGGATAAAACAGTTTCTTACAAGCTATGAAATGATAACTAGAAAATTCGTGCTGATGATATTTACAGTAGGAAATGTTTGTACAGTCCATGGTCCGAACACGTGACACATACGGTACGGTACACAGCGGTAGTGGGGAACCGAGACAACCGGTTGCTACAACTCTGCTTAAGCCAAACTTCATAGTTTTAGTCACAACAATAAAACTATTTGATAAAACAAACGATCACAGTATATAGTGAAAGATAATAAAAAAATCATTTAGGACTACAGCAAAGAAGCTTCGACTCTAGACAGATATATTCCAAAACTTGACGGCAGACACAGAAAGGAAACTGCAGGGAATCCTAGAAAAGGAAAGCGTGAAGAAAGGGCTAACTATCAGTTGTAAGAAGACAGAATGTATTGTCGTCAGCAAGAGAAACAGCTACGAATTGGATATGAATAAATCAAGCAAGGAAGGAAATTTAAATTTTTTCGTCAGAATCGATCTTGCATATTTATAAATCTACCGTTCGTCCGTGCACTGAATACTGTTGCCATATCTGGTCTGTTGCTCCTGATATTCATCTCGAGATACTTGACAAAATTCAAAGAAGGATCTGTAATATAAACGATCCTGACCTGGCATCTCGAATTCAGTCAATTTCTAACCGACGTGACGTAGCTTCCCTATGTCTTTTCTACAAATATTTTCATGGCAACTGTTCTTACGAGCTTTTTTTCTCCACTGGTGCCCTGACTAGATGAATTTAAACGGACCGCTAGA
Source organism: Acanthosepion esculentum (assembly GCA_964036315.1). NCBI lineage: Eukaryota > Metazoa > Mollusca > Cephalopoda > Sepiida > Sepiidae > Acanthosepion > Acanthosepion esculentum. Next base: position 84,178,299 of record OZ038504.1, read on the forward strand.
TTGGCATCTAAGTTGAACCCTTTTACTGGTGAAGTAGCTAAATGCAACCGTCACTTCTACTCCAACAGTTTCTTTTCTCGCACTTCCCGCCTGTGGAACTTCCTTCCGCTTACTTGCTTCTTTGATAACTACAATCGTCAAAAGTTTAAATGCAATGTCAATCGCCATCTTCTGTCTCCTTGAATCCTGTTCATCTTTTGTCCTTTTTCTCAACCCTCTCTATTCTCAATCTTCTCTTTCATTTTCACTCACTGCAACCTTCTGTGTGCTAGTGGCATTCCCGCCTTGCTTTAGGTGAAATGATTAAAAAGAATCTGTGAACAGTGGACAGAAAATGCGACATCGAAATCCGAAGGTGTATTGGAATAGGGCAAGATACCCGCCCAAAAGCTAAGGAAAGTTTTAAGAAACAGGAAATTTTCGTTAGAAACAAAGAAACGAAGACTGAACTCTTATGTAATACGATCCTCCTCTATGTCAGTGAATGCTGGATAATCTTCTCATAGATGGAGAAGAGACCTCAGGCGATAGAAATATAGTTCTACAAAAGGATTATGAGAATATCATAGACTGAAAATGTGATTAACCCTTTGAACACTGCGTTCCTGAACAATTTTAACTCTTCTGCCTGAGCTCTTGAGTCAAAATTCGCCAACAATTGGTATGTAATGTTTCACGGTAGATATAAAAATAATTACAAAAAAATATAAGAATTATACTTAGCAGGAAGAGAGTATGATTGCATGCCTTCACTTTATCGTCAGACTTCTTCATGGTAAAAACGATCCTTTTTTATCCAATACACATGCACAAAACACAATGAAAAGGGACAGGCATATTGGTATAACGTTCGATGAGATCAGAATATTACAGCTTCTCTGATTGGCTCTTCAAAATAAGACAGCCAATAGCAAAACACGACACAAGTGTTTAACCACCGTTCAACCAGTGGCTGAGCATTAAGTCATTTTTCTTTACCACTGTTCAACCGGTGACTGGGCATTACGTCATTTTTCTCTACCACCGGTGAAGCAGTGGTCAGGCTCAAAGGGTTAACGAGGAAGTTTTAAGAATAATGGAAACAAAAAGAATGCTTATATTTAGAATCAGGAAGAGACAATTGGCATTTCAAAGACAAATAATGAAGAAAGAGGGCTTGGAGAATTTGACACTCACAGGGTTTATTGAACGCAAGGTGTCCTGCAAGTAACTACGATTTTCTTCTTTTTTGATTCTCGTAATAAATTTATTTTTTTATTGCAAGTGTTTTTCTTGTGTCGAATAAGACAGAAGATTATCTTTTCTGCAAGAGTCCCTCCCTATCACCAGTTTTTAAATTGTAAAGTTTTCTAGTCATTTTGTTGTTGAATTTAAATTTTTTCTTTCATCTACTTTTTTAAACCATTCCCACCATGTTTGCATCTTCACTTCATTGGCGAACTTTCTGTACCCATTTTCTCAAAGTAAGCATCCCTCCACAACTTCCTGTCCTTTTCTGTTCTAAGTCACCCCCCCTTAACATTGCTCTTTTTATGTTTTGCCAACTCGTTCACTAATTTACTCGCTGTTTCTTCCTGCCTCTCTCGTATTTTGTTTACAATGATGTTCACCCTGTACAAGGCCTAAGAGCCACTCGAGGTAGAGATTCACAGAGTAAGAAGCACCACTTAACATCAACGTGATAATGCCAACAAGACGCAAGGGGCCACTGGACGTGAAAGAGAAAGAGAATGGAAAGAACGAGAAATCCAATCCTAAACACGAAACAAGGGATAATCCTCTACTCCTGTTCAAAAGACTTATTGAAGAAAAAAAAATGTAAAGAAATAGTAAATAAAAGTATAGAGTTTTAGGTAGAGACGTTAGAAGTTGTTATGAATTTGAACGCAATTCAAAATAGGAGGAAGACAAAACGGCAATAACCTTTTCTTAAGAAAGGCTTTATTAAAAAGATTTCGCAGCAGAACGACGCTATTGGTGTTTCTCCGCATAATGCACCTCCTCCCTAGAATACAGCACAATTTTACAAAAATGTATCTTCATTTACATACAAGAAATTTACATAAAAAACACAAAAGAGTAGTTCATTTCATATCAGAAGTATAGAATTGAAGTCGACTTTAGAAGGAACCGGAAACCCAATCTGAAACATTACTAAAGGGATTGGAGAGTTAACTCCACTTACTTTCCTAACGAAAAAAACTGCCACTAGGGGACGCTTTCTGAACCTATAAATACACTGTAATATTTTCCATCATTTTTCCTATTTTCCTGGGACATGCTAGGATGTAGGTCTATCGTAAAAACGCGTTTCTCATTGGGAAACGCAACTTCATTTTCTCTAGGACTTTAACACATATTTTACATACACGAACATTTCACTAGTCTTTAAATATTTTCATGCATGTTTATTGTATTGTCACATGCATACAGTATCACTGTCTTTGTCGCTTGCAACAATGTAACCGTTTGTCTTGTTAATAATACATTATCGTTTGTTTGTATATATATTGGTTTTAATTATTTCTTTGTATTTTATTACCCGGACGCGCATGCAAGTCCGCCATTTTTGTTGTGAGATAAACATTCCAGGAGACACGTTTTTCCACACTCAAACACCAACGTACATACTTTACTCCCACGACAGGATAAATCTCTACTACTGTTCAAAAGATCGGGGAGGAGTTTGAACCGGACGATATCCACTCCTTGTCGTCAATATGTCCTGTGAGTGTTAGATTCCCCAAGCCTTCTTTTCTCATGTTTCCCAGAAATTTAAACTGTTAACTTTACGATTGTAAGTATAAAATTCTTTGTAGTTGTTTCTTTAAAACTTTCTCGTTGCTCATATGTTCAGCCGACAGTATTTTCAGCATCCGTCGATAGAATCGCATCTCTGTTGCTTCAAGATTGATTTATTTATAAATAGATGATGTAGCATTCACTGTCATGTAGAAGATTAGAATGAATTAGAATGAATTATATCGAGTCAGTTGCTGAATTATATCGAGTCAATTGCTGAATTATATCGAGTCAGTTGCTGAATTATATCGAGTCAATTAGGTCTGCTGCTAGGAAAGTTGGTTCACTGTAACGGGCGAGACCATTTTTCTCGCTAGAATTCGTCTTGCATCTACCATTCATCCGAGCAATGAATATCGTTGCCACATCTTGTCTGGTGCTTCTGCTATATATCATGGGATTCTTGAGAAAATCCAAAGAAGAATCTGCAATGCTATCAGTCCTGACCTGGCATCTCAGCTTCAATCCCTTCCCATCTATGTAACGTAGCTTACTCATGCCTTTTCTATAAGTACTTTCATGGCGATTGTTCTGATGAGCTTTCGTCTTTGGTACCGCGACATGAATTTAACTTTACTACTACATTGGCAGTTAGGTCTCGTCATTTCACCGTTGAAATTGCTAGATGTAACCATAAGTTCTATTCGCCTGTGGAAGTTTCTTCCGGATTCCTGCTTTCCTGTCAACTGTGATCGTTAAAAATTTAAATGTGACGTCAATTAGTGGCATTATCGCCTTGTTTGGAGTGGAGTGATTAAAAAAAAGTCCAGCACAATTTTCTTTGTTTCTAAGGACACCTATTCCTCTCTCTGTATACTTTGCTTAGTTTCTGAAAGGCATCTTTCTTTATTCCTGTAAGCCATTAGATTTCAGTTGTCTCTTTCTTATTGTATGTATTAGTTTTTTGTCGTTCCTATTTCCATTAATGTCCACATGTTCAGTTCATGGTATTCTCAGCATCTACCCTGAGAGCCACTTCTGTTGCATCACGTTTATTCCATATATGAAGAAATTGTCCAGCATTTATTCCCATATATGAGATTAGATATTACATAGAAGTCCAAAACAATTGCAGAAAAAAAGAGAATATTAATAAAAAAACAAAGAAATTAGTGCTTAAAACAAATCTGCAGAGTGGAAAATGCTAATATTTTTTGACATTTTTCTTATAAATTTATTTATTTTGTCGCCCATTCATTTCTCGCGTTATCAAAGGAGAAAGGACTGAGCCAAACGATAACACACAGCCACACACCCACCAGGCTGCTTATTAACCGACTTAATCGACAAAGTCGACATTCTGGAATATTTCTTCCCACCCGGTGTCGGACATATGGGTAACAGTCATCACCCAGTTTTCAGCGATGAACGGGGAATTGGGTATTTTGACAAATTCTAAAGCAAATATTATGTAATTCAGTCATTTCGTTCAAAAGTGAACGCAGATTTGTGAAGCCGATATTTTTATGGTTTAAAATGGTTTATTATTGCTTTTAAAGACTAGATATTTTTTTTTGCAACATGGTGACGCAATGTTTAATTCATCACAGTATTTAGTATTGTTGAACTAATCGCTAATATTTTTATCGAGATTTACAAACTCTACGTTTCGTTCAATTTCGCAAAGCAGTTGATGAAATATAAAAATTTAAGGAAAAGATATGCAAAAACAATATTGCATCTTTATTTAATAAGTATTTGTTGGTTTCATCGTGAAATTCTTTTTAAAATTGCAGTAGTATTTTGTGTGTCATATAATAAAACTTCTAATAAAATTAATGAAAAGACGGACAGACGGAAAAATTTTATATATAGATAGATTGTGGCGAACTTCACATTAATTTAACTTTAGATTAGGAAACAGGGCTGACGCAGAAAAGGATACCCAAAAGACATTGTTACACATAAAATATGTATTTAACAAGATGTACAATATCAAACGACGATGTGAAGGAAAGCATGCATTTAAGTAAGAAAAGGTTGTCTCTCTTTAACTGTTATTTTAATGTTCCAAAGTTCACTGGAAGAATGTTCATGAGAGTCTGTTGTAATGATTGTTCTTGAAAGATATTGCTGTGTAAGAAGAGTTTATGTGAGTGTGTATAATGTATGTTCAGCATGTGAGTGTGTGTGTGTGAGTGAGAAAGTTGGCGCATGGTTTCAACTGTCGTGGATTCGTTTGGCAGTTGGAATTCTCACTGAGGAAATGAAAAAGACCTTAGCTTTTATAAGCGACTGTAGGCTCCAAATCGTTGCGCGGGAAGAATTATTCTTCACGTGTAGATGATCTGATTGGTTGGCATCGACCAATCAGCGAGCGAGCTTTGGGGAGAATTAAGAAATCTTCTGTGATCCGTTTCTCCCAAAAGTGTGCAAAATTGACTACTTAAAAATAGAGCGATTACAAAATTGTCGCATTACTGTGATTTGTAAATTGCCTATAATAACGTAGTGGTGATTAATTAACCAATGAATGCGTTATATGTGATTTGTATTTTTGTATGTATGTATGTTCGTGCGTAATAGATCCGTACAAAATCATTATCATTTTTTTGTTTGTTTAGGAGCTTATCATTTTTAAGATAGTTCATTATGACTATTATAATTTTTAATAGGTTATTTTTAAGGATATGTCATTATAGGGCTTTTTGTTTAGGATAAGTAATTATCATTATTTTAGGATAGATTATTATCATTGTTTAAGATAGGTCATTATCATTCATTTTTTCGCGAAAACATGGAAGGCGACAACCTCTCTACCAGCCGTATTGTCGACCATGGCGGTAGTAATTGTTGAAGGAAACCTAAACGTTATTTTCCTGTGGTTGGAGACACAAATTAAAAATCTTAAGTGGAAAAATCATATTGTACAGACGAAACAACCACATTGCCAATTTTTAAATTAAAAAAAAACTTTCTCGTTTTAATTATCCGAAAACATTTGTTTATGATTCAAAAGGTAAAAGAATTTCAATATATTTTGTTTTTTACTGCTACGGAATTTGATGTCTGGTTCTGAAAACATGATATTTAGGCTGTGTTTGGTACTTGGTTGTGTTTGGAATCTTATCATTCTGGATTCACAGTAAGTCAAGGGAACCAAATTTGTTATCTTGACTTTTATTTTTTCAGCTTTTCTTTACTTTTTCTTCTGTATTCATTTGCTTTTTACAAAATTTACTCCTGTTTACGAAGCCGAACAAACAGAAATTCCATTTTCTTTCCTCTACTTTCTGCTTTTCAAAAAAAAAAACCTCTATTCTTTCCAATTTAATTTCTTCTTTTTCCCTTTGTGCTTCTTTTCTTTGTCTCTTTTTTTCTTCTTTTTCCCTTTTCGTTTCTTATCTTTCCTTCTTCATTTCTTTTCCTTCTTCATTTCTTCTCTTTCTCTTTTCGTTTCTTCTCTTTTCTTCTTCGTTTATTTTTTTTTTACACTTCGTTTCTTCTCTTTCCCTCTTAGTTTATTTTCTTTTCCTTCTTCGTTTCTTCTTTTCCTCTTTTTGTTTCTTCTTTTTCCCTTTTCGTTTCGTTTCTTTTCTTTTCCTTCTTCGTTTCCACTCTTTCTCTTTTCTTTTCCTCTCTTTTCCTCTTCGTTCTTTCTTTTCCCTCTTCGTTTCTTTTCTTTTCCTTTTTGTTTTTTCTCTTTGTTTTTTTTCTCTTTTCCGATTTGTTTTTTCTCTTTGCCTCTTCGTTTCTTTTCTTTTTCTTCTTCGTTTCTTCTCTTTCTTTTTTCGTTTCTTCTCTTCCCTCTTTTTTCTCTTTCCCTCTTCGTTTCTTTTCTTTTCTTTCTTTGTTTCTTCTTTTTCTCTTTACGTTTCCTCTCTTTTCCTCTTCGTTTCTTTTCTTTCTTCTAACACTCACAGGACATATTGAAGACAAGATAATCAGGACGAAACAGCGAGGAACTGGTTTTAACCAATTTGCTTGAATAGACGGCAGAAGAATGACAGAAGCATTGTTAAGCTTCAAAGGTTATAAGGAACTTGTAGAGAGCCATGAAGGGACACGCATATCACAGAAAACTAATGTTATCAAAGCTAATTCTCAATATCAGTCAGATTTTATTTTTCATCTTAATCTTGAGTATCTGTCTATATTTCTGAGAGGAGGTATTATGTACACTATTTATATTATTCGGACTATTGTCCTCATCTTTGTTGCCATATTTATTACAACGTTTCGGTCGTTGTACGCTCCGGCCTTCATCAGTATCTGTCTATATTTCTGAGATGAGGTATTATGTACACTATTTATATTATTCGGACTATTGTCCTCATCTTTGTTGCCATATTTATTACAACGTTTCGGTCGTTGTACGCTCCGGCCTTCATCAGTATCTGTCTATCTTTCTGAGATGAGGTATTATGTACACTATTTACATTATTCGGACTATTTTCCTCATCTTTGTTGCCATATTTATTACAACGTTTCGGTCGTTGTACGCTCCAGCCTTCATTAGTATCTGTCTATATGTTATAGTGAAATACACCTAGTCTATAGGTAATAGACTCTCCCATCTATTATAAGTAGGAGTCAGTAGTAGTCGAGGAGAGGAGTAGTGTTCAGCGACCACAACTCGATTACTCTGCGTAACACTTTATTACAAGTTCCTAACGTTTCTGTACGTTTAACCTATTTAGGACGCATTTAGTCCGAATACAGTTTCTATTGTGGAAACAACTCCACAACATTATATTTGAGATGAAGTATTATGTACACAATTTAAATTATTCGGACTATTGTATAGAATAATATAAATAGTGTATCTTAATCTTGATCAAGCAATTCTATTCTGCCTGAAGATCTAATTTTCGGAGAATCGTTTTAGAATATCAAACTGGAGAATTTTATTTTTATATTTTTCGTCCGCTTTTTCTCACATCTGGCTTCAACAAAACTACAACATCAAACACACATCACTGCCTCTAGTAGTTATATCCACACAAACATGTATATGCACAAAAGCTGAGTATCATCTGCCATGTATTCAATTGTGAAAGCAGAATAACATATATCGTATTTTTATTACTTCAAAGCTCTAAAGAAAATTAAATTTCGGCATTAAATGATCCACGAGGTGTTGATATGCCGTTAAACAAAGAAATCAAATAAAAGACCCCAAGAAAATTAAATTTCGGCATTAAATGACTCATGAGGTGTTGATATGCCGTTAAACAAACTAATCAAACCAGATTATATCTTCTTCGTCTATTATACGAAATGTGAATGGTATTGGCAAAATTCCTTAGTAGAATTATATCTGTCACATCAGTCCTCCGTAATTACCAACAATACATTTTATGGCAAAATACATTTTAAATTGTAGTTGAAGCCATAAAACTATGTTCAAAATATTTAGATTTCGTCATTAAATAACCCATAGAGGTGTTGATATGCCACTAAACAAAATCAACCAATCAACATGAAAGAACTCTTTCATGACATTAATCCATATAATATCCTATAATTTCTCAAAGAAATCAAACTGTATTCCAAAATATAACTTAAAATATAACCATAAACCATAAACTTACATCTCACAGTCTCTACTCATTCTGTCAACACAAACATGTATAAGCACAAAATCTCAGCATCATCTACCATGTATTCAATTGTGAATGCAGAATAACATATATCATTTTTATTGCTTCAAAGCTCACATAAAAAATAAATTTCGGCATTAAATGACCCATAAGGAGTTGATATGTCGTTAAACAGATAAATCAATCTCACATCTGGCTTGTATATCCTTTATTAATAACAATGATAATATACTTGTGGATAGCGTTTTTTCGTCTATGGTTGATGCCACCTGCAACCAAAACTAATGATAATGTTAATATTAGCCGTTTCATTGACTGACCAAGAAGTCGGTGCTGATCGATAGATCCTTCGGTAGGGAATGCAGTACGCGAAGAACAAACAGACGACGGCGTCGACGACAAGCGAGTTGGCAGCACTACCCTCACATCTGCCTGCCAAAAAACGATGGCCCTCCACGACATACGATTAATTAAGATCTCCTCTCTAACGATAATATTAGTAATTTCTTTGCAAGGAAACATTCGGTATCCATTGACCGAGCAGCTGCAGCCAATGCTACCAATATTCTTTACTCTCTGGCCATTAGGCTGGGATCAAAGTGTATTATCTGTTCTCCTAATCTTTAATGGTGATAGCGATATTAGCTGTTTCCTTATGTGGTAACATTCAGAATTCATTGACTGAGCAGCCAATCTTGCTCAAGTTACGCTTTTCTTTACACTCTGGCTATGGGGCTGTGATTAAAGTGTAGTATCTGTCTGCGGTCGGAGTACATTTTATTTTTCAATTGTGTTTCTGTCTTCAGACAGAACACAACAAATAAATGAAGGATGTCTGGTACCGGGGTTTCCAACCTTGCGGTAGCACCTCCCTCATTGCACTAAAGTGGGAGGGTCTGTGGAATATCGACGCCAACGCGTCGGTGGTTGTGGGGGGCACGGCAATTTTTGGCTTTGGCCCATGTGCACCCACTTGGGTTATCCACTCTAAACCGGACTTATGCTATATCCCGTCATCGTGGGGGACGAGTAAATGCCAAGTGTAGTATCTGTTTTTCTAATCTCTAATGATAACGGTGATATTATCCGTTCCCTTATGTGAAAACATTCAGCATTCTTTGACTGAGCAGAATGAAATTATAAAAAAAAATTCTCTTAAAGCAATTATTCTGTGAAATTTGTTTGTCAAGCCCACTAACCGTTATAGCTCTTTTTAGTACTGTTAGGAGTTTCCTTCCTAACTTTTTGTTCGAAGTCGCGTGTAACGCCAACATCTTGATTATGTCATTATTTTCCCTTCAAGTTACATATGATCTCTATTTTAATTGTTTCTGCTGTTATCCCCACTTTTTTCGTGATTAATTTCTAAAAAAATTATATGTTTTTGCTCAAACAAATTTCTGAAAATGTTACTCAGTTTCTTGTACGTTAAATTGGCCTGTGTGTGTGTTCCTTAACCCATTAGAGTCGCAGGGGTTTCACGCGTACTACAGCTATAGCAGCAGTAGTGAACATTGGGCAAGATAGCCTAACGAAACGCATCCCTCTTCAATCTGGTCTTGAACTTCAAGACAAAAGAACCCAGTCTGTCATACTATTTAATCCATAGCGAGGGGAGAAAAAATGATTTAATTCTTTCCCAAGGGTATTTGTGCTAAAACGTAAAACAAAGAGAAATCAGCCTGGATTCGAACTCGTGTCGCAAATTTCACTTTCTGAGTTGATAACCGTTGCACTACCCGCACATTAATTTCTTAAGTTAAAAAAAAAAAAAAAAATGAATTATCACTGGCTTGTAAAATCCAGTGATTGATTTATAAAATCTATTTTTCTTAATACAATGCACACCTTGCATAAAAGTTGTTTTTTATTATTCATTTAGGCGTTTTCAAACATGTTTTCTTTTATAGATATTAAAAATATTAATATATGTATATATATATAAGCAGTATATATATATATATATATATATATATATATATATATATATATATATATATATATATATATGCAGTATATATATATATATATATATATATATATATATATATAGGCAGTATATATATATATATATATATATATATATATATATATATAGGCAGTATATATATATATATATATATATATATAGGCAGTATATATGTATATATATATATATATATATATATATATATATATATAGGCAGTATATATATATATATATATATATATATATATAGGCAGTATATATATATATATATATATATATATATATATATATATATATATATATATATATATATATATATATATATATATAGGTATTATTTTTTCATTAATGCATGCTTCATTAAATAAACTATGAAAACTCCAGAAATATACTTAAATGCCTATAATTGATAACAGAAGCCATTGCTTTATACCAACGGATTCCCATACTTAACATTTCTCCTTTTCACTCTCGCTTGGTCATGCGTGATGTCCTTGGCTGCGGTGCGATTTTCGCTTCCAGCGTCTCGTATGCACGAGTTTGTCGTTGCTTGGAAATCATCAATGCAAACCTAAACAGACAATCATTGTTGCTATGTCCGTGTATTGTTTAATTTATTGTAATTATCATCTTTGATGATGGCTGATGAAAGCTTAGATAGGATTAAAAAACATGTATTAATGTGGTGATTTTCTTTCGTCTTCCAATGATAATGTTATTAAGCTTATCAGACGATATGAAATGATTTTGTTTGAAATAAATAGACAAAACTTGTCGATATTACTTAATGAAACATGCATTAATATAAATATATATATATATATAAAATTTATACATATATATATATGTGTATAATATATATATATATATGTGTGTGTGTGTGTGTGTGTGTGTGTGTGTGTGTATGTGTGTGTAACTTCTATATATATTATATATGCGCGGTACTTATTGGAAAGCGCTCAATATGAGTGATAGAGCTAACATACTTAGATGTATTGATGTGTGTTTGTGACCCTGGGTTTCACGCCCTTGAGATCGTCAGAAAGAGAAATTTGCGATCGTTTATCTGACGAGCGCAAGGGCGTGTAACCCAGGATCACAAACTCACATCAATTATTAAAAAATGTGAATTTGTACTCATCAAGACAAATACTATACTTTATCGCTTTTCCGGCATGCCCAATTCCCGGATGATATCGGATTATCAGTGTTGCCGAACCGGCAGATTTAATGCAATAACAGTTCAATAATACACCTCTGAAGCCACTAATAATGCATCACTTATATCGCTACATTGTCTGTTAAAAACATATTAAGCCATTATTAAATACAGCGCCACCTGTGGCCGCCTGGTGAATTAGCCTGTCAATCGCGTAAAATTCAATTAATTCATTAATCTTGTCCGGATTATAATCGGTCTCGGACCGACAGTGTCCGAAAAATAAGCAGTGCGCCTGCATAATTTAACGAAGAACAGATAAGTAAACTATAGTGTGGCAACCCAATTGTTTGGAAACAAATGCAAATGGCGCTACAAAGAAGACCGATACTGCTCACTTTATTGGTTTCTACAGAAAATTATTATGTCTGAAACAAAATGAAAGGCTAACAAAATTATAATCAGCATTTCCGATTCCGATATCAAATAACGATATGATTTTTTCTTTATAATTTTATAGAATCATGGGAAATACATATATTTGTATCTGTTCTCAAAAAATCTAAAGAAGTGTATCTATGATAAGCGAGGCCTGTTTTGAATTGGTCAAGGAAAGAAGTTAGTAATTGCAACAAATCAACAAATATATAATATTGATCAAGGAAACACACTCAAGTCCCATAGACCCCCTGGGTAGTATGAGCCACATTTCTCAAGTCCCATAAACTTCATTGAAGAGTATGGGGCCACAGCCCTCAAGATCCGTAGACTCCACATATGAGTACAGGGTTACAGCACTCAAATCCCATAGACTCCACTGAGGAGTATGAGTTCATAGCTCTCAAGTACTGTAGACTTACCGAGGAGTATGTGGCCACAACTCTCAAGTCCCGTAGACTCTACTGAGTTACGTAGACTCCCCGTGGATAATGGGGCCACAGCTCTCAAGTTACGTAGACTCCCCGTGGATAATGGGGCCACAGCTCTCAAGTTACGTAGACTCCCCGTGGATAATGAGGCCACAGCTCTCAAGTTACGTAGACTCCCCGTGGATAATGGGGCCACAGCTCTCAAGTTACGTAGACTCCCCGTGGATAATGGGGCCACAGCTCTCAAGTTACGTAGACTCCCCGTGGATAATGGGGCCACAGCTCTCAAGTTACGTAGACTCCCCGTGGATAATGGGGCCACAGCTCTCAAGTTACGTAGACTCCCCGTGGATAATGGGGCCACAGCTCTCAAGTTACGTAGACTCCCCGTGGATAATGGGGCCACAGCTCTCAAGTTACGTAGACTCCCCGTGGATAATGGGGCCACAGCGCTTAAGTTGCCAAAACTTCTTGCTGTACTTTTCATAACAAGCAGTGTTGTTTTTACGGGATGGACTTGCTAGCCGCATGTCGATCGGGGTTTGAAGTCAGAGTTTTCCTTCTTCTAGACTGGTTACCAACTATGGCTATAGAGTACAGTATATCTTACGATTTAACCCATAGCTGGGGGAGAAGAGATGGAGTAATACGTTTCCCAAGTGTATTTAGCACGTAAGTGAATGCAATGAACTTGGCTGGAATTCGAACTCGGCTGTCCGATTTACTTATTCTGAGCATCTGTCCATTACACCACCCGCACAGCAGAAAGAAAAACTCGTGACAAAAAGAAGGTATTGGACTATAGACTATAAAATAATTAGAAAGGTGAACAGAAAAGACAACTACAAATATCTTGGAATACTAAAAACGTGTGCAATTAAATAGAATGAAATTAGAGACACAGTCAAAAAAGAAGAAATCTGTGAAAAAGATTTTTAAGTCAATAGAAAACAGATGAATATCAAGAATATATAAGGCAGGGTATCCATAATAAGATACGCGAAAACTGCTTTAAACTGGACAAGGAAGAAAGAAAGAAATTTGAATCAAAGAACGAGGAGATTGATGTCTATACATAAAGTCTTAAAGGTGAGGGATGATGTTGATTGTATGTGAAAATGAAGAAGAGCAATCGTTTGTATGGAAAACTTTGTCGAGTGTGAGTTTAAATAACAAGACAATTACACAAGACAGATTAATAAAAGATTATGGCAGCTGAAAACTGCAATTAAACAGACGAAATAAAAACATTAGAGCGTTAGGAAACTCCACAGCAAGAAGTCAAAATAATATGGATATTTTCATTTGAAGAGGGGAAATGTCTTGTTCTTAATGGCAGCTCAGAAAGATGATTGATAAGACACAATAAACAATTAGGCTGTGTCGAAATAGGCAACAAATTGGTTGCTTGATGGCTAGTAATGTGGCGTCACACTTGTTTAGTAAGCTCTACAAAGAAGACCATTACTGCTAAGTTTATCGGTTTGTATGGAAAATGATAAAGTCTGAAACATGATTCGATCAAATCTGTCTAACACATTTATAAGCCTACCATTCATCCATGCATTGAATATTCTGGTTTGGTGCTTCTGCTATGTATTTAGAGATCCTTGATAAAATCCAAAGAAGAATCTGCAATGTTATCGGTCCTGATCTGGCATCTCGGCTACAGTCACCTTTTCCCACCGTCGGAATATAGCTTCCCTGTGCTTTTTCTATAAATATGCTCGCGGCAATTGTTCTGATGAAGTTTCCTCTTTGCTACCTCGATTTACAAATTTAAGCGCGGTACTTGGATGGCTGCTAGGTCCCATAATTTTACAGTTGAAATGGCTTGTGGAATTCACTTCTAGCTTCTTGCTTTCCAGTCAACTTTTTCAAAAATTTAAATGCAATGCTAATCGCTATCTTATTTTTCTCATATCTTTTACGTTCAGCATGTGTCTTAGTAGATTTATTGCCTTGCCTGGGGTGAAATGATTTAAAAAATGTGTAATAAAAATGAATAATCAGCATTTACTCAATCGATACGTTTTTTTAAAAAAATTTCTATGAACTGAAATGGTCGCCCACTAGTTGTTTCTGGGCCCACCCATCTGCCAGCTCTGCTAGCCACACCCTATTAAAGACGCCTGCTCAACCCACAGAGCATACCGGTGGTTTTATACAGCAACTATGCTGAGCGGACCTTAGTTACAGTTTCTGGGAAAGAGCGCATAATCTGTCGTGATCAATTTCTTGAACAATGGAGTACACTCAAACCCTCGGTCACGATGACTAGTGACTTCGTGCTAGTACAACTATCGACGGCTTCCTCGAAAGGTTCCGCTTATCCAATTTCACTCACAAGGTCTGGATCAACCCGTGGTATGATTTTCAGACACTTTCCAACGATGCCGCGCGCTTGGGTTGCCGCCACAGGTCGATAACATCAAGACGGTACGTCGACGAACATAATCGACCATGGTGAGATTCGGACCCGGGAATCATGGTCAGAAATCATTCGGTCATGCACCCACCATTTTCTGTGATTTTCTATGGAATTATGGGAAATACATTTATTTTCATCTGTTCTTAAAAAATATTAATCTTAAGTCGACAGAATGGCCTATTTGAAATTGTAGCGCCTTAAGTGAATGCAAATATGATCTAATTTACAGCAATATGGTAGTATGTGTGTCATGAAAGCATGCACGCCTCAAAATGCGGATAGGTGAGTCGTCTCCAGGAATCTTATGTTTAAGCGTAGGCTTTCATGATACATCACATTCAATAGAAAAATATATGTGTACTATTTTTGTGACATTTACGATGACTTACACATGCCGTCACGCATCTACCTTCGCGTGTTTATTTGTGAAAGAGAGGGGCATTCAAGATGAGTGCAAGCCAAGGGATAGAATCAGTTGAAATTTAAGAAACTTTCTTGAATGGTCGATTTGTGTCACACGATTCTAGCTAAAACTGTGACACGCAAAGCTTTTGTAAGCGGACAACAACTTGTCGTTCCATTAATCTAGTTTGTAAGGAAAATATTTTGACTGGTGGAGACATTTTCGTCTAATTTTCAAGAGATTGCGAACATGTATGAAGATAAAAAAAATATATTTTTTTATGGTTTATCAACACTTTGTGGGTCATTTAATTCCTAAAGTTATCTTGAATTGTAAGAATAATATTTTTTGGCGAGTGAATATTGCTTTAATAATAGTAATTCCCCTGCGTTTTATATGCCATATGTAGGTTTAAAATTCACGATAGCCGGCCGAAATTATCTACCTGGCAACTCCTATTAGCTTAGACTTTAGCGTCCTGGGTATGACGATAAACTACATCCGCGTCCAGGGTAAGACGATAAACTACGTCCAACAGCAAGGCCTCTGATCAGGAGGCTTTGAGGAGCGTGGAACCACCTCTTAATTGCTGGTGTTCCCAGGTCCACCCTGACACGGGGTGGTAGCAGCCATGGGCAAATAGTTAACCCCGAAACTGAGATAAAAAAGCCTTTTGAAAGTGCAAAAATACGTTTTAATACCAGAAATACTTTGTAAAAAATTATTACCAGAAATAATTTTTTGAAGATAAAAAACTATTAGCAGCAATACGTTTTTGAAAATAATATTATCAGCTATACATTTTTGAGGAAAAAAATATTTCCAGAAATAGATTTTTGACAAAACAAAAATATTACCAGGAAAAAAAATGTTGTCGGCATTAAATGACCCATTGAGGTTGATGTGCCGTAAAACAAACCAAACCAAACCAAATCAAACCTTAGACTTTAGAGTAACTTTCATATACCTAATGTCATTATTTAAAAGGCTATTATGCAGATTAAAAGTGTTATCATTGATAATATTCATTATATTAATTTCATCATGTTTAATATTAGTACTTTGAGAATAGCAATATTTTTTCCGGGTAGGAATTCTGTTATTGAATCCATAGCTTTGGAAGAAGCGGATTCATACACCTCCCAGGGGTATTTGTGTGGAAATGAATATAAAAAAACCCGACTGGAATTCGGACTCGGGTATCCGATTTCGCATTTCGAACCGCAGTCTGTTACATCACCCGCGCAATCGGAATTTTTAAAAAAGAAAGTTCTGAGTGAGGGGGGAAATCGTGCGCGTGCGTTTGAGAGAGAAAGTAATTCACTAGGTGTACCAAAACATGTTGATATGATTGCCCAGATGGACAAAATTTCACGGGCTAATGATTACAAACTACGAAGACATAAATGTTCACCAACAGACTGGTCTCTTTTATAAAGCGGAAGACACGTGTTTCTACTAAGTCTTACGTAATTTACTATTATATATGAGGCCAAAAAGTAATGCCTGTTCTAATTTAATTTTCAAAGTATGAAAATTCTTAGTTTATTTTTCTGGCTATAAGCTATAAAGTGTCTGGAATCCCAGAAGAACAATTTACAGTGATACCTTCTTTTTCCTGTTCATAATCCTCTTTGAAAATGGCTATATAGGAAGCAAACATAGAGCACAGACTGCTGTCATAGAATTTCTGTTTTTGAAAAGAGAATGTGCTGCAAACGTTCACAGAAGATTTATGGAGAGGCTGCATTTTCTGTAAGAAGACATGTCAGTAAATACTAATCCTAAAGAAAAAGGATAAAAATAATCTCAGTGACGGGCCCCATAGTAGCAGACCAAATGAATAAAGTTTGGCCAAACACGCAGATGCGCTTATTACAACTAGCAGAAGAATTACTATTAGGACGGAAGGCGACTAATCTTAGTGACAAGCCTCGAAATAGCAGACCTGCAGCTGCTGTAAATGAAGATTAGGCGAAAGAATTTGATATTCTCATTTCAGCTGACAGAAGAATCATTATTGTAAAACGCTGTGTAAACCTTCAGGCGAACCTGCAGTTTAGTGTAGTCTATTGGTTACTTAAAGGTTTATGTAAAGTGAGTTCCTAGAATGCTTACACACTCCTTGAAGGAGAAGTGGGTGTTTGTCGCTCGTGAAGGAAGCTTACAGAGGTTAGCGTTACTCCAATGATGATGATGAGGCAAAAGAAGCAACTCGTCGACTGCTAAGGAATCTTTTAGGAAACAGACTATACATTCATTTAAAAGTGGGATTTTACAATTGAGAAAGAAGGATCTTAGTGACAGGCTCTGAAGTGGCAGGCCTTCTGCTGTTGTGAATGCGTGCTCTCATTACACCTGACAGAAGTATCATTATAGTAAAACTCCGTGAAAGCCTTTTTCTGAGCTATGAGAGTGTCTGCAGTTTAATACAGTTTCTTGGCTGCTCAAAGGTTTGTGTAAAGTGGGTTCCCATGAAACTGACATACTCCATGAATGATCAGAAGGTGGTTTCTGTTCATGAAGTGACAGGCTCCCAAGTGGTAGACCTGCTGCTAGTGTGAATGAAAATAATAGCAAACATATCGATGATCTCATTACAGCTGACAGAAGAATGATTATTCAACTGAGCCGAGATACTGCCTGCAGTTTGATGCAATCTCTTGGCTACTCAAAGATCAGTTAAAAGCAAATTCTAAAAATGTTGATGAACACAATGAAGAAGTAAAAGATGGGTTACTACCTATGAAGGAGGAACATCAGCGTTTCTCCAGTGACAACTAGAAATATATACCGTATTTGACGGCATATAAGACACTTTTACGAAGGATATCTTTTTAAATCCTCCCGCGTCTTATATACCATATATAGGTTTAAAATTCGCGATAGTCGGCCGAAATTAGCTACCTGGCAACTCGTATTAGCTTAGACTTTAGAGTAACTTTCATATATCTATTGTCATTATTTAAAAGGCTATTATATTATGCAGATTAAAAGTGTTATCAATGATAATATTAATTATATTAATTTCATCACGTTTAATATTAGTATTTTGTTTCACTAAAATTATATGCAATAAATTCAAATTATATATTTGTAAAATATATTTGTTTCATTAATATTCTTTTTGTGATAACGTCTGGTTGCATTGGTATAAATGCAATCAGAATTTTTATATCCCATTTTATTCCAGTAAGACGTTTACAAGACGCGGGTTGTACAGATCATATAAAGAAAATGTTTTGACTGAATTTTAATGGTAACTGGACTGTTTGGCTCAATTGTAATTGCTTGATTTTTATTTTGTTTTCTTACCTTTGGATATAATAGAGTTTTTATAGGCTCGTTTTCTTTTTTGCTATTATTTTTCTTTTAATTGTAATCAGGGATTATTTAACCAAAATAATACCTCATAAATATAGCCTAGGCTGTACCATTTACTAATAATTTTACTAATTTTACTAATTACTAATTTCTTCTTGATTTGCCCTGCCGAAATTGGGGTGGGTCTTATACACTGATGCGTCTTATATGCCGTCAAATACGGTAATCAAAATTCTTCTTCTATGTGCCGTGTCCCTTCAAGACGCTGCCAAATATGGCTTTTCACAGCTTCCTATTCATTGTAGCTCTTAGCAATGCTTGTCTTTTTACTGTCTCTCCTAATCCCTGTTTTGCCATCAATTTATGCAAGTTCTTTAGGGATGTTAATCGCAGTTTCCCTTTGATCCTCTCGCCTTCAGGGCTTACGACGATGTCACGAGCCTGGTCACTATCTAGATGGGTGACAGCTTAGGAATACCAGGTGCTGTTACCATACATGCGTGGGTGGTGTCATGGATAACGGTTCAACATTGGAAAACGGAGAGCCGAGTTTCAATTCTAATTGTGGGGGTCATTATATTCACTTCTTGCCCAGCCATGGATTTAATTAACAGGACTTCTTTCGGTAAATCAGTATTATCTCCAAAATCTTATATATATATATATATATATATATATATATATATATATATATATATATATATATATATGTGTGTGTGTGTGTGTGTGTGTGTGTGTGTGTGCCTATATATGTGTATGTGTCTATGTGTGTAATTGCACATGTAAATTAACGTATGTATATGTGAGATTTACATAAGTGTATGTGTGGTATATATATATATATATATATATATATATATATATATGATAAAACAAAATCTTTAATATTGCCTTCAAATATTACTCCATCTTAATTTAAAACCTAAACTTTGAGTAAAAAAGATTACCCATCTAAAAATAGTTACAAATTACATTCATGAATTAGATTCAGACTGATAGAAATCTTACCTTAACAATCATTTACAATATTAAAAGATTATTATCAGTAAACTGTTAAATAAATTTTTTAATGTACTTTCTATGAATGTGTTTTTAAATATACTATTTAACTCATATTAAATCACTAAATTATTTGTAAAAGAGTTAAATATTTAAATTGCTAGCAAACATCAAATTAATTTCTTCGTGGATTTTTTAAACATTTAAATTACTATCAAACATTAAAATCTGTTTTTCTTATATAATTGCTAAAAATTACCACCCTTCCTCTTCCTTCGTA
This sequence comes from Acanthosepion esculentum, assembly GCA_964036315.1. Taxonomy (NCBI): domain Eukaryota; kingdom Metazoa; phylum Mollusca; class Cephalopoda; order Sepiida; family Sepiidae; genus Acanthosepion; species Acanthosepion esculentum. The sequence continues at coordinate 84,198,078 of OZ038504.1, forward strand.
AAACCTAATTACAGCTTCTTTCTCTTCACTTCCCCCTTCTTTCTTTCTTTTTTCTTTTTCTTTTTTCTCTCTTCGCCCCCTTCCCTTTCAATATATCACTTCCGTTAAGTTACCCGATTAAATAGGTTAATGTCTGGTCCCTCCTCCCCTAATACTAAGTATGATAGATAGAAATATTAAAATAAACCCTCTCTAAACTCGATCATGTCTCTCACTACCCTCTCTGTTAAATTACATAAACTTAATACTACCCGTCAAAAGTGTAAATGTTCATTTCATTTTTCGTTTCACCTTTTGGAAGTGATGTCTGATGATCCAGCGTCCTTTAAAAGGGCTATGGTGAAATAAATTATTACATGGAGCCTTAAAGTGGTCTATTTTTCTTTAAATTATATATATATATATATATATATATATATATATATATATAATAATAATAATAATAATAATAATAATAAAACATCTCTCTGTTAAATTTTAATCCCCACCTTCACCTTTAAGCCTTTCCTGTTCTTCTTTCTTCTATTACACCCCCTCTCTAAAGCTTTCATACATATAACTTTCAAATTTGTTTCCCACACCCACACATACACTGTCACTAAAATTTTGTTTTTTATACCCGGAGTTATATTTTCCGATTTCTTTTTGAATTTGTAGGTCTGATGAATTGGATTGTGATTACGATTCCAATGTAATAAATTATAACCATGGAATATTAGTGTTTGAGCCTTTTATAATATATTCTTACTCTGTACTGGACATTGAGTTCTACCTGGATTCTATCCTCTTGGAAATTTATATATATATATATATATATATATATATATATATATATATATATATATATATATGTATGTGTGTATATATATATATATATATATATATATATATATATATATATATATATATATATATATATATGTATAACTGGGACTCGTTTCGTGACTTCCTCCGCGATGTCCCCTGGGATGCTGTATTCAAGCTCCCCATTCAAGATTGTGCTTCAGAGATCTCTTCCTGAAATCGACGCTTTCATCCCCTCCAGGAAATTCAAGGTCAAACCCCGCTCCTCCCCCTGGTTCACAGCTGCTTGCTCAGCCGCCATTGCCCATAGGAAAGACTTCTTCCACCGTTTTCGTAGTGATATGTCCGACTTCAATAGACGTCTATTTACCTCTGCTCGTAACGAGTGTAAGCGTATCCTCGACGATGCCAAGTCACTATTTGCTGCTCGGATGAAGGAACATATTGCATCCCGCAAATTTGGCTCCAAAGATTATTGGCGCCTCTGCAAGAGCGTTCTGAACAATAACAAACCCTCCATTCCTCCCCTGTTCAATCAGTTTGAGGTCCTGACCACCTCTGCCGACAAGGCCGAATGCTTTGCTCGGAAGTTTTCTTCCGATTCAACGCTAGACTCTTCCGGGGTACCCTTGCCCGATTTCCCTCCTAGAACTGAGGCCCTCTTGAACGGATTGCACATAACCCCGTCGTCGGTATTGGGCATTATTTCTAACTTAGATCACTACAAGGCTACTGGTGGTGACGGGATACCAGCCATTGTCCTGAAGAAATGCGCACCTGAACTGGCGCCTGCCCTCTCTAAATTATACAACCGCTGCCTCAAGGAGTCCTGTTTTCCTGACTGCTGGAAGTCCTCAACCATTGTTCCTGTCTTTAAGAACTTTGGTGACCCGTCCGACCCTTCCAATTACCGTCCTATCAGTCTCCTACCCCTCTTCGGCAAAGTCTTCGAGGCCATTATCAACACCGAAATGATTAATCATCTGATATCCCATGATCTGCCCTCAGACAAGCAGTATGGTTTCCGCTTTGCCCGATCTACTGCCGATGTGCTTACGGCCATCACTGAATTTGTCTACCTAGCTATCCATAATAACGGTGAAGATCGTGCAGTTGGCCTTGACATCTCCAAAGCGTTTGATAGAGTTTGGCATGCCGGCCTTCTTCGCAAGCTCCAGGGTTATGGTATCACAGGTCGATTGTTTGACGTAATACAATCATTCCTGTCAAACCGTGAATTGAAGGTCGTTCTCAATGGATTCATCTCCAGCTCCTATCCCACTAACGCAGGTGTTCCTCAAGGCTCCATCCTTGGCCCTACTCTGTTCCTCATATTTATAAACGACCTTCCTGACGCCATAGACTCCCAAGTTGGCATCTACGCTGACGACACCACAATTTACTCCTGCCTCAAACACAAATCTAGTGATGCTGACAAAGTTAACCTGGCAGCTCAAATTGAAAAGGACCTCCAATCGGTTGTGAACTGGGACGAGAAATGGATGGTTAACTTTAACGCCTCTAAAACAAAACTGCTCTCTATTAACCACCACAAGGATCCATCCCTGCATCCCATTAGATTGTCTGAAGACCAACTTCTCGAGAGCTCCTCTCTGCGGCTGCTCGGTCTCACGCTGTCCGCTGATCTGAGATGGAACAAATACATCGAGTCAGTTGCATCATCCACCGCAAGGAAAGTTGGTTCCCTGTGTCGAGCCAGGAAATTTTTCTCCCCGGAATGGATCCTCCAAGTCTATAAATCGACCATTCGCCCTTGCATGGAGTATTGCTGCCATATATGGTCTGGGGCCCCTGCTGTTTGCCTCAGGGTTCTTGATAAGATCCAGAGACGGATATGCAATGTGATTGGCCCTGATCTGTCATCTCGTCTGCAGTCGCTCTCTCACAGACGCGATGTTGCCTCGCTCTGTCTTTTTTATAAATACTTTCACGGTAATTGCTCCGAGGATCTGCTTTCGCTTGTCCCTAGGCCTCGTGAATTTAAACGTCCTACGAGGCTGGTATCCCGTTCCCACCCCTACACCGTTGAAACTGTTAGATGTAGACGTCTCTTCTACTCCAATAGCTTCATGTCCCGCACATCTCGCCTATGGAACTCCCTTCCATATTACTGTTTCCCTGACAAATACAATCTCCAACGGTTTAAGTGTAGCGTCAATCGACATCTCCAGTTGCCTTGATCTATCCACTTCCCTTCTCCACATCCTTTCACCTTTCATTCCTATCTGCTCTCGCTCCAAATCTTCTGTAACCCCTTGCCTTGATCGATCCACTGTCTTTCTCTTTCTCCACATCCTCTCCTTTATCACTCCTATCTGCTCTTCCTCCAACCCTTCTATAACCCCTTGCGTGATAGTGGCCTCCAGCCTTGCCTGGGGTGATACGCTTAAAAAAAAAAAATATATATATATGCATATTGACCACTAATATTATCTACCTATCTATCTATATCTATATATATATATAAATATATATATATATATACATTTCTTAAAAAAAAACACCTTAAAAATGCAATATTTTTGTATTTTATTGAAGTAAAAGATTAAATTTCAGTAACTACAGTGTATTTGCTTTTATTTTTCAGTCTTTCTCTTGACTCCTCGTACTACCAAAAAGTTCAAATTTGGATTCGTCTGTCCACAATACATTTTGCTAAATTATAAATATTTTGTATGAGAAACATTATATTTTTTTTCACCATTAACCCCTCAGTAGATTTTTGGAGATTACTAAAAGGGCTGGAGATTTGATTCAGGTCCAGGGACTCATGAAAAAGAGCAATATTATGCGATTTTGCAAAGACATGCTGCACCAACTTGATTACGCATTTTTGGAAAAAGAATTACCTTCCAACAAGACAACGATCCCAAACAATCTTGTAAATTATGTCAAAATTACCTGGAGTCAAAAAAAATAAATAAAAAGGAAACAAACATGTGGAAATTATGACTTGGTCAATTCAATCTGCTGACCTCTCTCCCATTAAATTCGTATTGGATCAATTGGATAGCTGAGTTCGAAGAGAATACTCAAAGAAAGAGAGAGTGAGCTTTTCAGTGCTTGAAGAATGCTTGGGAATGTCTGACATCTACTTTTTTCAAAAAAATGTTGGAAAGAATGCCAAGAATAGGTAAAGTAGTAACTCAGGCTTTTGGTGGTTTTGCTGACGAAAACAAAATATGATGCTGTTGTATGATAATCTCCTTATAGCTAAGTGTTTATTTTTCGTTGAAATAAAAGCAATATAAAATACACTGTATTTACTGGAATTTTAATTTTTGCTTTAAAATATACAAAAATATCTAATTTTAAAGTGTTTTTAAAGAAATGCAGGCTGGCCCCAAACTTTTTGCCTGTAGCATATATATATATATATATATATATATATATATATATATATAAAAGTGGACATGGAAGTCAGCACTTAGAGGCGGCAGTCTGTTTCATGCTAGTGCAATCATCAGGTCGCCTGACGATTGCACTAGCATATATATGTATGTATATATATATATATATATATATATATATATATATATATATATATATGCACATATATATACATATATATCCATATATATATATATATATATATATATATATATATATATATATATATGCACATATATATACATATATATCCAGGTAAGATGAGAACGAATAGAATACAATTCCAAAATAATTTCTTAATTTTTGCTTCTTCCTTTAGTTTAAATTTATTGTAGGTCATATTCGATTGGTTGATCTGAGTAAAGCCCACAAACCTTCACCCACCCATTTTTCTTTTTTTCGTAAAAAAGGCTGTATTTTGCTTTTAAATCTGAATAAATCGTTCACTTGCCAGTAATTTACAATCGCATGATGAGATGCGTTGATATCATTCGAAACACGACTGCAATTGTGTAGCGATTTTGACATGTTTTTCGATGTAATATACTAAAATAAATTACATATATATATATGTGTGTGTATGTATTTGTATGTCTGTGCGTGCGTACACGTACTCATAAACATATATATATATATATATATGTCATTCACAGACAGTACTGTTTCGCTGTATCACAGCTCCTCAGTGCGACTAGACATCCGAATGCTTCAAGCCAGGATTGAAACATTTATTTGCATGCGTCTTTTTACTGAGCGCGCTGGGTATTACCTCGCTCAGTGAACTGTGATAATAAGAATCACAGCAGGCAGTTAGTAGGACAGTATGTAAAGAAACCTATAGAGAAAGAATGCGCTTGAAAGAGCCTCATATCATTCACTGAAGATTCAATTACCGAGTACAGCCTACCGGGATTTACCGAAAATCCACGAGACTTACTCCGAATTGTATCTCCATCTATAAAAGGCAGAATGTGTGTGTGTGAGTGTGTAACGAATGCACGGCCGAAATTTTCGACGGATTTGCACCAAAATTTACGTGCACATGCTCCAAGTTAGTGGTAAGGCCAAGACCGACTTTTCATTTCACAACTCCCATCGATAGTGGAAATAATCGATTTTTTTATGCTTCTACGGCAGTTTTCCTGTAGTTTGCGGCCATTTTCTACTGGCCAGAGTGAGAGCCTATAGCTGGCTGCCATGAATAGGCAGGAAGATTCTATTGGCCAGCGTGAGAGCCAACAACTGACTGACACGAATGTTAACTAGCATGCTAGCATGCAAAAAAAAAATCGATAGCTGCATTCGTCACAAGTGGGAAAAATTTAAATCTGTATGGCACTTTACTCCAATTGGCTCATTCGCTTGCTTAAACTCAACGTTGATTCTGATTCCGCAGAACTGGGTTGGGTGTGAAAAAGTATTTGTTGTTAACATTCATTTTTTCATGCGGTTTTTGCAGTTACGAGTCCTTTTTTAAAGCTGATCGTTTTGTGTTCATTTTGTTTAGTTCTTTTTTTCGTAACAGATTTAATGTTTAGTATAGAGCTTCTAAAGAATTTGCAGTGTGAGATAGGCAAGAAGTAAGGCATGTAGCAACATCAACACGGCAAAGGGCACTCTTTTAAAGGCAAGAAAGGACAAAAAAATTTAAGTCAAGTGAAGGCGATTGCTGTATGAGTCGTACGATTTTTGAATCAAGCACGGGCAACGCCGCGCCATGCTGCTAGTATACAGTATTGGCGTCGAGGAAACTCAATTATTCAACAGAAGTAAAGACACATTATTTATATTATTCGGACTATTGTTTTCATTTTTGTCGCTATATTTATTGCAACGTTTCGGCCGTTGTACACTCCGGCCTTCTTCAGGTGGTTGGAATGCCGAACGGAACTCTTTATTTCGTTCACTGGGGTAGACTGTTCTAGTTCTATGTGCCATGTTTAATGGATGTCAGTTATCAGTTATCTCCCGTTAATTTCCCTCTCCAGGTTCTCTACTGCTTTAACCGGGGATTGAACTCACACACACACACACTATATATATATATATATATATATATATATATATATATATATATATATATATATCGGCCTGACGATTGCGCCTAGCATGAAACAGCCTGACGCCTCTGAGTGTTGACTTCAATGTTCACTTTTATATTTATATTTACATACGCTCTATCTCTGATATTGAGCACTTTATCCCATAAATATACTACACCTTAAAACTATATTTCTTCATATATATATATATATATATATATATATATGTGTGTGTGTGTGTGTGTGTGTGTGCGTGCGTGCGTGTGTGTGTGTGTGTGTGCGTGCGCGTGTGTGCGTGTGTGTGTATGTGCGTGCGTGTGCGTGTGCGTGTGTCTGTGCGTGTGTGTGTTGATATAATAGTAAAGAACTGTTAGATTGATGATCCGAAGTTCTTTAATATTTTTTTATTTTTAAAAATAGTGCTCGATGCAGAACTAGAGCCTAGATTATAATTATTTAAAAAAAAAAATGATTCCATCGCCACACAGAAATTCACGGTGCGCGGTTAGGTTGTATATTATAAATAGACCGACAAGGTTCGAAAACCTCGCAGAGTCTAATGGCCTCATTGTGATATCAAAGTAGTTTTCAGAGTTTTTAATCCATTGGTCCCCATTATGAATGAGAACAGATTTTTTTGCATTTAGAATTATGTTCTTTTCTTCTTCTGTAAGTCTGAATATATAGTAGCAAACTCTAGGACAGTCGTGAATAGATTTCTTGATATTGACTGGTAATAATCCTCAATATCAAATTGTATTAGGGTGCAATCTGACTTGTTGTTGATACTGATAAACCATTTGATGACCTCTTTGGTATTAATCCATAGTGTTAATCCTGGGATTACCACTATGGATTACCTAGGATTAGACATTAAAGACATTGGGCTATACAAAGATGATGGTCTCATGGTAGTGAGGAGTTCCACAAATTTTAAAATAGATAAAATTAGAAAGATAATACACAGTGAATTCAGAAACCTAAATTTAAAAACTACGGTCAACACAAAATTGAAATGGGTAAACTTCCTCGGCATAACTTTATACTTAATGAATAACATATACCTACCTTACAGAAAACCTAATACCAATCCCTTGTATGTACACCCCAGGTCAAACCATCCTCCATCTATAATTAAGCACATACTCTCATCAACAGAGAAAAAAATCAGCATGAACTCCGCAAATGAAGAAATATTCTATAAACACAGTATTTTTTACAACAATGCTCTAAACATCTTAACATCAAATATATACAAAACAATAGTACAAATCAGAGGAAAAACAGAAAAAGAAAAAAACATTTGGTACACCCCCCACGTTCAACCAAATGGTTAGCAATAAGCTAGGAAAAACATTCCTAGCTTTAATCGAAAAACATTTTCCTACTAATAGAAACTTAGCAAGATCTTTAATAAAAACACCACAAAATTAAGTTATAGCTGTGCTGAAAATCTAGAAAGAATTATAAAAAAACATAATAATAAAATCCTGAAAAAAAAAACGCATGCCAAATATAACTAATAAAAACCCTTAACTAAAATTAGACAAATATAATGAAAAATTATGTGATTGTAGAAACCCTGAAAATTGTCCTCTCAATAATAGATGCCGCATAGAATCTGTGGTATACCAATACACAATCTCATCCATTGAGAATCCAAATATTGATATATGTATAGGATCCACAAAGAATGAATTTAAAATAAGGTGGAGACTATACAAAAGCTCTTTCAATAATATCAGAAACAGAAATCAGACATCCCTATCTAAATATTTTTGGCATTTAAAAGAAACAAATAAAACACCAAAAATAAAATGGAAAATAATAAATAGAACAAGAACTTGCAAAATCTGGGATTACCCATGCCCTTTATGCCTACATGAAAAATTACACATTATTACGTTTCACAAAAAAAAGAAAAAGAAAATCGAAAATTTATTAAATCAAAGAAATGAAATAACAGTTTTTTGAAGACATCACCAAATATTCGCCTAAAATAATTAGCATCTTATAAATGGACGAAAAAATAAAATAAAATAATAATAATAAAAATTTCCAAATGTACTAACAAGTACAATTAAAACAATAGGTTTAAAAACACAATCCAATCATAATCTTAAAGCCCTTTTAAGAAATCATCAACAAAAAACAAAAAAATAAACATAAAAAACTACCAGAACGGCAACATCAATCAGTTAAAATTTGAGCATACAGGAACCCCCCCCCCAAAAGAAAAACAGGACTACAGTTTTAGCAGGGAGTCGGATAAGATTAGCCATTGTAGCTAGACAAAAAAACAAACAAACTACCCAACCTTACACGACTCCAAAAACTTCGCATATAACAAACACCCCTACTTCAATCAAAGCAGTGACTCCTTCATAATGAAGAACAAACCCTAGATCACACCCCCATTTCAAAAACTATAAATGAACAAAACATTCCGTAGCATAGTTATTCCAAACATCGCCTGAGGATGAGACTGCCACCCGGTAGTTAGGGTTTAATATCGAAATTAACCCTGAATACTGCTGACCGGTTTCGAAACATAGTAATTCCTGTGTCGCGATGGAATCATATTTTTAAAAAAATAATTATAATATATATATATATATATATATATATATATATATATATATATATATATATATATGTATGTATGTATGTATGTATGTATGTATGTATGTATGTGTGTGTGTGTGTGTGTGTGTGTTAATATTCACAGATGCAGTGTATCTGTAGAAGAGAGAAAATGAATAAAAAAGACAAGAGGAAAACTATATCTTCTTAGCTGACGAGTTTCGTCATCTGACCGACTTTATCAAGGCAAATTTGAATTTTGAATAAAATACAAATAATTACTTGTTGCAAAATAAAATTTTGCAACAAGTACCTATTTGTATTTTATTCAAAATTCTTAAATTTAAAGACGCTCATAAACCCAATGAATATTTATGAGCGTCTTTAAATTTTAAAAAAATCGAGTAACTGACAAATTATTATGGTCTTTAATTATAAAGTTATGTTGCACAGTTGGAAAGTACCTGAAAATATTCCACTGGGTTGAGTGAAACTGGGTTGACGAAACTTTTCAGAAGCAGTCGACGGCTGGGTTAGCACTGAGTCACACGTCATCGTGACCGATAGGTTGAGTGTAGTGACCTCGTTTAGTTACTCATCACGCTAGATTAGTCTCGTTCTCTCTCTATCTCTCTATTTCTTATAATCTGTAAATAAGTCCTGCTCAGACTAGTTGCAATATAAAGTACAGGTTGACTCTGTAGATTTTTAAGAATCACAAATGCATCTGATCGAGCGCCTGCAGCGGGGATTAGTTAACTATTGGAGCAGACGACCGCACGAGGAAACGAGTAACCGGCCATTACATGTAGAAAAGATAATTTTATAAGCAGATTTAATCATGATTTTATTTTAATAGATTAAGTTTCTTTGCTTTTTATTTCATCCTTCGTGATATAAATGTTCTCAACGCTCGAATATTTTGCAAGATTTATTGTATCTCTTGCTAATGGTTTAATATGATCACGCCATTATATCAACTGATATCAGGTCATTATTCATAAGTTAAGGCTTTCCGATTTTCAACGAAATATTTATTTCAGAAATAAAATTTTTTTTTTTTTTTTCATGATGTAAAAATAGATTTAGATTCGGCATCTGTTAGTCTCGCGAGACTATGGAGTTGTGTTCTGGGTGATGTTTCAGACGCAGCGTCTAGACCAGCGTTTCTCAACCGTTACGCCCGGGCGTATTGATGCATTCTGAAAGGTAGCCAGATGTGCTCCAAATTACCAGAAGAGTAATTTATTAATTATTTTTATATTTAGGTTTATAATACCCAGAAATTCATACACAGATGTCCTCAAGGACACATGGCACAGTGGATAAAGGCGTTAGTTAGATCCAGTGACAGGACCCAAAGAGTGTGAGTTCAATACCTGGTTAAGGCGGTGGAGAGGGAAATTAACAGGAGTTAACTGACATCTATTAGACATGGCAGTGAGCGAAATGAAAGGATTCAGTTCGACATTCCAATCATCTGAAGAAGCGTACATCGGCCGAAACGTTGTGATAAACATGGCGACAAAGATGAGGACAATAGTCCGAATAATGTAAATAGTGTACATAATCTCAGAAATATAGACAGATATTAAGAAAAATTATTTAAAAAAAAAACAAAAAACTAGGTGCATGTCATTTAATATTTTAAACTGGATGCTAAATTCCTTAATCGTTCCCTTTTGCTCTCCCCGACGGATTTAAATCTGTCATTACGGGACTCTATGAAAAAAATAGATTCTTCATGAAATCTTTTAAATGAAAACTGTACCGCTAATCCTTTTTGGGAGTGTTAAATCAAACTTTCATATTTTCAAATTTAATGACTACTTTTTGCTTATTAAAATTTAAAGTGCACCCCAGAGTTTTAGTCATTCTACTGTAGTGAACAAAACAAGATCTAGATTTAAAATTCAAATGCTAAGCACTGACTCATTGATTTTGTTAGAAATTAAAAAAGACTCGAATTTACAAACTTTGCTTAACACACACGCAAAAGCGAATCCAAAACAAAACTGTGAAATTTCACACCTTGATACGAAATGTTTTTCGACCAATAGAAAACTAAGAAACATTTAAAAACAAAATTCAAATAATCTTCAATTCTCAAAAACAAATTCTTTTACGGACCTTTTCGCGAGCCGACGCGAAGTTTGTTCGTCGTCCAATGAAAAGGCCTGAATCATATCCGGGAGTGAATTCCCAAATGACCTTTTCAAGCGCCACAAACAAAATAAAAGACGGGCAAGTTCGCCTGTCACCAGAGAGAAGGAGACGAACGTATTAACACGTCCCTTGACAAACGTCAAGCGATCGTTATTATTATCGCTACCTTTCTCCATCACCTCTTTTATACTTGGTAAACGAACGGAACATTTTAAGACTGATCGATTACTTCAAAGACATTTCTACCCTACGATAACGCTCATACATACATACATCCACACATACGTTTCAGCCTACGTACACATAAACTCATTCTTGCAAGGACTACTACAAACATTTTGACGACCTTGTATCAACCAAAATACATTAATTTTATTTCTAAAGACCTTAATTGATTTATATGTATATAAATTTGTTGTTCACTTTACAATTTGATTTCTTGTTTTATACTCCTCTTATTGTGGGCTATCTAACTAACAAGGCCAAATCAAACTAATCTATTTCAACACTCATACATTTCACTATAACTGATAACCCCCCATACTGCAAGTGCGCCCTGAACTAAAAAAAAAGATCATTGATGTCGACTACTGCATAATCGTCTCTTTAGTGCACAATAGACTTAGATATATAATATATATATACTTATGCCATAGAATATATATATACTTAGATATGTACTATATATATATATTTAGATATATAATATATATATATAGTTAGATATATAATATATATATAGTTAGTTATATAATACATATATACTTAGATATATAATATATACATACTTATGCCATATATATATACATATACCATATATATATACATATGCCATATAATATATATATACTTAGATATATACTATATATATATACTTAGATATATAATATATATATATAGTTAGATATATAATATATATATATAGTTAGATATATAATACATATATACTTAGATATGTACTATATATATATATTTAGATATATAATATATATATATAGTTAGATATATAATATATATATAGTTAGATATATAATACATATATACTTAGATATATAATATATATATACTTATGCCATATATATATACATATGCCATATATATACATATGCCATATAATATATATATACTTAGATATATACTATATATATATATTTAGATATATAATATATATATATAGTTATATATATTATATATATATACTTAGATATATAATACATATATACTTAGATATATAATATATATATACTTATGCCATATATATATACATATGCCATATAATATATATATACTTAGATATATACTATATATATATATATATTTAGATATATAATATATATATATAGTTAGATATATAATATATATATAGTTAGATATATAATACATATATACTTAGATATATAATATATATATACTTAGATATATACTATATATATATATTTAGATATATAATATATATATATAGTTAGATATATAATATATATATAGTTAGTTATATAATACATATATACTTAGCTATATAATATATACATACTTATGCCATATATATATACATATACCATATATATATACATATGCCATATAATATATATATACTTAGATATATACTATATATATATATACTTAGATATATAATATATATATATAGTTAGATATATAATACATATATACTTAGATATATAATATATATATATATTCTTAGATATATAATATATATATACTTAGATATGGTAGACAGACTTACGTGTTCTCTACATCGCTGAAATGGTCCAATGGAAGGACAAATTCTGATAGATTGGAACCATTCCAGAACTGTTGCAGGAGTTGTCAGGACGGTGAATACAGCTACGAACTGCCCTAAAGATTTCGACACCCGATTTTCCTCATGGTTGACTCCGAAAGCTTTTCTCATGTGTGAGTATAACCACAAGACAAGAAAGTTTTTAAATCAGTATTTTCTTTCACCTAGACGAACTGATTTCCTGGGTTTACAAGCAACGTCTACTCGCAGAATATCTACATATAATTTCACACGTATGGATACATGTACCATTATTGTTCCCTTTAGAAGAAAGAGAGAGAAAAACGATGACGACACACACCCTTGTGCAAATTAATCGAAACAAGTGCTTTAGTTTCCTTTCTTTCAGCATACGGTCAGTTTTAGACCCACTGGAATGACAGGGTGTAATCGATTTCTATTTTTAACTCAGAATAAGTCATTTGCAGTGGTGTGCAGTAATATGAATCTATTTTCGGGGTGTATGATGAAATTTGTTTGGCCTAGAAAAATATTGTGTCATCCGTAATTGCATCGAATTTTCATCATGCCCAGACACTATTGTCTCGACTGTCGATGAGTTCTCCTACGGCCAGTGTTTGCGATGGACGTTACTCTAAGGAAGCGTACGAAAATTTTAACGCTGCACGAACACACTGGCAAGTCTTACCAGTGAGCAAATCAAAGTACTACAAACTGGCTTGGAAACGCTCCTGATTTAAATCCAACCGAGAATCTGGTCAATCTGCAAGGAACGACTTCGTGGAATGGACATACGAAGTATTAGCACTGCACTGGGTCATACGAAAAATGCGAAAAAAGAGTAAATATTAACGGAATTATTCGTTTTGTTTCAATTAATTTGCACAAGCGTGTAGGTGATCATGGCCATCCACATCTTCCTGTATAATTAATTTGCACAAGAGTGTAGGTTTGTTCGATGGCAGCAGTGAATTATACATGATAGGGCATTCAATACTTTATGTCATCGAAACGTATTTAGAGTGTCTCCGTAAAAAGGTTTTCGCTTCTTATTGTTTAAAAGAACGGAGGTAAAAGTATTATATATATATATATATATATATATATATATATATATATATATATATATATATATATATATATATATATATCCATTAAAATGCCATTTTCTTAAGATATAAAGATAGCCACTGAATTGAATAGACGTCACTATAAAACAATTAATCATCATCATCATCATCAGTCCCAAGACCAGGTGCGATCATAGGGTCACTGCGCAACTGATCACCTGGCCTGATTCATGCCTAGCGTGTCTTGGGCAACTAGACCTGGCAGAGCCAATCCATCTCCAACTTGAAGGCTCGCCTCGGTCATAACCACGTGGACGTTGATTCCATCGGGGGAAAGCCTCCGTTCTGATCGTTGACCTCAGCCTAGAGGGAAGCCCTCCACCCGGCGATGCCGTGCCATCACCACACTGGATGCATACATAGCTATGGAGACTACTCTATCCCATTGTGCAAAACGGCCGTAGACCCTACAAGAAGGTTCATCCGCCCTTTAATAGGATTCTTGCCACCGTCCTCACCAGGAAGATACGAACCGGCTTAGTCGCTAATGACCCGACCGAACCCAAAGGTAGTACTGGTATCAGAAGAAATGGATTCATGCCTTTCCCAAGGGTATTTGCGCATTAATGAATGTAACGAACCCGACTGAAATTGGAACTCGGCTCCTCGATTTCTCAAATCAAGCCGATATCTATTCACACCACAACGCTTTCATTCCAGTCAGAATCAACAAGAGTCCACCCTGAAGCTCCTCAAATTTCATCCAAATTTTCACTATTTGTTAATATTTATCAGAGGAGTTGATCCTGAAAAGTGATGTGTTACAATGGCTGAAAAATTAAAAGAAACCCTAAAAATTGTATTTTTTGCACTTTTTGCCCTCCTGTTGCTCAGAAATACAGCAAGGGATCTGTTTGATTGCCTTTTTGTGAAGTTTTCATACACATTGCATGATGAGAGAAGTTGGGGTGGTTTGCATGTGTCTTCATCAAGTGGCAGCAAGCCGACATCCAAGATTTTGACTGTAAAGGAGGTTTTTGCGTATTTAAAAAAAATTCAGTTGGGATTGAAGATTGTGATTAGTTGATGGAATTTGAAAGACTCATAATAATTGTGATCAAGAAAAAAAGTTTCCAAAAGCAAGCAATAAAAGTTTTTTTCAGTGAGAAGTCTCTAAAATAAAAAAAAAACCCAATGTTTTCAAATTTTCAATAATTTCAGAATCTTCAAAATGGCGTAAAATCTGTTTGACATGAGATAACATGCTGAAATATTAAGGATAGACTCATCTCATAAATGGTAACAAATGGTGAAAATTTGGATGAAATGTGAGGAACGTCAGGACGGACCCTTCTTGAATGTGCCTGAAATGACCCAAACTAATTTCCAAATTTAAGATCAATAGTCACAGTCCTAAACATAAATCATTAGAAATGATTATAAATATACAAATTGGGCCCCTCCGCGTGGTGTAATGGCTAACAAGCTTGTCCCGCTAAAGAATAGTTACGACTGAATAGTGAGTTCGATCCTCACTGGGTGCCCCATACTTTCGTGCCACATCTGAGCTACGCTTGGAAAATCGCTATAAATATACAAGTTAAGAAGAGGCCGAGACTGTGCTAAGATTTTTGTGCAAAAGGTGCCAACAGTTCATGGAGAGTGAACGTTAGTTCAAGGTTATAAAAAAAAAAAAATTGCAAGTCACGTGTTTTTAGACGCGGAAGTAGTAGAGAACAGATCACGTGACTTCAAAAAATGCATTTTATCTAATCAGAAGCGAGATAAGAAATATTTCCGTCAAGCTTTTTGGAGTTCCTGAAATGTATAAAAAGTGGATGATTTTTACTCACTGGGTTCACAAGTTCAATCTGCAACAGACTTACGTGTCGCGCGTGACTGAAAATGTTGACCTACAAAAACTCTCTGCAACCTTATTTCAAAGATACTACAATTCATGTTCATCTTCGCACACATAATCACACGTACACACACACACACACACACACACACATTATGACTTAATTTTCCTCATCAATCGCCGAAAAATGATTTGCAAAAACGTGAATAAATTAGTGAATAAATGAGTCTGGCGTTTATTTCACAAATATATTTTCCTTTTATTTCTTTCAATTTTATTGCTTTTTTGCCGGCTGATAAATCGCAAGATAGCTTTTTTCTAGCAGTTTTCATTTTACACCAAATTCTACTCAATGCTTGTCTAACACTCTCTTCTTTTAATGTTGGCAGCAGGATGGATGACATATATCACATTTTTATACAAATGTTTACTCAATTCAATGCCTAAGAGCCACTCATGGTAGAGGGTTACTGTGTGTTATTGTATGTGTATAAGAAAGAGCAAGAGATGAAGTTCATGGAAAGGAAATATAACGGTTAACCCTAGACTTGAATAAGTCAAGATTGTAGTGATTGGGAAAACATCCTGTCTGGAGTCTGTTCCACAAAGCAGCAGTTCTTGGGAAGAAGCTGTCCGAATGGAACTTACTTCTTACTATAGGAATACGGAGGTAATGGGTATAATTCACTCTTGTGTACGCGGCATGGTGGATCCCAGTTGTAATGGTCAGGCTGATGGGACCAAGGAATGTAGCTTGTCAGAACATATGCCATGGAAATAGCGATAGAGTAGCGAGAGGCTTGCGACATTTCATCTGTGGGAAAGGGTTTGTAGGGAGGAAAGTAATTCATCACCCACAAAGACGCGTAAATATTTTGTACACTATCAAGACAGCAATGTGAGGAGTGAGCAGCTTTAGTTCCCATTTGGTAATAATATTCCATTTTGGTCTGATCTGGCTGTTGTGAAGATAAAGTATTTCAAGGTCATGTGTTAACAGTCATAGTGCCAGCGCATAAAGTTTGCCTGTTTCCTTCTAAATAAATAAATGTAACCATTAATTTATGCAAATAAACATGCCTTCTTTCTTGTAAATATTCTGAACTTCCTGTCAATTTGTCACGCCTCTTTCTCTATGTGCTTTTTTAAATACAGGCTACGATGGATAAATTGTCATCTAAATTATGCAAAAATGAAAATGACACTGACATTTCATTTTAACAGATATATTTACCAAAATGGCACAAAAATATCTTGAAATATTAAAGAGTAAATTTATTCAATAAAATCGCCATTGGCTTCAACCACGGCCTCCAAACGACTTCACAATCTCCTGCATCTCTTCTTGACGGTCTCCTTATCTAAGTTGGTGAATGCTGCCGTAATCGTTGCGTTCATTGACCCTACTATACTGTGCCCTCGACAAAATAAAAATCAAAAAACAAACAACGCGCATGCATGAAATTAAAAATATAAAATGGCGACAATTTACCCATCGCACCCTGTATTTGTTAATACCGGATCTTTTCAGGGCGCAGACAAGCATGGATATTTTACAGATTTTCTTTAATTTGTGTGAGTTGCCACGACTTCTTGGTAAAAATAGTGGAATAGTTTCTCATTCACGATTTTAAATTCTTTTTTTTTTCCATAAACTAACTGCCACACAAGGCTTTAGAGCTCAGTTTACACAGCTATTTAGCTCATAACCAGCGGTGGTGTGAGAAGAGAAAGGTCCATGACTTTCCGTTTACGCCGCCTTGTGGGTGATGACTTATTTTCAAACCTACAGCTCCTTTCTCACAGACAGCCTTTCGTCTCGCTACTCTATTGCTATTTTCTTGATGAATGTTTAAATGAGCTACATTTCGTATTTCCATCGGTTTTGATGTTTACAGATAAAACCCGCCATGCCATGCATACAGTTTCGAATGATCGTCATACCCTTCGTATTCCATTAGTAAGAAAGAAGTTCCATTCGGACAGCTTCGTCCCAAGAGCCACTGATTTATGGAATAGACTTTCAAGAAGATGCTTCTCCAATCACTATAATCTCAACCTTTTCAAGCCTGGGATAAACCGCTGTGTATCCTACATATAATCATAATCCGCACTCACTTCCTCCTCTTAGATCCATACATCAACCGCATTCAGTAACCCTCTATTTTGAGTGGCACTTGTGCCTTGTATTGGGTGAACATTTAGTAAAAGAAAATCTAAGTCAACACACAGACTAAGCCGGAATTTGAACCGGGTTTAGCCAATTCCATGCCGATAACCGTTAAGCTGTTCACATTTTCCGACGTCAATTTGTAATGATGATGATCATCACACACATACATACATACATACTTACACAAATTCAAATTATACAACCACAAGCATTCATTGGATAATAAATCAACACTACTGTGTAATGGACAATTTATAAATCGCAGCTATGCGACAATTTTATAATCGCTCTATTTTCATGTAGTCGATTTCGTGCAATTTTGGGAGAATCGGATCCCATAGACTTCCTTATTTCTCCCCCAAAATCGATCGCTAATTGGTCAATAAACACACAAGTGGACGTTGCAATCCACCCACGCACAATATAATTTTCCAGCGCGTGACTAAGTCAAGTTTCCCGCCAAGGTGCTGTGATCCTGTCACGTGATTACATTATCTATAAATAGCAAACACGAGTTGGCCTCTTTCTCTTTTTTCTCTCTTCTTCCTGCGAAGATGTGACCTGTAAGAATTATCGTCTCGACCATGCGGCCAGACGTTAAATAATATTTCACGCATTCACGTATGTACGAACTCTTACGAACTTTTCCAACTTTCTCACTCACACCACCACACTCATGCTGAATATTCCCTACACTCACATACTCTTTTCTTACACAGCAAATTTGCCGAGAACAATTATTACAAGAAACTCCCACAAAATTTCTTTCATTGAACTTTGAAATACAAATAATAGTTAAAGAGAGACAACTCTTGTTTTATTCAATGCATGCTTTTCTTTCACATCCTTGTTTGTACATCTTGTTAAATACAAATTTTATGTGTAATGATGTCTTTGGCTTATCCTTTTTTTCTTCACGTCAGTTTGGTTTCCTAATCTAAGTTAAATTAATGTGGTGAAGTCCGCCACAAATTGACTAACATGTTTAGATTCCTTTCTTGAATTAGATCGTGATAAAGAATAAATCTGATTTGAATCGAGATATTAATGAGTGAAACAGATTTAAACGGATTCACTGGATATATTTTCGTATCACTGGAAACTTGGTGGTTACAAGTTGTCGTTAACGAAAGTAAAACGAACATCGTTATGTCGATCTACTTAAGTTATAAAACGATAATTTCGTTTTAGATTATCTGCACGACTTTGTGATATTTACTTACGCCAGTCGGTTTATTTTTATTGCTGCGAAGCGATCAGCAGGGGAACACCGGAAAATATCCGAAAGTCTACAGATAAATGGAGAATAATCAAGCTGCGTTTGTCTATCTTTGTTCTTCTTCTTTTATATTGGTCCGTATCGATGGAGCCAAATTATTTTGGACAACTAAATTATGAAAGAAAACCAGACAAAAAGAGGGACATTTCATCTTTCCAGTAAATGAGGAAAGATATAGGAGCGATGAAAGAATATTTTCATATATGAGTTAACTATCAGTTTTTCAAACAAAATTTTTGCTACCTCAGCTCTTGGTCGCTTTTCGCCTCTAAGACGTCGACAGACGACAAAGGCGCATCTGTCCCTCTTCGGACACTAAATTCCGGACATTTTCGAAAGCAGAACTTTCATTGTCCCGTAACAAAACAAAAAAACATTCACAAAAGTGAATATTTTTATATATGAGTTAACTATGAGTTTTTATAACTCCACGGCGGGAGAAATGAAGCTCTTGGTCTCTTTTCGCCTCTTGGACGAGGACAGACGACAAGGACTCATCTGTCCCTCTTCGGACACCATATGCCGGGCATATTCGAAAGCAGAACTGTTCTGTAACAAAAAAAAAAAAAAATTCCACAAAAATTAAAAGTTTTGTATGCTGTATTAACAATTGGCGGCCACAATCTTAACAATGCAAGACATGCAGATGACACAGTGTTGGTAGCAGACACGGAAAGAAAACTACAAAAACTCCTACAGAAGGTAGTGAGGAAAAGCGAGAAGAAAGGATTAAACGTTAATTGCAAGAAGATAAAATGCAAGGTGGTTAGCAAAAGGGACAGGCCAAAGTGCAAATTACAAACCGGGGATACCAAAATCAAATAAGTACAAAAATTTTAATATCTGGGAAGTGTTCTAACAGAGGACGGAAAGTGCGACACTGAGTATTAAGAGAGAAAAAGTTCGTTAGAAAACCAATGTTGTCGTTTTTCCACTCAATAAATACCAAAGAATCTGCAGATATTTGAAAAAGAATGTATATACAGGGTGTCCATAAAGTTTGTGTGCACTTTAAGTAATTTATAACTTTATTTGTATTTGCGATAGAAATAATTTGTAAAAAGGATTAGAAAGAAGTAAATCTATATTTTTGAAGGTTTTATTGAAATTTTATTTAAGTTTCCACATGTCCTCCATCATTAGCAATACAAAGGGTAATAGGATTTTGCAGTTCACGGAAACCATTTGCCAACTGATTTACAGTAATGCCTGAAATCACATTAGTTATTTTAGCTATACTTAAAACTAGGAACATTAAACTTTATAACATTTTTTACAGATTATTTCTATCGCAAATACAAATAAAGTTATAATTTTTTAAAGTGCACACGAACTTTATGGACACCCTGTATATATCTGTGTGTGTGTGTGTGTGTGTGTGTGTGTGTGTGTGTGTGTGTGTGTGTGTGTGTGTGTGCGTGTGTGTGTGCTTGTGTGTGTGTGTGTGTGTGTGAAAACAAAGATTATCACAAATTCACAGGCTTTGGTGTTTTCTTTAAAATCTGAACCAAAGAGGGCATTTGTAACGCGTTTTCCTTTCCATTTAATTAACGGAGATTACAATAAAGACAATACGTAGGATTTTAATTGATTTCCTTTCAATACTTTCATACACTTGCCACGCCTTTCTTTGTTTTTTTCTCACTTTCAACCAATTTATTCAGAACCTATTTCTCTATAACACATAACCTCTCTTACATACATAGACTCACTCTCATAGTCCCTCACCCACTCTCTCACTGTCTTTTAATCTCACACTTACATACGCACTGACGCTCACGTTCTCTCACCCTCTCTCTCACTGTCTTTTTCTCTCGCACTTAGATACACACTCTCTCTTACACTCTCACAACCTCTCTATCACTGTCTTTTACTCTCCTGTTCAAATTCTTTCGCTCTCTCTCTCACACTGTCTTTTACTCTCGCAATTAGACACGCACTCTCTCTTACATTCTCTCAACCACTCACTCACTTTCTTTTACTGTCACTTATATACGCACTCTCGCTCACATTCTCTCGCATTTTCTTTCTCTCACACACAGACACTGTCTCACTCTTTCAGGTACACACTCTTTCTTTTTTACACTTCCCTCACACGCTTTCTCTCATTTCTCTCTCTCTCTCTCTCTCTCTCTCTCTCTCTCACATATAAACACTTTTTCATACATTCTTTTTCATGCACATTTTTCACTCTCTCGTATTCTCTTTTTCTTTTCACACACATTCACGCACACACTCTCTCTCCCCGTCGCACCCTCTATCTTCCTCTTTTTCACACACGCACGCATTAACTCTCAACCTCTCACACTCTCCCTCTTTCTATTCACACCCTCACACTCCCTATTTCTATTAACTAAATATGTCATTCAATTCCTGTTTAATTTTCCCTATGTTTTTGGTTAGCCTCAGAATGGTTTTCAAATAAATTCTTAGTCGAAGTCGAGGCTTCATTTCTGTTTTCTTTTAATGACATATCTCAGGGTCAGATAAGAAAAATTATATAATTTACAGAATATATATATTTTTCATAAAAGCTTATTAAATACGTTAAATATTCAAATTAAAACTTCTCTATCCAAACAAATGTTAATCCATTGGCAATAATATTACAATAACAGAAAATTAAAAAATTATATATGTATTAGGTTGGTGCAAAAATAATGTCGTTTTTTGACGTTCAATTTAATGTGAGAAAACGACATTATTTTTGCACCAACCTAATACATACATACATACATACATACATATATATATATATATATATATATATGTATGTATGTATGTATATATATATATATATATATATATATATATATATATATATATATATATATATATATATATATATATATACACACACACATTTCATTAAAAACGACTGACAAGGTGCTTTTTAGTTTTTTATACAATTTCTCATGCGATCTAATAATGTTTTTCTTTTCGGGTGATAAATTATATAAAAAAACTGTCCGAATGTTCTTTTTATCCGAGCGCTTTCGGCTATACATTTACCCATTTTCAAGGATTATATTTTAACTGTTAGAATTAGAAATAGTTTGTTATATGTATGTTTTATAAAATGTTTCATTTTTTTGTTTCAAAACACGGTCAAGATATTATGTCCATGTTCAAAGTTAATATTATTAAGTGTTGGTTTGTTTGTTTTTATTAATAAGGCTTTCATTATTTTTAGCCTTTTTTTGCATGTGGACGATGCTATTATATTAGTGTTGTCGACAAGTATGTTCCTAATAGTGTCCGGTAGGTCTCCATGAATATTTAAATAAGATCTAGTTGAGCTATTGTCAGAAAGATGTAGAGTTAGTCTGCGTGTTAGACAATTTGTAGTGTGGCCTATATAATTATTAGATCGCATGAGAAATTGTATAAAAAACTAAATAAAAGCACCTTGTCAGTCGTTTTTAATGAAATGTGCATGAAAGAAGGATTGTTGGCTAAATACACACACACACAAACACACACACACACACACACAAACACACACACACACACATATATATATATATATATGTATATATATGTATATATATGTGTGTGTGCGTGTGTGTATGTGCGCGTGCGCGCGTGCGTATGTGTGAAATTAGAGCGAATAGAATCCAATTCCGATGTTCGTAAGATTCAATTTTTAAAACATGGCTCAATACAAATGTGGAGCAATATTCTCCCATATATTACTACCACTTCAGATTTGTCTGTGGCTACTTTATCTTTGTTTTAAATTTGTGGAAGACTGGAGCGGTGACGATTTGGTCTTGTGAAAAAATATTCAACACAGGAAAGGGAAAAGAAGAAAGCAGAAAAAATGCAGTAATAAAAAACATGAATTGAAAATTATATTGACAAAATTTTGATTAAGATATATATATATATATATATATATATATATATATATATATATATATATATATAATGTTTCTGTTTTCGAATTCTTTCACACCCAGTGACCAATTGTGTCTTAGTGGCTTTACTGCTTTGCATGAGGTGAACACGGTTAATATATATATATATATATATATATATATATATATATATATATATATATATATATATATATATATATATATTGTGATTTGTCCCCACCCATTCGCCAATACGCCGTTAGGTGGTGATGTTAAACATCTATAAAAACCGGACACTTCTTTTCTCTTTTTTTCCCTCCAGCATGCTGTTGTGACAGCACCAACCGGGACCTTGTCCCGGACATGGGGATATATTTCCCCTTAGTAATGAAATTTCTCTCTCCCATCCTCTCTATCTGTCTGTCTGTCTCAATCTCCCCCCGCTCTCTCTCTCTCTCTCTCTCACGTACACAAACAGTTCCTAACTTTTTAAAGTTTTCTTATATATATACACACCCTTGTGCAAATTAATTGAAACAACCACTTTAGTTTCCTTTCTTTCACTATTCGGTTAGTTTTAGAGACCCACTGGAGTGACAGGGTGTAATCGATTTCTATTTTTTCCTCAGATTAGTTCATTTACAGTGGTGTGCAGTAATATGAATCTATTCTTTCGACTGTCGATTAGTTGTCCTGTAGCCATTGCCTGCGATGCACGTTACTCCAAGGTAGCATACGAAAATTGTAATATTGCACGAACACACCGGCAAGCTTTATCAGTGGGGAAATCAAACTAAGACTGGCCCTGAAAAACATTTGATATAAATACAGTCGAGAATCTGTAGTCAATCTGCAAGGAACGACTTTGTGGAATGGACATACGAAGTACTAACATGTGTACTGGGTTATGTTTCATTAAAAAATTCGAAAAAATAGTAAATAATAACGGAATTATTCGTTTTGTTTCCATTAATTTGCATAAGGGTGTATAATATATATATATATATATATATATATATATATATATATATATATATATATATATATATATATAATCGACTCTCCCTTCGAATACGACGTACGAGGGTCAAGCAGATCAGTTCCGAGGAAACCGACAGCCCGACAACAGCACATGAGATTTCATTATAGTGGTGAAGGTTTCGTGCAGGACCATCCAGATTTTTGAAGGGCCGAATACAGAGACCTAGTGCACTACGTGCCACAGGGTACACAAACGACCCTCCGCAGGTTGCCACCCAAGGCTATAGAAACCAGTCTGTCTTGTTATTTACCCATAGCTGGAGGGAGAAGAAGAGGATTCTCAAGGGTATTAGCACTTAAGTGAATGTAATGAATTCGACTGGAATTCGAACTCGGCTGTCCGATTCCTCAATCCAAGCAGCTATCCATTACTCCACCGTGCCTCTTCAATATATATTCAATATTCGGCCGCCACTAGAAAGGTATTTTGTAAACATCAAAGAAAACAAAACGAATATTCAAAGATTACTGGTTATCTGCTTAAGTGAATAAATTCTTTTTTAATCATTTCACTCCAAGTAAGGCGTTACTAGAAGTCAAAGAGAGTGAGAAGACTTTAGCGAGGAGAAAGGACAATAAAAGAACAGAGCTCAGGAAGACAGCAGATGGCGATTGACGTTGCATTTAAAATGTTTGAGGATTGTAGTTGGCAGGGAAGCAAGAAACCGGAAGAGAATTTCAAAAGTGAGAAATTTTAGAATATAAACTTTACAGACACTGTCGAGGAGGAGGAGAGCTCATCAAAATAATTGTCATGGAAATATTGATAGAAAAAAAAATGGAAACCATGTGTTATAACTGCTCTTATAACGAAATAAACAAGTTGAAGATTAGATGTTATTATTTAAACCTCTATTTTTGGTGATACCAACATGTAACCAGCGTATGGAAGAGGATTGAATAAAACCGTCTTTTGC
This sequence comes from Acanthosepion esculentum, assembly GCA_964036315.1. Classification (NCBI taxonomy): domain Eukaryota; kingdom Metazoa; phylum Mollusca; class Cephalopoda; order Sepiida; family Sepiidae; genus Acanthosepion; species Acanthosepion esculentum. Next base: position 84,223,044 of record OZ038504.1, read on the forward strand.
ACCTGTGCTTATGTCTCCGCCATTGTTGTTGTCCTTCCAGACTAAACTCACCGATGAAGGCTGATAACCCCGTACAATTATCTCCCTTAGTTGGCTTCGCCATGTCACAGCGGTGAGAAATTGTCTGTAATAAATGTTTCATATATTTAGATTATATTACTGAGTTCCTACCAATATCAAATTAAAATTGGGTAAGTCGTTGATTTGGGATGCGACCTGTGCGGATACATTTTCGGTCGGTAATTTGATCAGGTCCGCGGTCGAGCCGGGGTCCGTCGTCCGGGACGCAGAGATAAAAATAATAGTTAAATATTCTTCTCTTGCTGATAGATTTTCTTTTTACTCCTGTGGCAGTGGAGACCACTGCCACAGGAGTAAAAAGAAAACAAATCTAGGGTTATTGGCCCTCGTTCGATGGCGTTCCTTTGGAGGATTGGCGTGATTGCGTCTCGATTAAGGGACGAGCCTCACGAAACGGAGTGGCTCTTGCAGCGTGTCTCACTGGCGATGGTTCGAGGTAATGCTTTCTCCATCATTGCAGCTGGCAGAGGATAGAAAAAAATTGTTTAGTTACTTTGTTCTGGAATTGTCATCAATGGTCAACTGAACTGGCTTTATTTCAATAAATTCATTTCGAGATCTTGTAGAAATAATTATAACAAAGTCATTTATTTTTATGGTGAAAAAATAAGCGAGATAAGTTCAATAAATAATTATTTAAAATTATACGTACAGACTATGGAGAGTATGGAAGTCATCCGTGTATTTCTGATATCAATCTTGTGTCACTCACTCATGATGGCGGTTTTGTTTTATTTTTCTGAAAAAATAAAACTATCAATACTGGGACGTGGTGATTGTACTACAAGGAATGCAAATGGTGTGGAACAAGATATGTGAATGCTACTGTTACCGAGAAAGTCTCCAGTTTCATTTCAAAGCCATGATTAGCTTGCGCAACATCCACACGATTGTCTTCTCGAAAGGTGCGGCTCCAGTCTTCAACGGTCTAATGACGATGTTCCTGACCCCGGTGGGATACTGTAACTGATGCTATGGTTTCAATAATAATACTTTTTTTAGTCGACGGCCATGAAATGCAGCATACGCTAACTGATGGTTCGAACGGAAATAGCGTTGAATTGGGACTTGATCTAATTAAATGTTTCCCCTTTTTGACTGATTATCATCCTCGTCATTCATCGGAGGCCCCTTCCTTGCATCAGTTGTGGGTGCCCGCCGTTTTCACGTGCTGCTGATATCTGTCGGAAAGACACATATTCTTAGTGTACCATTGCTGCTTTTGTGCGGAAACAAAACTAGAGCATTTTCTACTATCTTTCTGGACTCAACCATTCTACGACCAAACAATGTTAAAACTTGTCCGTGTCCCATGACAGTCACTGCTACACTGTCACAGCCACACTACCTCTTTACCTATATACACATACATAATGTATATGATAATAATGTACACATACATAATGTAATTGGATCTATTTCTATAAGGGGAGAAGTGCAAGAACATACATAGTTTGACACAAGGCTGTAGTAGTGAGATATCCAATGAGAATGGAACCAACTAAAATGGTTTGCAAGCGCTTTAGAGGTTAGCGGTTCTCCAGTAATTATGAGGTGAAAATGGCAACGCACATAGAAAACTTACCATATCATACACGTCGATATCGTTACTGTTGACTGTGCTCACATCCGTTGTTTGGTCTCAGTAAACATTCAGTGAGTGTCGTTGGTGCAATTCTTTTTCGTAAAATAAAATTCAGCGACACACCTTTGCCTTGTACGCACTTGCATGTACGTAATTATGCCAAACTGTCGCTCAGCTGCTACCTGTAACAAGGTAAATGAAATGATGGCGGTAAGGTTCAATCACGAAGAAAGGTATCAATGCCCTCATTTGAAATTGGGGTACTAATATTGAGAAGGAAAGACACTATATTCAGGACTAGAATTCTGAGACTTCATTGGTTGTGTCGTGTCCATAAAGAAATACATAAATAAATAAAAAAATTATTTTGCTTTTAAGGTGTCGTGTTCTTAAAAAATAAATAAAAATTAATTAGAGTGTAAAAAATAATAATAATAATAAAATAATTATAACAATTATAATAATCATTAATTCACTCTTTCTAAACTAATAAAAATCGACCCCACTTTTCTCCTTTACACATACTGTGAGACTACCCACCTCTGCAACTCGCTGCACAAAGATATAGAACCCACGTCGTAGAATTTCTGTGCGGTGGATCGAGCGAGAGGTAGGCTCACAGGTAAAAGAAAAACACAACTACAAACTTGGGTAGGACGAAAAGAGGAGAGAAGGCGTGTGACCTTTTTGTGGATGATAACTCTTGGTTGATTCTCGGCTGGCGGAAAAAATATATATCTTAACTAACAATGTCCGGCTGCTAATGGGTCGCTCTTCGATGTTACGTGCTCCGGCCTAAATCAACCTTCCTCGAACCTAAACTAAGTCTAACTACCCGTGGCCCAAAGCGCTGCCGTATATATGGAGAATCCTCTTTCATCATTTCCGGACAAGGGACACCCACGAATAAACCCATAACTTTTTCATGACCATTTCTCTCTTTGAAGAAAGTGGACATAAAAATATTTCTTAGCCTAGCTGACTCCGATTCAGGGACATTAAATTCAAACCCTTTTAAGTTTTGACCAGAGCCGGTCTTTTTCCTATCTTAGTATTTTGACAAGTACTTAACACTTATCTACCCTTTTCGCCATATGTCCAAACATGTTTTTATCTAGATTCCTAATCTAATCATTTGGTCTTGAAGTTTGATGTCCAGGTCAAATCTAACTAATCTTCTCGCACATATGTGTGCGCGCGCACGCACACACAGATGTGGGGGTGTATATATACACACACACAGATGTGCGGGCGCACACACACACACGTGTGCGCATATATCCGACTCATAGTGTCACAATACAAACACGTGGCATTCTCACTATTGAACAAGTAATTTCCACAGATAGGTCGTTAACACGTGCGTCAACGAAAATTTCATCTCCTTTTCATTTTTCAGGCCATAATAATAACATTTATCTTTTAGCACTCAACAGAAAGTTGAGGTAAGAAAACCTCAGACACTTGTATTTTCCAACTAAATTATTTGAACACTCATTATATACATACATATATATATATATATATATATATATATATATAAACATACGAGAAAGATTGTATGCACTTTGCTTATTCTTTATCTTATCCTTCTGTCGGATTCTGATGCATATTTGATCTACAATTGACCTCAAACTTACAATATTACTGATTATTACTGTTGGGTTATTTCTTAATTTTCGAAATCGCAACTAGACTTTTTGACTGACTCTGATACTGCGATCAGTTTTTGACTGAATCTGAAAATGCGATCAGTTTTTGACTGAATCGGATATTGCGATCAGTTTTTGACTGAATCTGAAACTGCGATCTAGGACAAAATAGACTATGCTGAGAATGACATGTGGATTCCAGATCCATTTGAAACACAAAAGACTCAGTTTTTGTGTTTATTTTGTCATGCCTTGTGTACTCTTAATATTAATTCTTTAGTCATGAAAGAAGAACAGGCATTACTTTTTGACTAACCTTCCTATAACGACCTAGAAAGAAAGAGACTGTTAAGAAGTTGTATACTAAAAGTTCACACAGCCTAGATCTCCATGTACACGTACACAGCCGCCTCGCAAGATCTGTCCCGGCAGGAAAGGTCAGCCACTTTTATAGCAATTTGTGGGCCCACTTTATGGTTTGCTATTCGTGGAGCATGGAATTAAATTAGCATATTATCTACGCAATTCATTCCACTCAGTGACCACGATTGGTTAACAGAAGCTCATTTACAGGAACTCACTGACCCCATTCAGTGGAGAGACATTTTCTTACTTTCATCTGCAAAAATAGCACCCGGCGCGAAAGCTTTTCGGCTTTCGGGGTATGTCGACATTTTCTTCTCTACAGAAGTAGATTTGCGATCCTGAGATTCTTGACGTTCCTTTTAGTATGCTTTTAGTGCTTCTACTTTTAAATCTGTTTTTCTGTAAAGAACAGGCAATATTATTTGAGTGGCCTTCATACAACGATCTAGAATGAAAGGTACGGTGTTGAGGACTAGATTTTGAATGCTGACATTTTTGTAGGTCCCACCACAGAAAACGCGACACCGAAGGTTGTAAAATGAATTTTTAAAAACGAAAAATCTTTCTCGAAGCTTTTGTTTTAGTTTTAATTTCAAGCTAAATATTATTTCCAATAAACTTTGCTCTATTGCAAAACTAATTTAAATCGACCGGAAAGAGTTTTTGTTGTTGTGTCCTCCCTCTAAATAGTATATGTTGGACTCTTCCGCCTACTATAAGGTTAGTAGTAGAGAAGGTCTTGGGGGAACAGTCGCACAGATTGTTCAATACTGTCGAACTCTCTGTCTCGTTTATGCGGCTTCAAAGGGAATATTTTTGGGCGAGCCTACGGGCTTGGAGAACCCACGCTAAACCGGCCTTGTGCCACATAAACACTCGTGGGGGGGGTGGGGGGTGGCTGTTAAATATTAACAGTCGACCAGATTGTATCTGTCGAACTCTCTGTTTTGAGCAAGAGAGGAACTCGGACGAGGCTTTGCCGAAGGGCAAGGTTTCGTCCGGGGAGGTGAACAGGCCCAGAACCCGTTTATGCGGGTTCTAAGGGAATATTTTTGGTCAAGCCTACGGGCTCGGAGAACCCACGGTAAACTCGGCCTTGTGCCACATACATCCCTCGGTGGGGGACGGGGGGGCTGTTAAATATAACAGTCGAATAGATTGAACGCTGGGTCAACCGACACACGCTCACTTCTCGTGTAATATTCTTCTGTTGTACTTATTGCTTAATATTGTTGTGATGTCCTCCCTCTAAAGAGTCTATGTTGGACTGTCCCCACAGGGCCTTCTCTCCTACTAATCTTATAGTAGGCGGAAGAGTCCAACATAGACTCTTTAGAGGGAGGACACCACAAATTTCTTTTTCTAAAATAAGTGATTAGCACCTTTTTTTTAGTAGTCTTTCATCGCAATGTAATTCTCTTTATTAAAAAATCTTCCCAAAATAAAATTTGCTGAAACTTTATTTGAGAAATATTAGCTGATTTAATTAATATGATTTAAAACAACTATTACTTATTTAAATATCGCAGAAATGCATTTTTTAACCTGACCATAGCTGTTTATTTAAGTTGTTAACGTGTTTGGCAGCTTGATGACAGATGACTGTTTATCTAATGGTGCACTATGGGGGGCATTAGCCGTAAAAATAATTGGCTATAGCGTAAACGTCTTTTATAAATAACTTTTAATTACTCAGTAATCTTAAAAAATTAGCAAAATTTTCTCCACAATCTAATGTTTCACTGAATTTTAGAAATATTTACTTTAAATTTACTATAATTATCGCTCTTATTTTCTGATAATGTCGTGTATGCGCAACCGTATTTACAAAAATTGGCACGTTTATACACATACAAAAGAAATTCAAAATTCTTTTAAAAATATTGGGATTTGATTTGCACTAAACTTTTCCATTTATGATTAGTAAATATAGTTTTTACTAATTAATAATATCATTTAAAATGTTGTAATTAATACAGAATTTTAAACATTTAAACTTAAATTATTAAAAAAATTATTCTAATTAAAATTTTTTAAAATGAAATTAATTCTGTCTATATTTCGGAGATGAGGTATTATGTACATTATTTACATTATTCGGACTATTGTCCTCATCTTTGTTGCCATATTTATTACAACGTTTGGGCCCTTCAGTATCTGTCTATATTTCGGAGATGAGGTATTATGTACATTATTTACATTATTCGGACTATTGTCCTCATCTTTGTTGCCATATTTATTACAACGTTTGGGCCCTTCAGTATCTGTCTATATTTCGGAGATGAGGTATTATGTACATTATTTACATTATTCGGACTATTGTCCTCATCTTTGTTGCTATATTTATTACAACGTTTCGGCCCTTCAGTATCTGTCTATATTTTGGAGATGAGGTATTATGTACAGTATTTACATTATTCGGTCCTCATCTTTGTCGCCATATTTATTACAACGTTTCGAGATATTTAACTAAAGTTTTGAACGTGCTAAAAGGATGAAAAGATTTAATAAAATAATAGAAAAATACTTGGGTCTTTCCTCTTAATAATAACATAAATATTTTGACGATAACATTTTGGTTTTATCAAGTTTAGGTTTTTTTTCATCATGGTATGCTCTTTATTTAGCAAATTTTTGGAGGCACCTCCACTTTTGTGTTAATTTTGACAGGCTTTGTGTGCTTTTAATATTAAATCTGTGGTCATTGAAGGAGTAATAGTTGCAGGCTCGGATTGAGGAATCTGAGAGCCAAATTCGAATTGTATTCACTTACGCGCTAATAGCGCATATAATAATAATTGGATAAAGGCGTTGGTTAGATCCAGTGACAGGACCAAAAAACTGTGAGTTCAATACACGGTTAAGGCAGTGGAGAACTTGCAGAGGGGAATTAACAGGAGATAACTGATAACTGACATCCATGAAACATTGCACATGGAACTAGAACAGTGAGCGAAATAAAGGGTTCAGTTCGACATTCCAACCACCTGAAGAAGACCGGAGCACACAACGGCCGAAACGTTGTAATAAATATGGCGACCAAGATGAGGACAATAGTCCGAATAATGTAAATAGTGTAGCATTTGGAAAGGTATGAATTCATCTCTCCTTCCTCCAGCTATGGGTGAAATAGCAGGATAGACTGGGGCCTATAGCTTTGGGTGGCAGCCAGTCTAGGAGAAGGGAACTGAATTCAAGCCGAATTGCAATATTCTAAAAGTACGTATACATGCGACTGTGGCCCACTTGTGAATTCAAATTCCAACTGAAACTCCCACTATATGCACGTCCTGGGGTGCGGCGTTAAAAAGAACCCCCCGGCGTTCCATAAGGAACGAGTAGGATTAACTACTAGCAAAGAAAAAAAAGTAGACATTAGATTTTGACTGACATTCGTATATTTCTTTTCGATAGGCACTAAAATCAAATTTTTAGCTCATAAAAATATATCCGTGACGTGAAAAAACATGGCTTCTCGAATTGGACTTTTTATTCTTTTTGTTTACTATAAATAACAGAACATCTCATGCACTAACCACAGCACAATGGTTAACAATTTCGTCTCATAGATCAGTTCACGAGTTTAGTAAATTTGATTGTCACTATCTGCCCCACTAGAGTTGCCTTGTATCAGATTAAACTAAGTAGTGTCAAAAAAAAAAAAAAACGGGTGAATGAATTTGTTCTGATAAAAAAAATCCGTTGTACTGTTCTTTCAAAAAAAGATTTCAAATAAAACAAAAACTGTCTTAAAAATTAATTTTTATTTTTTCAAATCAAAAATATTTTTAGAGGAATTTCAAAATCGGGTTCAAAATCAAGTTGAGAAAAAATACTTTAAAAATTTGTCTGAGTATTTCAGGATTTATGAGATTATGAAGATCACGATAAGCCTTAAAAACGTGATAAGAGAGGCCGGTCAGATAAAGACGTTAGTATGCATTTGCTAAGCCATTACTAGAATAGAGAAAGTAGAAGGCCGATAGCAAATATGAATTTCAAAATAAAAAAGCTAAAAAGAAAAGAACAGGTGAGAAGGTAAAAGAAAGAGAATGGAGGAGGAGGAGAAAATGGGCGATAAGAGACAAAGATAATGATTGTTCATAATATCTACAAGGTGTGTTGAAAAGTTCTTGACTCAATTGCCAAAATCTGACCAAAGATCACATTTTTGGTGATGTGGGAAATGAAGGGCTTCTTGGTCGGTTCGGGACCTTTTCAGCTTCCCTTTGGGAGTATTTATATCTACACCCACCTCGAACAAAATCTGACACAAGGTCGAGCTTACAGTAGAAGACCACACGGACATGGTTCAAGTGACAAAAAATGCTTAAACCTCACCAGCGCTTCCCATTTTGGAGACGCCTAACCCCCTGTCGAAGATTGAGGTATTGTCTGGGTGGTGCTCGATCCAGCCCTGTTGGTGATCTAATTGATATCTAAGAGTATGTGTCATATATACTTACAAACGTAGTGGTTGTTGCTTAATGACGATAGCTAATTTGTATATTCAGGCTTAAAAAATCAATTTAGAAAATAACTTTTATTCATTTTCAATCTGATTTTTTATGTTTATAATTAAGTGATTGTTATAAAACCTTAAACAACCTTAGCATTTCGATCACAGCTTGGGAGTAAAGAGAAGTAAGCAATTCTGATAATATTAATAATATATTTTGAATATCTAACAAATATTATACATAATTATAACATGCCGTATATGAAATGAACAACTACCAAACTGTTTAGAACGATCGAACTGATTTAATTACGACAATTTCATTGAAACTATAGCATGCGCAAATCTCTGAAAGAAACGACTGTGTAACGAGGTAGCCCAAAGGCTAGAAACTTTGCCTGTCGGTTATCCCTGATACTGATAAAATAAATATAGTTGATATTCTAAAAAAGACCTCCACTTTTTTGGCATAAATTTTCGATACCTAAGGTTTAAAATTAAATTTTAAAAATGAAAAATCTTTCTTGAATATTTCATTTTAGCTTTAATTGAAAGTTTAATAATTAAATTTATTATTTCCATTAAGTAAAATATTTCAGATAGAAATTATATCGATTGGAATGTCAAATTTAATTTTGATTTCTTAAAATCTTCTTAAAAGCGGCCATTTTCTTAATTTTAAGAAATTTGTAAACAAAACAAGTTTTTCTATTTTAAAATTCATTCAAAAAATAAATATATATTTCTGACACGTTATTTTAGTAAAATTAGAAAATTTAAAGTTAAATTAATCTGATTTGAAATAAATATTACTTATAATATATAAAAAAAATACAACCAATTATTAACGATTGGTCCTGTTCATCTAATCCAACGTTTGATGGACTGCTGATAGACGAGGCGATGACAGCTACTATGGATGACCCAATTGTCAAAATTCTAAGTGAATCCATATTTTTGGTTTTTAACTCACTAGTAATTTTTACAAATGAACATATTTTCCGCAATTACTTAATATTTTATTGACTTTTATTTACCTTTCGAAGATGCAAAAATAAAAAAATTTAATATACTATAAAATTTTCTTCAATTAATTTTATAATTTAATAACAAATGAAATACCATGATTACTCAATTGAAGTATGTCCCACACTAACGTAAATACATAAAATAAAAATATTTAGCGAAATAGTAATTGAAAAAAGTAAAACTTCGTTTAAGCTTTAAATTTTTAAAGCAGGATAGAAATTTTGAAAACCTGTTGAAACATAACTGAAGTGACATAATAAAGGGACAAAACTTTTAGACCATAATAATGGCAATTTCAGTCTACCGTACATGAAAATAATAAACGTATTAAGTAAAAAAATACAAAATAAAAAATTATTTAAAAAATAAAATAGCACAACTAAGTTGATTAATCTTTTCAATTTTGGATTTGTAAACTTTGTTTCCACTTAATTACTATATCACATCCAGGAAATAGCCTAATACAGAGTTTTACACGATTTTAAACTATTATAAATTATTATAATTAAAATTTAAAAATAAATGAAAAATTCTTGTAAAATTTCATTATTCATCAGAAAAATTTTATTTCTTCAGACAATAATGACCTTAATATTACTTATTTACAAAAGCAATTAAAAGCTTTTCTAATTAAGTAATGTCATAGTTTTATTGGATTCATTATTTTTCAATTCAGAGCAGATTTTCAGTTCGATAGCTCAAATTTGAAAAAAAAGTAGGTGATTTACAATCTCCAAAGACTCCTACTTTTAACAAAAAAAAAAAAAAAAATTTCAGGAAATAGAAAGGTTTTGTGCGAAATTTTATGAAATTAAGTAAGTGGGGGGGGGGGTGTAACATATTTAAAATAAATAATTTTTACCAAAATTTTCTAAAAAGAAATATTTCAAAAATAATTTTAATCATTTGTGAATAAGTCCTGAAAATTTCATTAAAATCGGACAATTACTTGATTTTTACAAGAATTTCCAAATCAATGTGTTTTCAACGGAAAAAAGCGCAAAAAACAATATTATTTTCATGTCACCGCGATGACGTAAACAAAAGAAGATTTTAACCAAAATTTCGAACGTGTTAGAAAGGATAAAAAAATTTAAAAAAATAATTAAAAAATACTTTGGTCTTTCATCTTAATAATAACATAAGCATTTTGACGATGAAACTTTATTTTCGTTAAGTTTGTAGCATTTTTCATTACGCTATCTGTTTTCCCGCGAAAAAACGGAGGTACCTAGATTCTACATATATAGTTGATGCTTTAACCAAGTATCCGACTCCAAATAAATTAACTCCCACCAACAAAAATACAGTCGTATCAAAATTGAGTTAAAGCAAAAGTTTGAATTTCAATTCAAACAACCAAGAAGAATATGCGCAAATAAAAATAAAAATAAATAAATATGTTTGGGTTTCAAGCAAAGTAGCAATAATTATTTTAACAGATAATGCAAAATCTTTTAAGTTTGCCTTTGAAGACCATATGAAATGACATCGATATTTCTGAGAGGAAAATAAATTACAGTCGGTCGCTGGAGAAAGGAAGCCATGCGAGCGCAGTGATTATATGTGAATAGTGGGTAGGTTGCAAAGTTGAACAGTTCACTCTGACTGGACGGCCTATATGTTCGGTGAGAGTGTGTATATATGCGTGCATGTAGGCCTGCGTGTGTAACGGGCTCGACTCTGGTCAAACTGGTGGACATCGTTCTTTATAGGAGTTAGATCATACAAACTATATTTTAAGAATAGAAATAAAGCGTTGCCATTGGTCAATAAATCTAAGAAAGGTGTTTATTTTCAAACTATAGCAATGTATTCAGATGTCCCTCCAAGTCACGGAAAAAAGAAAGATTATTTTGTAAAGATTTTTTTAAAGAAAGAACATAAGGAATAAATGGAGATAGTTATAGGAAATGAAATAACTGGTATTTACAGGGTGAATGTCATGGCATTTAAAGCAGTGGTTAACAATCTGGTTCGGTTCTAGACGAGACGAAGCCAAACTTAGTAAATATCTCTTGTGGGGAATTAATTATGACGGCATCAAAGTATATAAAATAAATATGTGATTAATAACATTAATTTTCGGTGAAATAAAAACGTGACTCGATAATAATTAAAAATAGCTTGGTGAAAAAAAATTGTCCAATTACGATTATGAAACCTTGAAAAGCGGAAATATTTTACTGGCAATAAATAAAAGTACATAATGTCTTCGGGTAAAGCATCTCGAATTTCGTAATATTATAGAAGAGATGTCTATATCTGCATGCTCATATAAATATATACACACATATATATATATATATATATATATATATATATATATATATATATATATATATCATCACATATACATTATCATAACACACACAAATACACACACACACACACACACATATATATGCATGTAATATGTTTAGTTTTCTAGTATATAAACTGTTTTTATAACTCAATATCCATTAAGCTTTAGAGCTCCCCACCCAACACACAAACACAAGTATTGATTGCTTATATCACAGGGCCAGACCCATCAAGCTGAGGAATACGTTGAGCATTTATATATATATATATATATATATATATATATATATATATATATATATATATATATATATATATGCGCAACATACTTTTTAATGTTTGCACGAATCAGTGCTGATGCTTAAGGGCTCAATGGGCATTGGTTTATAAAACACTTTATTATACAAGAAATTTAAATCTCTAACAAGAACTGAGAACTATCCGGGTTTGAGGCTTGCAAATTATGGCTATATATATATATATATATATATTGTCATCCAGAGACAGACTGTTTCGCTGTTTCACAGCTCATCAGTGTGGCTAGACGTCCGGTTGCTTCTAGTTAGGATCGAAACCCGACTGAATTTGCGTCAGTCGGAACTTCTCCCACTAAGCCGTCGGCGCACGGCAGGGATGAAGGTGAATTTTAGCGTGTTTATTTTTCGATTTAGATAAACACACATTGACTGACAGTGACTCAATTCTGCCGAAGAGTCGTGCAATATTAGCTTAAATAGTCACTGTTTACAAATTCACACCTCAAACCAGAGGGCTCAACCGAAATTAATTTTTCAGGAGCCAATATTTTTGTCATCCCCAGACAGACTGTTTCGCTGTTTCACAACTCATCAATTTATATACATTTCATTAAAAAAGACTGACAAGGTGCTTTTATTTAGTTTTTTATATAATTTCTTGTGCAATCTAATAATGTTTTTCTTTTCAGATGATAAATTATATAAAAACTTTCCAAATGTTCTGTTTATCCGAGCGCTTTCGGCTACACATTTAGCCATTTTCAAGGATTATATTTCAAATGTTAGAATTAGAAATAGTTTGTTATATGTATGTTTTATAAAATGTTTCATTTTTTGTTTCAAAACACGGTCAAGATATTATGTCCATGTTCAAAGTTAATATTATTAAGTGTTGGTTTGTTTGTTTTTATTAATAAGGCTTCTATTATTTTTAGCCTTTATTTTGCATGTGGATGATGCTATTATATTAGTGTTGTCGACAAGTATGTTCCGAATATTGTCCGGTAGGTCTCCATGAATATTTAAATAAGATCTAATTGAGCTATTGTCGGAAAGGTGTAGAGTTAGTCTGCGTGTTAAACAATTTGTAGTGTGGCCTATATAATTATAATTATTGTTTTGAAAGAAGGATTGCTGCCTAAATACACAATATATTTATATATCTTTATATATATATATATATATATATATATATATATATATATATATATATATATATATATATATATGTGCGTGTGTGTATGTATATGTATACATATATATGTATATATATATATATATGTATTGTGTGCGCATATGTGTGTATGAAGTTACAACTTTGTAATGTAATCTAATAACGTTTCCTATTCCCGCAAATGTCTGACATGTTTCCAATCTTTCTAAATAGTTTTTAAATCCAATTTAAACTAAATTTCCTACAAATTAACGAACCTAGTCAGAATAAGTTACGCAAAGCGGAAAAAGCTTGTTGCACCAGCAGACATTACGTACTTTGTAACAGAAATATACGTATGTATAGTTATATCAAGGCGTTTTGTAAATTGCGCACACAGTCGAAGACATAAAGTGAATAAGAGATCAGAGCACGTCAGGACCCCCCCCCCCCAAAAAAAAATGAATTTTGTCACAAGGCAAAATTCGTTTGTAGAGACTAGTCTTTGATTTCGGCCAAATTTCAAAGCATTAGTCGCTTGCGCCCACCTTTTGGCACGAGGGCGTGCATCTACTGGCGAAAGAAACACTTGAGATAAAATCTGGAAACAATTTATTAAAACTGTCATTTTAACTGCAGCGGAGTTTGAGACTTTAATATAGCTATGAACACATTGACCTTTGCAACGCTTTCTTAATTTTTAAGATTTACAGAAATATTTGGCAGTACTTTTTAATTGAGCCGTCGGCAAATAAGACCGGATTATAAATAAAACCTGTTAAGTACTTTGTTTACGTTTTGGGTGAGAAAATACAGGGTTCCCAGTAAAAAAGCGGCAAATTTATTCTTCGAGAAAATACACCAGCTCTTATCGGCCCATCTCCAGTGGCCCTCTAAAAGCCCAGGTCTGAATATTATGGGTTACTGTAGCTGGAATATACTCCTAACTTACTTGCAAAACCGTCGTTGTGACATCGTCGATATTGGTTCATTGAAGTGGAACTTAGCCGAAGCTTGGGATGGAATTCCTCTTGGCACTATCCGCAAAACTACTGCCTCCTCCTGGTTACCACGCTATGCAACTTTGTGTTGAATATTCAGGAAAACATTTCCAACATCTACGATGATTGTTCAATGTGTGCATGAATCATGATAGCTAAATAAATTTATTTCTGAATTTACCGCTTTTTTTTACTGGGCACTTTGTAGTTTCTTTTTTGTTTCCATTTTCTTCCAAAACTTCGTCGTTACTTACATGTTCGGTTCTAGTATCATAATTTGTTGAACAGTAATAGTAATCCAAACTTCTAAAATCGCGAGAACAAAAAAAAATAGTAATCAAAATAATAAAGATAACGATATCCGTCCTCATAATTCGTGGAAAAATATCATTACTTCATAAGTTCTAAAAAAGAAAAAAAAGAAAAATTCATCAACTTCAACATTGTAATAAAAATGATATGGAAGAAACTGCACTCTGTCAGTTAATGTTTTTTTCGCAATAAAATTCGTATTAGCCAACCGATTTTGAATAAAATTTGCAGGCTATACTTATCTGATCGATATACTGTCCGAATTTCAGCTTATCGTACCAACCGTATTTTTACTCGGCACGCTGTAAAATCTGAGATCTGAATCAGAGATACATTTGTGAAATAGGGTAAAGTCTTCCATAGATGAGCAGTTTAAAATCTCAATGGTGGCTTTCCCTTATAAGCGGGACATAGGTTCAAATCTTACCGGAAGTCACAGTTCCTTTATTAACACTGTCGAATGCAAAGGCCGGAAGACGTAAATTTACACAGTTTAAAAAATAAAAAACGTCTTGTAAAACATGCTTATCCATTAAATATAACGTTTAAAGTACCGTAATTCCCCATGTATAATACGCATTTAAAAAATAAATAGTAAGCAAAATCAGGGGTGCGTATTATGCACAGCTACAAAAAAATCTTTAAAAAATTGCCGTAAAATAAAATAAGAATTATCATAAAACTAAATTAGAATAATAATATTCTATGTTTAAAACCATTTTTTAAAATAAGAGTAGGAAACACTGGCCGCAATGAAATCAGAGAGGTAAAATTTATAGGGTTCGATTACAAAACAAAAGGTGCGTGTTATGCGTGAGTAGAAGCATTTTTACACACTTTTAGTGGTGCGGATTATGGATGAAGGTATATTATACATGGGGAATTACGGTAAGAAGAAATAAATTCGATTATAAATAAAATCTATTAATTCATTGACTTACGGCTACATTAGGTTGAAACACCGGTTCCCCTATGATCACCGAAGTTAAGCAACGTCGAGCCTGGTCAGTGCCTCTGTAAACTTGGATGTGCATATTTATAAGTCTGTCATTCGTCCATTGATTATTGCAGTCACATCTAGTCTGGTGCTTCTACTATGTATTTAGAGATTCTTGATAAAATCCAAAGAGGAATCTGCAATTTTATCGGTGCTGACCTGGCATCTCGGTTTCCGTAACGTAGCTTTCCTGCGCCTTTTCTAGAAATACTTTCATGGTAATTGTTCTGATGAGCTTTGCTTTTTGGTATCTAGATTTTATGAATTTAAGCGCAGTGCTAGATTGGCAGCTAGGTCTCTTCAGTTTACAGTTAGAATGGCTAGATGTAACTGTAAGTTCTATGCTAACAGCATCTTCTCTCGCACTTCTCGATTGTGCAACTCTTTTCCGGCTTTTTGCTCTCCAATTACCTTAAATGTTCAAAAATGTAAATGCAATGTCAATCGTCATCTTTTATTTTCTTAATTTATGTTCTTTTATTGTTATTTCGGCTTGCGGTCGTATCACATTGAAACAACGGTCCTCGTACGATGACCCAAGTTAAGCAACGTCGAGCCTAGTCAGTGCCTAGAGGGGTGACCGCTTGGGAATACCAGGTGCCGTAAGTTTGGATTTGCGAGGGTGGGGGTGTAATTGATAACGTTTCGGAATTGGAAATCGGAGATCTTACAGTTCTTACAATTTAAAAATATTTTCCAGCTTTAAATAACCCGAAAAAGTGTTGATAAGCCGTAGAAAATGTTGCTTAACTCAGGTGATCGTACGGGAAACCCGTGTTTCAACCCTCTATGGCCATAAGCCACTTGAAGTCTAGAATGAACTTTAGTCACAGTTGACGTTCAATTTAAGGATCCTCACTGCGAATACAACCGTTTAAAAAAAAGAAAGAGAAAAGGTCAATTAGTTCAGAGCAAATTAACATGAAGAGAATTGTGTATCTATTGTGGTTGGTTCAGTGGAATTTAATTTGGGAACTCATCACTCCAGAA
>OZ038504.1:84244229-84486729 GCA_964036315.1 Acanthosepion esculentum
AAGTTGCATTTAAAACTTTGAAGATTGTAGATGGCAGAAAAGCAAAAAACCGGAATTGAGTTTCACTGGCAACGAGTTGCATCTAGTTTCAGTAAAGCGATGAGACCTAATTGCCAATCTAGTAGTACGCTTAAATTCATGCGGTCGTGAAAAGCTCATCAGAACAATTGCAATGAAAATATTTCTAGAAAAGACAGAGGGAAGCCACGTCACGTCGATGGGAAAGTGACTGAAGTCGAGATACCAGGTCAGGACCGATTACATTACAGACATTTCTGTAGTTTTGTTGAGAATCTCAAGATATATAGCAGAAGCATTAGACCAGATATGACAGAAATATTCAATTCACGGACAAATTGTAGACTTCTAAATATGTAAGATAGATTCTGACGAGAAAAATTAGACACAGTGAAACAAATTTCCTAGCAGCAGATCTAGCAATTGATTCAATATAATCTTTCCACTTCATATCAGCGGAAAACGTGAGAGCAAGGTGCAATGATTTCCTCTTCTGAAGATTAACATCAAGCATATTGATGGAAGGCTAAAAGGTTCTCTTTTGTGTTTAAAAGAGAGTAGTTTCCGTTTGGAGGTGTTAAAATTAACTAGCCATTCTTTGCTCCATTTAACAATTCATTTGAGGTCATTTTCGTGAATAGCTACTTGTCCGACCTATCGTACTTATTATTAAGACAGGAGTAAATAGTTACGTCAGCATGAACACCTAGTTGGGGACTGATGACATTGGGAAGGTCGTTGATGAAGATAAGAAGAACCTAGGTTCAAGGATAGAGCCCCCCGGAGTGTGTGAATTAATATAAAATGATCTAGGTGGGGTCATTCAAAACAATCTTCATTACATGATTTGTTAAGAACGATTAGATTAAGCCTAATATTCATTCAGCGACACCATAGCCCTTGAGCTTGTGGAGAAGACCATCATTATATATATATATATATATATACTAGCCAAATTACCCGCGCTTTGCTACGTATCACACATATTTTTGCAAGAAAATGATGATAGATTTTAAATCAGTTATAATTTGTGGAGAAAAATGATGCATTTTAATATTACTCAATGATCTGGCCGATGTGACCTCCATCTTCTGGCTTTCTCTTTCTATATTTTAGATAGGAGTCATTCCTTTATTTAAATTTAATTTAAATGAAAGGAAAAAATTCAGCGTGGGTGTGTGCAAAAACAGTTTGATCTGACCCCTTTGATACGTATTTGATGCAATACTTGATTGAATGAATGGATGGACGAGCAGATTTCAACATTGATATGACAGTTGAATTGTCACAAAAAATATGT
The DNA here is from genome assembly GCA_964036315.1 of Acanthosepion esculentum. Classification (NCBI taxonomy): domain Eukaryota; kingdom Metazoa; phylum Mollusca; class Cephalopoda; order Sepiida; family Sepiidae; genus Acanthosepion; species Acanthosepion esculentum. Next base: position 84,245,548 of record OZ038504.1, read on the forward strand.
ATTGTAAGACACTAACCACTGATTGGTGATGTATTGCTCAACTTGACGTTCATATTGTCTCATTTTGATAGGAGTCATTTCTTGCACAAATTTAAAATTAATTTAGATCAAAGGGGAAAAAATTCAGTGAAGGTTTTGTGCTCTCCGGGGAGCCCCCTTGATCAAAATGAAATATACTTATTCAAGTACCCTAGGAATCATTCCTTTGTTCAAATTAAATTTAAATCAAAAGGAAAAAAAATCAGTGAGAGGTTTGTAACCCCCACCCCACCGAACCGCCTTTGATCAAAATGATCTTGTGGATGTGACCTCCATCTTCTGGATTTCTCCTATAATTTGGACAGAAATCCTTCCCTTGTTTAAATTTGAGTAACAAAACAAAGAAAACGGACAGACAGAGGCTAAAACTTCATATATATATATATATATATATATATATATATATATATATATATATATATACGTATGTGTGTGTGTGTGTATGTGTAGAATTATATATATATACGTATGTGTGTGTGTAGAATTGTTAAAAAGGTTTCGGATAAACATTTTCAAAATTCCTATTTTGAATTATTTTAAGGGAGAATCCCCTCTTGATCGGTTCGAGAACTTTACAGACCCATCGCACCTTTTTATATATATATATATAGTTTATGAAAAACTAGGTAATCCTTATGGGTAGAACCAAGGAGGATAAAATCCAGAGAGCTCAATGTAAATCCAGAGCTAATAATTTAAATAAAAACAGACCACTTTAAGGTTCCATGTAATAAATTATTTCACCACAGCCCTTTTAAAGGACTGCGGATCATCAGACTTTACTTCCAAAGGTTGAAACGAAAAATGAAAAGAAATTTACATATTTTTGACGGACAGTATTATATATATATATATATATATATATATATATATATATATATATATATATATATGCTAGACAACCTATAAACCCTTTGGGTTCCTTTTAAAAGCAGTTCATGATACAAATGATGAATTAACAATATTATCAATTTTATTATTAATTATATATATTTTAGTTTCTATTTACAATTCAAGTAATAGTAATAATTATTATTACATTATATAATGTTACTTAGATCAAACGCAATAATAAATGAATAAATGGTTTCAGAATTTGTGAAAAAATTCGCTGTTTTATATTATGTTTTTTTTTATGAAATACAGTTGGAAATTCAATGATAGACATTAAATTATCAAACAACAGACTTTCAGAACTCAAAAGTAAAATTACAATATATACCAGAATGATATCGGAAGAGGCGTATTTTAGTTCCAGTACTAGGAGTACCTAGCTTTAATTTCAAACATCCTTTTTATTCAAACATTGCCCTGCAGGAAAAAGTTTACTTTTTAGAATGGAACTGCAAACTGATATCACACTAAAGGCCTTTCTATTTAAGTAATAGTAGCTCCGAGGTAATAGGTTATACCAATTCTAGTATTTACCATATAATTTTCAAAAGTGAAGGTCTTTAAACACACACACACACACACACACACACACACACACACACACACACACACACACACACACACACACAGCAATCGTCTGCTTAGAATGTCCCTATTTATTGAAATAACAAAGTATGGATGCCTCCTTTTTGTGCACTTAGTTTCGTTTTTTTTAAGGGTAATTTTTTTACGGGTAATTGTTTTTCATAGTAAAAATTATATTTTTATTATACATGTTTCTTCCTCATACTTACTTCAAAATACTCACCAGCGGTAAACCAGCATGCATATATTTATTGATTTATCAAGTATAACACAATTTTCCAGGCATACGGATGACGATGGAACGTATATAGGAATTCCTCTTGAGATATTAATATGAGAGACATTTGTGATGAAGAAATATTTTCACTAGAATTGACGAAATAAAGATGTAAGTTGGCAAGAAAATAACTCAGCCAAAAGTTACTGTAAAAAAAATCGGCACATATAAAAAAATAATTAATTAAGATCGTCCCAGAATTCATAAGATTTTAACTGGCTTCATCGCTATCAGTCATTTTTTTTTATCGGAATCTACATCTCAATCTAGTTATGTCTGGTTTTTTTTTAAAGAGTCGCTTGGCTTAGAAGATGAAACGAAATAAGCTTTCAGCCTGTTGCGAGGTGGCGTCTCATCTCTGCACGTTCACTAATCAATCTCCGTCTACAAAAATATATCCTCTACAAATACTCTAGTCTCGATATTAAAAATTCTTTTCAACATAAATATAGCAAACTAGCTTAAAAGACGCCCTATCGAGCGGCATTTAAGCTAGATCCTGTGGAGGGCTCATGATTTGGCCTTCATCACAGTAGGTAGGGAGGAGTAGATGCGATAGGCAACAATAAACCCCAGAACTCAAAATTGGTCGCTGTATTTAAGTATTGCATTAATAATTAAGCTTACTTTTTAAAAGTTCAACGATAAATCTTCTGTCGTCAGTTAGTTTTAAGACAATTTGATGTACGTAGGTCCTTACTTTCCGTACAAACAATTATTATTTTTTATTTTATGGGTGACTTTCGCTGGATTTCGCAATTACTTTCAATTATTTCCAAATTTATTTCCAAGTTATAAAAATTGTTATCGTTCAAAAAAATTCGTCGCAAAAAATCACGTAAAAAATTGACAAAAACAATCGTCGTAATGAAAACTTGGTAATCCGAAATTTCAGGATTGCGGGTCCGGATCCGGCTCGAAATTTTTTTAATTTGCTCACGATGGTAAGATATGTTAGGCTACTGCCTCTAGGAGTAATGTTGAAAAAGTGTGACACAATGACACACTGACATTCGCATTTAACATATAGATTTTAAACAATATACATAAGCATGCACACACACACACATACACACACACACACACACACACACACACACAGACATAAACACACACGCACACACACACACATACACACACACACAGACATAAACACACGCGCGCACACACACACACACACACACACACACACATATATGACTGTGTGTGTGTTGAGCAATTTGGAGGAAAGGGAATTTGTCGGCTGCTGCTATTAACGCTAAAAGCTCTTCGCTATGAATTGAGCCCTCTGGTAGCCGGTAATGCTTATATCTCGTATATAAGGTGTTAAAAATGTTCTTTTTCCGCTGCGTGAGCTGATGGCCTAAGGTGAGAGTCTCCGACTGATGTCAAATAGGTCGGTTTTCGATCTCGGCTTGAAACAATCGCTAAACTTATGAGCTGTGAAACAGTCTGTGGGTGACACTATATATATATATATATATATATATGTGTGTGTGTGTGTGTTTAAATTGGGTGTCTTTGGGCAGCAAATGTTTGTTGAAATATGTTTTGTTAAATAAAATAGATCAATTGTGCGTATTATATTTTAATATAATTTTCTCTAATTCACAGATTAATTTGCGTGTTTCAGGATTGAAATTAGGAAGCCTACACAGTTGATATCTATTCATTAAGTATTTGGAGCTTTTAACTGACTTCAGTCAATGTGAAGAATTTCAAACTTATGATGACGTTTAACTTTGTTTTATATATGAGACGTTAGTTAATTTTAAAAAAAAATTGAATATATTCGATATCATGGCTGAGTTGATATTTTTTAATTCCTGACTTTGTGATTTAAATGTGGCGTTTCATGGGTTCTGAGAATGATTTAGAAATATTTTTAATTACGTGTTGCGAAATTATGAGTGATTTGAATAGGGTCGATATGTGGTTGCTTGATTATTTATTGGTCATGTCATATGAATAGCTTCTAAAATTTGTAATTTTAGTGTAGTTTGTTTTATTAAGTATTATTATAATATAAAAAAGGGCTGTCTTAGTAGAAATTTTAATTTTCTGTATCAAGTGTTGCCGCATTGCCCTATAGTAGATATGGGATAAGTAAGTCTATGGGAAAGAGTTGGGTTTTTATATACTATATAGGACTATTTTAAAATTATTATTTTCAGAGATCCAATAAAGCAAATGAATTTGTAAACAAAATGAATTTATGTCGAGGATTTCACAGTACTGAAGTTTTATTATAGAATCTTAAATCAAAAGTTTTAGAAGTTTTATCACAATTAATGTATTGCCGATGTTTATTACTACGTGTGGGCTTTATGTATCTGTAGATAACATATTTCATAATCTATCTATCTATCTATCTATCTGAATATATGAATGAATAATCTTTTTACTTCATGTGGGGAATAGACTATTTCGGCAGACGATGAAAGTGGCCGTCTGTCTTTTCAAGTGGAAAAGACAGACGGCCACTTTCATCGTCTACCGAAATAGTTTATTCCCCACATGAGGTAAAAAAATATTTTTGATTATTCATTCATGTTGCTCTGTATAAATAGAATACAATGAGCTCTCTTTTGTGGATCAGTCTTAATATTTTTATATTACTAGGATCCACTCGGATTATACACCTACGGATTTATTTTACCTTATATATATATATATATATATATATATATATATATATATATATATATATATATATATATATATATATATATACTGTCATCCACAGACAGACTGTTTTGCGGTATCAGTGTGGCTAGACATTCGATTGCCTGAAGCCGGGATCGAAATCCTACTGATATAGCACCAGTCGGAGATTTTACCCCTGAACTATCAGCACCCGGTAGCGAGGAAGGCGAATTTATATATATATATATTTATATATATATATATATATATATATATATATATATATATATATATATATATAGAGAGAGAGAGAGAGAGAGAGAGAGATAGATTGATAGATAAACATATGCAATTATGTATATATATACATACAAACATACACACACACATATATATAAATATATATATATATATATATATATATATATATATATATATATATATATATGAACAAAAAATCACGCACATATTTTAAAATTTCCTATATTTAAAATAGAAGAGTACTTAATGTCGGAGATAGAGCGGTCGTAGATATATGGTTAAACGCTGCATGGTGACTGGGAGTTTTACACTTCAATGCTAGGATCAGGCCAAGTGTCTGTGTGTGACGGCCGCGTTGAAGCGTGGAACTGACAGACACCATATAGGGTTGATTCCTGTGTCAGCACTTTTTATATTCAAAGCACACACACACAATATATATATATATATATATATATATATATATATATATATATATATATATATATACAGACACACACACAAATAGAGCACAGCAAGTGCTGCTGGTGATAAAACAGTACTCGATGTAAATAAAAGAAGTAAAAAATATACTAATGATTATATATATATATATATATATATATATATATATATAGTAAAACCTAGAGAGCCACACACACACACACATATATATATATATATATATATATATATATATATATATATATATATATATATATATAGCGTTCCTCCCATGAGACCCAGTATATTATTTTCTTTTTTAAATCATGTTATATTTCGTGCCTGATGAGTTAGTAGAACAACGAAACTTAAATTGCACTTCAAACGTAGGTATATGTATATTTATTAAATTAATATATATTTCTTAGCTCTGTCTAACCACAACGAACAATTTTATGTTTACACCTTAAAGTAAATTTTGTAAATATTTATTTGCTTAGCGCGCATATACGGTTGCTAATAATATCTAGTTATTTGTTTTACCCACCTCCACACACACACACACACACACACACACACACACATATATATATATATATATATATATATATATATATATATATATATATATATATATAAGGGTCTACTACATCATAAAGTCATACATATTCGTCATTTCAACTTTATTTATTTACTTTATTTATAACAACCCAAGCAATAAGCCATTCGAATTGAATTAGGAAAATAGCTTCATCGAAGTCATAATTCATATTTTTTAATGATAAGAAAATATCGTAAATACTTTTGGTATATAAAAACGTGATCGAAAATGACTCACAGAATGATATTATCTTTATTTATTTAACCAGTGGCGCTTCAGATGTAACTTCTGGTTAAATGCATGAAGGCTTTTTATTCTTGCTAGTTTGCAGTTGAATTCTGTAAAAAGAACGGGGGTCATGTCAAACGATCAATGGAAATTATCTAAATAAATGTTTTGTGAAGGAAATCACTGTAACCGTAGAGGAACGAATGAGAAAGAAAAGAATTAAGGCGGGGTGGAAATAAACGTGGCGAGGGAAAGGCAGGCCGCTGTGAACTGGAGGAAATAGTAAATAATAAAAGACGAAGGAGAATGAAAAGGAGAGAAAGTGAAAGAAAAAAAAATGCTTTTCTCGCAGCTAAATTTAAAAAAAAACATTTTTTTTTCTGTGCAATATCAACAATTTAAATGTGACATTCTTAAGTTAAAAAGATAGAATGAGATAAATAGATACATAGATAGATGATTATATATATATATATATATATATATATATATATATATATATATATAATTATTTATTCGAAAATTATAAATAAATATGTTATAAAATCACTACAAAAATAGCCATTTTGTTTCAACACTTCTGGTGTCTTATCAAGTAATAATGTTGAATATAGAATAAAGGGTTTTAAAAGGTTCAAATCAATTCACCACCCATCGCCTATATATATATATATATATATATATATATATATATATATATATATATATATATTTTATATATACAGTGAGATAGATAAAAATGGAATGAGATAGATAGATAGAATGAGATAGTTATATATATATATATAGAAAGAGATAGATGAGATAGATAGATAGATAGATAGATAGATAGATAGATAGATAGATAATTATCGACTTTCCTATTACGTCACTCGGTAATGAATTCATCCAAAACTGATTAACGCCGAGACATTTTTCGCTCAGTGACTAAAACATATTTCTCCTCGACTGGAAGTTTCCATTCTATTTCTACTAAGGGGGTGGTTGGTTGTGAAGGATTTTGCATTGTTGTAAGCAGTGGGTGGGGCTCTGGCAAGAAAACAAATTAACTCGGCTCTTCCAATCCTACCGTGTGCATCTCCTTCTCATCCAATCACAAACTTTGCCTGACTCTTCATCGTTTTTTCGCTAAGTTTCACGTTGTTATTTTTTTCCTCCCTTTCTGGATAGATACCATTAAACAGGCGCCTGTCATCACTGCGCAAGTAGTCTGTTTGTGATACAGTTTGGCTGTTGTTGAGAACACCCAGGTAAGTTACGGACCACGCTCATAAACCTTCTTCAAATCACTACTACTACTACTTGCAAATATCTCTTTGTATTATTTTTTTTTCCTTACTGTCCTATTCCACAAAAGAACGTTTATCTTATTTTTTTACCTCCACATCGCATCAGTCGAAAGTAAGGTGGATTGAAAAAGTAAATGAATTGCTTGCCTTAGCATAAATGAAAAATTAAGATTTCTTAAAAAGCTCCTGATGTCATCTTTGATTCATCTGGTTGTTTTTCTTTGTACTCTTAGAAAAGTTTTATTTATTTTTATTGTTTTTTAAGCAAAACTTTCAAATAGTGTTCCTTTCAGACTTAGATTTTAACAAATTTAAGCAAATGTTAATATTACTGTCGAACTAGTTAAATTGTAACACGTCTTTTTCTTTAGTTTTCATCATTAAAAAAAATAAATAATAATAATAATTCTGACTTTCGAACAGTTTTTCTTTCTCTTGGAGAATCTTCATGCAGATTAATTCTACCAAAGCCAGGTTACTTAAACTTCGGAATTACTTGTTACTTTTTTTTTTTAAAACCTCCTTATCAAGAATTCATACATAAATTGTCTAACTGCATGCACTTGACGGACAACTTGTATATGGTTGACGTTAAAAGAACACTTACCTCTGTAACACTTATTTCGGCAACTTTTTCCTACCTTCTTTCGCGGCCATTGTCGAGTTCTTGTGACGTAACAAATTTCTTAAACTTTTCTTTGAATTTTTTTTTTTTTTTTTTTTTTTTTTATAAACTAAATTTTTGTGATATTTGAAACTTCGATGTTTCATTTTTCAGTCTTGTTCTGTATGAAATAAAAGGGAACGCTTTCTTTTTTTATTTACCCCCCCCCCCCCCAAAAAAAAACTCATTTATTGGGCGCGGTTACACTTGCCGGGCACGTTTAGTAAGACTGTACTAATAACCAATTTTTATTTTCATTATTGTTTTTGTTTTTAACCAAGTCTTAGTGCGCTTATTTCCTGCTCAAATGAAAACCATAACGATTGAATTTCCCAAACAATGACCCAAAATTAATATCACTACTGCGTTTCCTGGGAGTCACGGTGGAGTAATGGACAGCGGCTTGGAGAGCCGAGTTCGAATTCCAGTCGAATCCATTACATTCACTTACGTCTTCGGAAAGGTATGAATCCTCTTCTTCTCCTCCGCCACGCTATGAGTAAATAGTACGATAGACCGGGTTCTATAGCCTTGGAAGGTAACTGGTCTACCGCAGAAAGAAATGGCAACCTACTGAGACAAAAAAAAGTCAGTCATGTATCAAAAGATTCATGATCGCCTAAGCGTGTATCACGCATGGTACATAGACTGATTGCTTTTCCTAAACTTCCTCGACAAACCATAATCGAACCGTTCATATACTTCATTACTTCCTTAATTTTTAAATCAAAATATCCCACATCAAATATTTAGTGTGTAACTAAATATTGATCTGTCTCAATCGCTGTTAAATATTTGTATGCCAATAACTTCATCTGACCCGCATCCACGTTTGGACTTGCTTTACAATCAGTGACTTCGTTTAGTAATTATTTAAATGACCAACGCTTTATTTTCTCAACTACCAGCCAGTTTCACTATTAAATGATCTTACTATCACAGCTGCTAATTCCTTTTTCGCTTTATCTACAGAACTTCACCTGATACTAACATTCTTGAAACCAAACCCTTTCAAGCTAGACTATAAAGATGGCTTAATTCCACAAACTGAACTTGTATATTTGACACTGCGAATTTCCTCTTCCTGAGGAAGATAAACACTGTCAAACGAGATCTTTCATAATCTGACACTTCCGTAGGGCCGGTGCGTACTACCCCGGGCCGTGCTCTGTGACCTTTGAAATATTATCAACAGTTGCCTTTTTATTTTTATTTTTACGTACATAAACTAAGCAAAATTTATTTAATGATAAACTTTTTCGGATTTTGACGTTAGTTTTTTTTTTTTTTTTTTTTTTTTTTTTTTTTTTTTTTTTTGTTTGTTTGTTTGTCCCCCCCCCCATTCAAATCTAAATTTGTTTTACTCATGTGAAGTCCTGACAAAAACCTGTAATTCACCTTTTTCTCTCTACAATGTTGAATGTGTTTTTTTTTTTTTTTTTTTTTTTTTTTTTTTTTTCCTGAAAAATTAAGCTGATGTTAAAAGTTGCCGTAAAACCTTGATTTTAAGATAGAATGATCTGTTATGACAGGTCTCTAATTTCGTATTTATTCCATTTTGAAATTTTTCTACTGTCCACTTATATTGCGTATGCTCCATTATTGTACATAATTAGATTACAATAAAATGTGTATTTTATGAATACAATCTTATGAAAACGGGGTGAGGCCAGACCCTTACACCGGCTCTGGCCTTACGTAAAAATTAAAGGAAAGAATGTCAGTCTTACTAGGGGGCGGCTAGCTAATCCCCCTTGCAGACTCCTACTCGGGCACATTTGTGTTTGTTCAACGCCCACCTGAGCGGACCGTAGTTACAGTTTCTGAGAGAGGGCGTGATCAACCGTCTGAAGAAGCCTAGCACGCTCAAACCCTCGGTCACGATGACTTGTGACTTTGTGCTAGCACAACCACTAACGGTTCCCAAGCGTTCCGTCTGCCCAATTTCACTCAAAAGGTTTGGATCAACCCGTAGTATGGTTTTCAGATACTTTCTTTAGACAAATAACATCAAGACACCTGGCAAATCGGCTATGCTGAGATTCGAACCCGGGACTCATAGTCAGAAAGCGAACGTTCTAACCACTCGGCCACCTTATGTATACTGCGTTTAACATGATTATTCCTTTTATCATCGTAAAATCTCGCCTTACCGTTACTCGAAACAACACAAATCATCTTTTAAAGTTTGTGGGTGCATTCCTGTATAAGATCAGCCTTTTATCATTTCAAAAACGATCTTGATTTTCTTGTTTTTGTAAATGAGGCCGCTAAACATAGTAACCAAACTGGAAGTTTCTCGAATGAGAACATCTTAAGGCTCTATTCATTCATGGTTACCACAATTACGTTTACTTGAAGCAATTGTACCTAAACCTTAACTTGCACGGACTTTACAACATTATACTTTACGCTCTCCTCCACCCCACCAGCGCACTAATGGGTCAGCTCTCATCTCTTTACGATATAAGACACAATTGTTAGTCACAGCTGACCACTTGTTTAGCTCACTTGACAAATCTATACAAACTTTTGTAAATAAGGAGGCTTTAGATTTACAAAGCCAACACTGTCTACAATAAAAAGAAAAAACTTGCACTTACAAGGCAAACGTCTCGTATTTTTAATAGCTTTTATTCCCACTTGATGTTTCCTCTTTGTAAAACTTTTCGGTCGTTGGGTTTCTTCTAGTTTCATAAACACAGTCCGAAATGCCTTTCAACTCCTAAAATATTAGGTTTTCATATATGAATAATCCACCTCCAGGGTCCTTTAGAAACTGTTTGCATTATTTGCTAGCATCGGGTGCTTACTGATCCGGATAATCTTCAGGAAATCTAACTTCGTGAATCTGGTCGCATAGTAATTGAGTTCAATTCCCGGGCTGGACAGTAAAAAAAATTTTTTTTTTTTTTTTTTAATTTTGTTAATTCACCCGCAAAAAAAAAAAAAATAAAAAAATTATATTTACTAAAATTCCCACCAAATTTTCCAAGATCGAAATCCTTCCATTGCACTTCGGTTGGCTTGACCTTTGCGATTGCTCCAAATGTGAGCGACTCTGGTGCGCTATTTTTTAAATGTAGGGGGTTATCATTCGCGCTCACCCCAATAAACAGATTGAGTTATTTTTTATTTATTTTTTAAATTGTAAAAAAAATTCTTGTAAGTACCTCGAATATCATCCCTACTTACGTAATGTAAAGTGACTTTTTTTTAAAAAATTTTCTTTAATTTATTTATTTTTTTGGTAATTTTTCATTCTGAGGATTGCAGTTTTTGCGAGGCAAGCTAAACAAATTATAATTTCAAGAGTGCCAACAACTTAATAAAAAAAAAAAAAACAACTTTTGATCTAAAATTTATTTCTTGGTGAATTAATATTTGCCATAAGTAATTTTACATTAGTTGGATTGAATTAACAGAAAACCCCCAAGAATTAGATTCTGTAGAAAGGTGGGTGCGCGTGCAATAATTAAACAATACTAAATAAGATCAGATATTCTAAGACTCGGTCAGTGCGGTTAGAACCAGGTGAACCCGCGCATATATAAAATCTAATGTTAATATTAATAATCCTAAACATTAATGCTCTAAAATGTGTGTGTGATATAATACACACACAGCTGCAAGGGATAGAGGGAGGTTGTGGAGAGCCATGATTGCCTACGTTCTGAAAGGATAGAGGGTTCATAGAAGGTTCTGTGATCTCCCATATCCTCACGTGCAGTGCTTCAGTTTCTGATCAGTTTTCTTCCCTTGATATAAACAAGTTGTAATGTCGAATTATATACTGGTTAGTTAGTATTACTAAATGTAAATTGGTGTCTTCTTTCCTCTTAAGTGATTATTTCCTGGCTGTAAGGGTATCTTCCGCATTTTTAAAATCTTTTCCTGTTTAATGTTAGCCACTCCTTTCGAGATCCGATGATCGAAAATCACAAAATATTTTAACTCTTATATCAAAAGCAAACTTTCCTTCCTAATTTTTTTCTCTCCAAATCTATGTAAGTAGAACTCGTTATATGCTCCACCTAATTCTGAATCACCACCTGACCAAAGAATAAGTTAAACTTTTATTCTTTTCTAAAATGAAATTGAATTCTCAATTGCCACAAGAGCTATATTCCTTTCTGTAAAAGAAAGGTCGTTTGTTTGTTTTTTGTTTTTGTTTTTTTTTAAACAGGGAATACATTTTAAAATTGGGGCCGAACCATTTTAGTTCACAAAATATTTTGCAAGTCCTTATGAAAATGCTATTAATTTCAGTTAAAGCGAATTAATTTCTGAATCTACTGTGGTAAATTTACCTCCAGAATGCTACAGCATATCATATTAATAAAACTATTGTAAGAAACTTAAAAACTAGACTAACCAAAAAAGTGGTACTAAGCCAAAAATAAGTTTACGTTGTATGTGTAAACCAGTGTTTCTTCACCTTTTTAAATTTTATTTTTATTACTTCAGGGCGCACTTGTAGAATAACTAAAACACTGGGGTGCAATTTAAAATTTATGAAGGAGAAAATTAGCCATGAAATTTAAAAATTAATAAAGTCTCCCAAAATAAACATTTATTAAGACGTTACCTTGTATATTTAAATCTGCTCCTATAAAACCTGTGTTTTGGCAATTTTTTTTTAATGTTATTTACATTATTTACATATTACTCGGACTTTTATCCTCTTATTCATTGCCATATTCACAACGTTTCGGCCGTTGTACGCTCCGGCCTTCTTCAGGTGATTGGAATTTCGAACCAAACCCTTTATTTCGTCCACTAGGTTAGATTGTTTTAGTTCCACGTGTCATGCCTCTCCCGGATGTCTCAGTTATTTTCCTTTAACTCCAATGAATAACAGCAAAAATTGCAATATGAGCACTGGTAAAATCTCAAAGCTATATATATATATATATATATATATACAATTTGCTTATTTTTATCAGAATCCGTTTACATTCACGGATATTTTTCCGTGAATTACAATCAAATGATGCAGGAAATGCGCTGTAACAGTGAAAATCACTTTCTCTAGTACTTTTCATAGCTTTCTGAGATCATCATCAGGGGGTGCAACTAGTAAGGTATGATGGTCTCAGGAAAAGATGGAAAGTACTCTGTGTGGGGGGAATAAGTGATTTTTCACTGTTACGGTGCATTTCTCGCCTCATTTGATTGTAATTCACGGAAAAATATCCGTAAACATGAACGGATTATGCTAAAAATAAGCAATCATGTTTTAAATTTATTTAATCAGACATATCTAAAAGAAGTTATTGCTCACACACACACACACACACACACACATATATATATATATATATATATATATATATATATATATCTCCTTATCTTGGTTGCGAATAAACTTTTTTTTTTTTTATTTTAACTTTGATTCATAAATTAAATTTCCTAAGATCTTAAAAAATTTACGCCATCTTGTGGATGAAGACCACTTTTTCCACTCCGCCGTCTCTTTCCCACAGACGCAACGTTGCACATCAATCGTTCCGCTGTAGCTGTTTCTATGGCATATGTTAAAATAAGTTCCTTATCAGTTCAGACCTTAACAGTTAGGACACGCTACGCTACTCTCACGGAGTCTAAACGCCTACATTTCTCCTGTGTTCCAAATTTAAGAAAATTTAGTTCTTCTCCAACCCCCAAGAACTGTTCACTTTGTAGAACACACTCGTGGGAGTGCTTCCCTGAAGACTTTAATCTTAACACCTGACTCTTAGTTATGTTTTCTATCCTCATAATCTTCACTTCCTATCCGAAGTCGTCTTTGATTCCTATCCGAAGTCGTCTTTGATTCCTATCCGAAGTCGTCGTAACCATTTTAACAGTAAACCTCTACCTTTTTAAGTGGATTTTTTTAACTTGTATTTGATAAATTCTGGTTTTAAAATTATTTTATCAAAACTCTTCATTAATCTGTTATGTGATTTGCTTGATCCTTATTCTCTGCGTTCTACTAAATTGTTTCCTTAAACAATGAACCATTTGCGACTTGTGCAGAATTCGGTCTTAATTTACAATCGAAGCTCTAGTTTTTTTTCTATGTCAGCCTGCTTGGCCTGAAAGCATTGTCAAGAGTATTTTCTAATTTGCTTATTAGAAAGTAATTAATGTTTCTTTAAATCCAGCGTTATAAATCTGGGTTGCATAATGTTTCTAATTCTTTCATTACACGCCTTTTTAGTTTTGTTAATATTATTCTCCCTTCAATTATCTCTGTGAACTCGGCAGGAACTCAAATTATTTGCATACTAAGACTATGTATACAGCTAACCGTGAAACAGTTTCTAAAACCATTGTAATTAGATTTTTAAATTGTCGCGATGTGGGGAACCATAGTGTCTGAAGTTAGATGGGGAAAAAAACCTTCTGACCAACCATTGGATGTAAGCGGACATTTTGAATTTCAGTTAAGGTTAATCAAAGACTTCACTTAATGTTATGCCTGAAATTGAAAAGAAAAAGCAAGATTAGTTCACAAATTATCCGCATTTTTATCATCTATCTTCAGTTCAGACACTTACAGCGAGGTTTCATGCTACATCCGGGGCCTCTTCTCTCCCGAATTCTTCTGGGAGGATTGGCCGGGGAGTAGAAGGGTTAGATGCTGTGGTTGTATCTGTTCCGTGCCGGAGAACTTCTCTCCTCTGTTGCATCCCACCTCCGCTGCATAACATCTGTTCCATAGCGATGGTCTAACCGGCTTAGACAAGCTATGTCGCATTAAAAACCGACCTTCTGTCACAACCTGGCTCATTGTGGAATCGAGGTAATTGCCGAATTGGTGCTAGATCCACAGTCATATTCCACTTGCAAGGAGGAAGTTCCACTTTTTTTTTTTTTTTTTTTTTTTTTTAAAGAATGTTACTTTGTGGAACGCTCCAAAAAGGACGGTTCCCCGAAAACTACAATCTTAACCTTGAAGTCAATCTATCCTTATCTTCATAATTTCCATTTTCTACAACTGTCTCATTTACATCACTAACTTGAGTGGCTCTTTTATTGGGTGAATTTTAGTAATTTTTTTTTTTTTTTTTTTTTTGCATCTACTTGTGCTTTGGTGCCTGTGATTTCTCACCCTTGCATGTTAGTTCTGTAACGCTGAAGGAAATATTTTTCACTGTTTACGGCAAACATCCATCGAGAGCCAAATAATAAATGAAACTGTTAGGCTAGATGAATGAAACAAAAACACTAATTTGTGTAATTATTGGGTTGGTGCATAATTATCAGGCGTTTTTGTAGGCGAGTTATTTGTTAATAAAAATTGCCGTTTTTACTTTTTTTTTTTTTTTTAATAAAAATATTATTTTATTCAAGTTATAAAAACCTGTCGATAATCATACGCTCTGGAATAATCATTTAATAATGTTATTATTGAATTATGTTTTTTTTTTTTTTTTAATAATAAATATTGTTTAAAAAAAAAACGCCTCATAATTATGCACCAACATAATAGAATGAAGTTGTTATCAAGAACAGTCCAAGATGCGAAATGTCAATCAAGAAACACACACACACACACACACAAAGCAAATATGTAGGAAGTTATTTTAACATGACAAAATGTGGTACAGA
Source organism: Acanthosepion esculentum (assembly GCA_964036315.1). Lineage (NCBI taxonomy): Eukaryota > Metazoa > Mollusca > Cephalopoda > Sepiida > Sepiidae > Acanthosepion > Acanthosepion esculentum. The sequence goes on from OZ038504.1 coordinate 84,261,054, forward strand.
AATCAGTTTTAGAATAGCAAAAAATGTATTTACAGGGAGTGAAATAAGACTTTAATGAGGAAAGGACAAAAAAAAAAAAGAAAACAAAAGATGGCGATTGACGTTGCATTTAAATATTTTAAGATTGTAGGTGACAGGGAAGCAAGAAATCTGTAGATCCACAGGTGGAAAGTGCAAAAAAAAACCCTCAAAAAACTAGAAAATGTGGCGGTTGCATGTAACTAATTAAAAGGTAAAACAGTGAAATCGTAGAGCACGCCCTCGTGAAGCTGAGGACTTTTTAAATAACCTTTTGAAAGAAGCATCAGCTTTAATGTGCACTTTTTTTTTTTTTTTTTTTTTTTTTTAGCAAACAAGGATGTTCCTTAGTCGTACAAAACTCTCCACATAAAAACGGAACTAAACAAGTTTTCGATAAATCGTACAATGGTGGCAACAAAGATGAGAACATTCGTCAGAATGTAAATAACCCCTCATCTCAGAAATTCCATCTTTTGAAAATATGGATTGAAATTATTACTTTATTTGTACATGTATTGTATTCATTTTAACTTTTTAGGTAATTCAACATAAATCCCAACGTGAGTACCGAGCAGTCTTACTATTTTTATTCTAATTCTTGTTAACATTCCATCTCCCCACGCCTTTTTTTTCTTTGTCACTAAGTGATATTTGGAGAGAACAAAGGAAACCACTTCTTATTTTTATCATGACGTTTCGATTGTTGTCCTTCGACCTTCATCAGGCGCTTGTCGATCCGGGTAGCTTTCAGGAAATTTCGGACTAAACACTTATGTTTTCGTCCCGCTGCCCACATCTCTGGGTATCACATCAAGATCTTATTTAGTACTGCTCAGTTATTGTTAGCCCATTGTCCAAGTACACACCCGGCCTAGAGATTGAACTCACGATTACTTTACCAAAATCATGATCAACACTTTAACCCATCATGCTATTGTCTCTGAAGGTGACCTGGGTCGCAAGCACCTGAGGAAGCCCGGAGAGCATAACGACCCAATAGTCCGCATGTAAATGATAACTCCTCATTTTGGAAATTCAGACAAAAATGTAAAACTTCATTTTGATTAGCTCTTATAAATAAATCTCCATATTCTTTTCTCTCTTGTCTAGATAGTATGATTTTCTTTAAACAGAATACTTTATAGTATAAAAATTTAGTTCAAAAGGAAAGATGGCCGAAATGGTTCTAAACAAGAGCTTGTGGAATATTTTTTTTAAGTTAACAAAGAGACATTTGTCTGTCAATATCTAAGTTCGTAACTCGGCAATTTGAAGGTAATTTTATATTCTACGAAATGCAATGGCTAAAACGAGTCGGAAAAAAACCCCCCAAAACAATTGCCTCTTAACTTCTCGGCTTCACCATCAGCGAGCTACCGAAAAATGAGAAAAGCGAGTTTGCCGTAAAGGTTTAGATTTTGGCACCATTTCTTCTCGGTAGGTGGCTTCTGATTACTAAATCAGCTGCAGACATACGATGCAAAGAAAAAAAAGCCTTGTTGCCTGTACATTTTCTGCACAATTTCTGTACACGTTTAAAAATAACCGTTGCTTTCTTTTGAATGGGCGTTGAAAGCGAAGAGCTCGCACGTAAATTCATGCGTGCGCCATATTGTCAATATAAAACTCATCTTTACACATAGTTGTAGTTCATATATACTCGTATATTTAATCTGTTGCTAGCTAATTAGCGTAGGATGTTATTCAAGCTGAACTGAAAGTAACCTCAACGTTAAGACTTCCGTTTCATTAGAACTACACCCATCATCTCGAATTACTTACTGTTCCGCTCTCGATATCAGACCCAAAATCTGATACTATTTTCTCAAGTTAAGGATCTCCGAATTTGAATAAATTCCTTAGAAGGTACGACCAAGACCTTTGCGGAAGGCAGTCTCGCAGCAGAGATGAGATCATTGCTAAATTTTCATAGCATTAGTTGTTCTAATTTCTGTGAGAATGGTGGTGCCTTTCAATCGGTCTGTATCTGGGACTCCAGGTACTGGCATTTTTCAATGGCAGGAAGTGCTGTATAAGTGCTGGCGGTTGGAAGGGCATTGTTTGAACTGCACACATACACACAGCATGTGTAAATAGGAGTTGATACTGAGGCCAGCACAGTGGCAAGAATCTTTCATAGTTGTGTGTGGAAAACTTAAAAATAATGGAGGCGTTGGCAATAAAAAAAAATAAAAAACCAAGTGTCGATAATATCACTTATGAACATGGCCACAACGTGCTGACTGTGTTCGGAAATAAAAACGTTGCTACTGTATATACATATATATTACTAAAATCCAAGAATTTATTTTTTTCATTGTATTGTTAAGGCTACTTTTGGGAGTTTATTTTCGACTTAATTATATTTTTTGTCTATACGTTATTTTTATAGATACAATTTAAGGAAATGATCTTTTTCTTTAAACAGTATTAATTACATTCACCGGCCTCAATGTTCGAGAAATTTCGTAGAAAATGCGTTCTCCGATAGGAATCGAACCTGTATTCCTATACTGAAACCATCACTTGACTGTACTATTCTGCTACAGAGATTGCGTTTGGTTAGCAAATTAGTCCAAATTACTGTTTATAAACACAATCTTCGATTTTTCTCGATCGATCATTTTTGCTCGCGAAACTTATCTTAACGTAAACAATGACAACATTGTAAAAATATAATTAATACTGTTTAATTAAAAAATAACAAAACAGAACATTTACTTAAATAAATTGTATCTATAAAAATACCGTATAAACAGAAACTATATTAAAATAATTGTCTCCTTTAATTATATAATATATATATATATATATATATATATATATATATATATAATTGTTTATTTAAAAATTATAACATAAATATGTTATAAAATCACTAGAAAAATAGCCATTTTGTTTCAACACTTCTGGTGTCTTATCAAGTGATGGTGTTGAATGTAGAATAAAGGGGTTTAAAAGTTTAAAATTCTGAAACTTTTAAAACCCTTTATTCTACATTCAACATTATCACTTGATAAGACACCAGAAGTGTTGAAACAAAATGGCTATTTTTCTAGTGATTTTATAACATATTTATGTTATAATTTTTAAATAAACAATTATATATGCTCTACTCTGTATTGAGCACTCTTTTAAGAATAGTAATTGTTGGTTATTGGAATTTATTCCGTATACACCAATCCTAGACTTGGAGATATATATATATATATATATATATATATATATATATATATATATATATGTTACAAAATATACAAATTTATTTAAATAAATGTTAGGTTCCTAGATTTTAATAACTTTAACAACGATAATTCTTGGAGCATGCCATGCACAATGGAGTTTCATTTTATTTTTTATTCTATTTTATTATTTATTTTTTTGCATCTTTTCGAAAAAAAATACCTACTCAGTAGGCAGCACTGTTCGGTTTGATCTTTCCGCTTCGTTTGCAGGCAACTCTTTCAGGACATGACGTAACCCCCTGAATCCTAGAATTGCTAAATAGTGATTAAGACAAGAATCCTGAATGAATTGCGCGTGCACCGTTGAAAGTTGTCAATTGATATCCGCGGAGCTCCAATGAAATGTCACTTGACGAAAGTCTGCCATTTAAGCGTTAATACAAATTCTTATGTAAATTTAATTTCAAACGCAGTGACTCTTTTCTTTTTTATTTCTTTTTTTTTTTTTTAAATACCCTTTTTATGAGTAGGATTTTCTAAGTATTCTCTTAAATTAATGTTAAATATTTGTTAAAATTGGCTTTCAATTTCATTTGACAAAAGCGTTGTTCGCCGTCAAAACAATTTTTCCTCTTTACATGGCAAAATGTTGCCAAGAAACGCTTTGCCCCATCCCACACCTTGGGTAAATATACAGCCAATTTCCTGTGTCTCTCCAGTGAGACGGGATGCAACACAGGCATAACGTGGGGGAACTTGAGCGCGTCCACTCGGGCCAGTTACAAAAAAATTCCCCAAGCCCCTGCAACCGTCGATTATGCTGGCCTCTGGCAAGCACCCCCCATCTAGTGCAATGAGAGGGTGCAGCTTCGGGCAGTTGTCCCCCAGGGCCAGGCATCTAAGTATTATTTTTGCTCAACTGCGATGATGTCTGCATATAGAGGCCACAACTAAATCTCATCCTGCTCGAAGACAGACGCGCAACTGAGTGATATTTCTCCCACGGCATGGACCGTGGATGGCAAGTTTTAGGGAACTGGCAACAAGTAGCATAAATCCTAAAGCTTTGTTTTCGATTCTAGCCAGTATTTAGGTTTTATATGTTGAAATTTTTAAATTAAGATTTAAAAATTCTTAAAAATAAACGTAAGAAACCACTGAAGTGTCAAAAAATATATAAACTCTGGTTATATACCAGCGTTTTAATTGGCCAAAAAAAACGTCGAGCCTGGCCAGTACCGAGATGGATAATCACTTGGGAATACCAGGTGCTGTAAGGTTGGATGTGCGGGTGGTGTAATGGATAATGGCACAGAATTGTCAATCGGAAATAAGTTAATTTCCTGTTGGGTTTGTTAATTTCACTTACGCGCAAATACCGTTGGGAAAGGTATGACTCCACATCTTCTCCTCCCAGCTATAGGTTAATTAGTGAGAATTGTATCACTAAATCATTCTTCACGAATTCTTACAATTAAAAATATTTTTTAATTTAAATAACCTGCAATGGGTTGATAAACATTAAAGAAACGAATCTGTCAATTAAATAGGTCATGTCTTAAGATTTATTTCTCGAATATAAATGTATAGAAATTACCATGGTCACAAAGTGAGGGATCATTTTCTATATTGATTGTAATATAGAATTGATATATCCACAATTCTTTTATCAAATTATAAGGTATAAATCCATCCCTCTCTCCCCGCTATGGGCTAATTAGCAAGACGTGTCTCACTAAATTATCTAAAAAAATACTTTTGCAGTCTAAAAATATTTTCTGGTTTTAAATAACCTTCAATGGGTTGATAAACCGTAAAAAATGAATTAGTTAATTGTAAAGTAAATTATTACTTTTTAGCTTTTTATAGGATGGCATCATCTGATTGTTTTATAAATATTTTATTCCGTGAGGTTTTTTATAACACGCCTACGTTAGACCACATATCACCAGCAGTATTTATTTTTACATTAAATATTGATTTAAAGATCTGAAGAAATGTTCTTTTGTATCGGATACAAACGCCGACACGATTAAATTATTTGCGTTTTCCCTGGCACTGTGCTGATTTTCTCCCAGCATAATTTTTTTTTCTCGAGTAAAAAAAGTTAAAAAAACCTTCTGCTTATAATTTTTTAAAATTCCCATCGGCATGACTATTCCAGATAGAATTTATATTTGTAAATCATTGTTTATCGTTGACATTAATATTTCTCATATAAAATACATAGGGTGTTTCATGAAGACTGATTTTATATATAAGGGTGTTTCATTAAGAAGGATCAGTCAGCAGTAAATAGAGCAGTGTTCTTGGTGAAAATTTATTTTTCTATTGGATCATGTTATTTAAGTCATGGCAATTAGGCGTGAAAAATAATATCGCCAAATGTCCGCCAAATCTGAAAGAAAAACATCATTAGACCCTTAATTCACATTTAAAATCTGTCCAACTTATTGGAACACCCATTATATATTATTGTTATTTTTTTGTTGCAGATGTATATTTTGTATGCCATATATATAGACGTCATTATCCCTCCAAGGAAACGTTTTTGGCGAACACGTTATCAAAAGGTGGATGCTGGCGAATAGAAAAAATAATGTAGACACAATTGAAGAAAATAGCAAATGCTGGTAAATCCGAAGACGATTAAAACACATTTTAATTGTAAACAAATTGGCGAATAATAAGTTTCCAAAAGTATAAAATAGAAAAAATACTAATACTAATACTAATATATATATATATATATATATATATATATATAAGGGTGTTTCATTAAGACGGATCAAAATTAGCAGTAAATAAATCTGTGTTCTTGGTGAAAGTTTATTTCTCTATTGGATAATGTTAAGTCATGACAAATATGTGTGAAAAATAATATCGCCCAAATGTCCGCCAAATCTAAAAAAAAAAATCATTAGACGCTTAAACTTAATTTACATTTAAAATCGGTTGAAGTTATTGGAATATTCTTTATATATTAGCTAATGTTCACTTAATACAAAACCTAAGAGCCACTCAAGGTAGTGGGTTATTGTGTGATGCTGTATGAGCATAATTAAAGGCAAGAAGTGCAGTTCATGATGTTTTATAGGAAATCGTTAATTCTTGACTTGAAGAGGTCAAGATTGTAATGATCTGGAAAACATCCTACCAGGAGCTTGTTCCAGAAAGCAGCAGTTCTTGAAAAGAAGCTGTCGGAGTGGAACATATTCCTGTTAAGACTGCTGCCTTCACGTCGTACGCCTTTGGGGAAGACATAAATCTCTCCACACTACAAACTACAGTTTAAATAACCGTCTAGAGTTCTCTTGTTTTAAATGGCAACTAGTCTAAGATTGAAAAAATTGAATTAAAATCAATTGGACGAACTAATGTCGTCGAATGACAATCTGGCAAAAATGGACTCTCTCTCTATCTCTCTATACATATCTTGGAGTAGCTTGCGTGGTCCAATGCCTTCGAGAGCGATGCCGTCAGAAGCTCTGCGAGGGCCCACTTTGGCGCAAGATCGAAGACAAGGACATGGGCAATGGTGGAACAAGCGGATGAAGATTATAGCAGATCACAATGTTTAAACCAGCGTTCTTTTCACATTACTACTTATGTCCATTCTTGCTGTCGATCAGCCTTAAGCGTGCTACAGCCACCACGAAAAGCTGTTGCTTTAGAGATTTTTTTTTATACTGGATCCCATGAGGAAATAGATTTGTTCGAAACGTCACCCACTTTATGTGGCTATGAAAATAAAGCAAGTCCTCTCCAGAGAAAAGTTGTCATAAAAGTTCACTTAGCTCCTCTAAAATCTGACGTCTGGGCACTCTTATTCGAGGATACCGCCCTAGTAGACGGATATCTAATCCCTTCTGCAGACACTTGCCCAGGAGCATTTTGTGTTTTGTTCAAGATCCACAGAGCCCATCCTTGGTTTATACTGCAGCTATGCTGAACAGACCTTAGTTACAGTTTCTAGGAGAGAAGCGTTTTATCTAACGTGATCAATCTGAACACGGCCAGCACGTTCCAACCATCGGTCATGATGACTTCTGACTTCGTGCTAGTACAACCGTCGACGGCTCCAAAGGGTTCTGACTACCCAATTTCATACACAAGGGTTGGCTCAACCTGTGATAGTTTTCAGGCACTTTCCAAATGTGCCGCACGTTGGGATCGCCTACTCCAGACCCCAATAACACCAAGAAATCACATTCTTGATGAATAGGCGCCGTGGGTAAGATGTCCAACTGCAAGGTCTCTGATCAGATTTTGAGGAGCGTGGAACCACCTATTAATTGCTGGTGTTCTCAGGTCCACACTGACCCGGGATGGTAGCATCTGGCAGGGTCCCAGGTATGGGCAAATAGCCAACCCCAAATCTGGGGTCAAATCACCATGAAAAGGTAAAAATCAGTTTTATTACCTGCAATACATCATTAACAATACATTTTTGAAGAAAAAATATTACCGTGGAAAATATTAACCAGCAATAAATCTTGTCGGCATTAAATAATCCATTGAGGTTGATATACCGTAAAACAAACCAAACCTGACAAATCGACCCTGGTGCTATTTATTCTGTAACATACAGAATTGTGGCAAGTCGACCATGTTGAATTAGAAAGCGAACGTTCTAATCATTCGGCCACGTGTCCATACGGGTGACAGAATTAATGTCATCTTCATCCACCGCGACGATAACTCCAAAACGATAGATTTTATCAAAATGTCTTTGTTATTTTCGAATTAAGCATGTACACTATTTACATTATTCGGACCCTTGTCCTCATCTTGGTCGCCATATTTATTACGTTTCAGCCGTCGTACGCTGCAGCCTTCTTAAGGTAGTTGGAATGTCGAACTGAACCCTTTATTTCGCTCACTGGGGTAGACTGTTCTACTTCCACGTGCCATGTTTTAATGGATGTCAGTTATCAGTTATCTCCCGTTAATTCCCCTCTGAAAGTTCTCCACTGCCTTAACCGTGTATTGAACTCACACTCTTTGGGTCCTGTCACTGGATCTAACCAACCCCTTTATTCACTGTGCCATTTGTCCTTCAGGACATCTGTGTATGAATTTCTGGGTATTATATTAACCATTTTTTTTTTTACCGTTACCAGTGCTCATATCACAATTTTTGCTGTTATCATTGCATGTTTTTACCAGAGGTCATATTGCAATTTTTGTTGGTATTATCACTTTTCTCTGGCACTCCTTATTACTGGTTCCCATACTGTATTCATTTCGATCCTTGGTCGGCTCAGGAGATTTTAGGTGGCCTAGCATGTGATGATTCCAATCACCTGAAGAAGACCGGAGCGTACAACGGCTAAAATGTTGTAATAAATATGGCGACCAAGATGAGGACAATAGTCCGAATAATGTACATAATACCTCATCTCAGAAATATAGACAGATTCTTAAGCATGTACATTTTACACCTAAATGGAACTATTCGGGAAATTTTTATTAGAATCTGAGCGTGAGCTTGACAAGAAAATTACCCTTGAGTTGAAATTAGTTTTGTCACCCGCCCATACTGTGTATAAATAACATTTACAAAAAGACATTTATTATTTAAAATTTATTGTCGGTATACAAAGTCCACTTGAATTTCTTACTCTGAAAATATCTGCATAGATCTGACCATGAGAGAAATATTTGAGTCATTTTCTAATATTTATAGTAGATATTTCATAATTTCTTTCACTTTTTTAAATAATTCTGTAGAGTTTTAAGTCTAATTAAACAGATTATTCCGACTAACTTGTAGTGATGTGGAATATCGGATGACAACAATCCTTATTAGAAATGCTTATTGTTTTCTAACTGAATTTTGACAAGGCAGATATAAATTCTTTACACGATGGATTAAACAAAAAATATCACGAGAAACATTGCTCATACAGGGTGACCAAAAAAAACGGGAATTTTTGAAGTGCGTATTGCCAGACATGAGCAAGTGGCAACACTGCGAGACAGTGACCTTGAGCAAGTAAACATTTTGCCATTTTAGTAACGAGAATGAAATTCACAGTATCCCAGCTGAGATGTTGCAGCAGTCAATGAGGAATCTCAACAGCAGATTTCAAGAATGCATTCGTACAGGAGGACGCCATCTACAGGACGTCATTTAAAAAAAATGAAAATTCCATCCTTGTTTCTTAAATGGCATGTTTTAAGGTTTCAATTACTATGAATTAAATATTTTTCTTCCATCACTCTTGGCTTTATTGGATTTTTAAAAAGTTCCCGTTTTGGGGTGGGGGTCACCCTGGATATAGTAATTTTTAACATTTGAATTTAAAATAGTACAGAAAAAAATTGATAAATCTAAAAAATTATGATAATTAAATATTACTACTAAAACGCGATTTGAGATATACTCGCTCACGTTGGGCATTTTGTGGTGTAATGGTTAACAAGTTTGTTTCGTTATATCAATTACGATTGAAAAGTGAGTTCGATTCTCACTGGGTGCTCAAATATTTTCTACCCTGTGTCACATCTATGCTACTTTTAGAAAAATCACTGTATACACATAAACATTTTCTGCGTGTTAACAATGCGGGCTGTTTTGTTCTATTGGTGCTGTGTTTCTCGCTCTCTTTAAGCAACAGCACATCTAGGAACAAATAAAAATATCACGGCACACTCACAACTATTTCTAAAGGCCATATGTTTAAATGTTATGAATTAAAACCATACATTTAAAAAAAAATACACATGCATATATGAACTTACTTTATTTCAGTGTTTCTATTCAACTATTTGTTCAGCTTATTTAGTGTGAAATCTGTCTGTTCTTTTTTCTTCTCGCGATTTCTTCAATGTTTGGTCGAATGGGCAATAAGCTGAACCCCATTTCTTCAGCCGAGCGTAGTCTTTGTCGTTTATTTTTTTTTGGTTTTGTTTAGGGTTGAGAAGCCAAAATTCACATAAATTAGAAAATTGCAATAAAACTGATAAAGCCTTTTTAGCTAATGTGGGATATTCCTTTTTGTATTGAAATCGAAAATGTATCAGTGAGCAAACGATTATTCGAAATGGTGGCCAATTCTTCTTCACATAACTGAAGTCTAATATTAGAAGGAACCTTTTTATGAAAGGATTTCGGATCCAATCCTACTTTCGTAGCACGGCGGTTGAGATTCCCTTCTGGCGTAAGACAAAATTTAGGCTTGCACGAATTCATGAAGAAACAACTAGAAATGTGCCAGCTGTGTACATTGATGTCACTAAGTCCAAAACCATATTTCTAATTCTGGTAAATGCAAACCTTTTTCCGGAAAATAGGTTAACTATGATATTTATAAAGCCATAATTTAATTTGGCTCGTGAAAAAGAACGTTACACCAAACTTTCTAACAAGGACAGCTTTTTTTTTTTTTTTTTTTTTTTTTTTTTAATTATACTAAGATTCGAATTACCAGTTGATGCCCAGGAATAATGCATAACTTACGCATTTACAACCTAGCCTCTGGTCAGTTAACGTAAATATCTTACATCTTCATTGTAAGCGGATCAACGTTGCTGATTTAAATATTTAGAAAGATAAACAGCCAAGAGGACCCAATAGACAAAGGAGCCAATACAGTGTAACCCGGATATAAGAGATTTTCTCTGGTCCCAAATTAGAGCCATACTTACCTAAACAAAATAGACCAAACCCGGATATAAGATACTTCTTATCCGGTCCCGACAACACTCTTATATCCGGGTTACACTGTAGTCTAAATGGTGCCAAGGGGGTTGTTGGCATCAGATTCCTTTTCATGAATATTGCGCATGTCTATATAAACGTCTTAGAATTTTTTTACCGACATTCGGGTTGTTTAATTTTTGCGCAAGAATTAGCATTCAATTTTATTAAATGGTTGTTTAAATTTCTTTATTACGCTAGTGTATAATAAATAGAAAAGATATTTCAATGGAACTAGTACAATTCTTAAACAGTAAAAATAACTTTTTTTTTTTTTTTTTTTCTTAAACGACATTGACGTAAATAGTGGATTTGTTTAGGAGTAACTTTGTGTCAAAACTTTAGAATTTTTTTTAATTTCTAAAATGCATCCTGATGAGGAAAAAGCTATACCAAAAACCTGATGCAGCAAACACGGCTTTGTTGAATGTTAAAAATTTGAAAAAATATGGATTCTGATTTTTATAGCGAATCTTGAAGTTGGTTTTGAAGTTTTACTTTTTATTTTTATTTTATTTTTGCAAACTTCATAGATTTTAAAATGGTATCAGTGAACTTAAAATTCAAATAAATAATAGCTGTTACAATTTTGGTGATACTTGTAAAAGAAGTTTTCATCTAGATTCTGTCACATCTATCTATAGTTCTGAGATGAAGTATTATAGCTATTTACATTGCTTGGACTATTATCATCTTTCTTATATTCATGACGTTTCGGTTGTTGCACGCTCCAGCCTTCTTCAGGTGATATACGTTCGAATTTCTAACCGAACCCTTTATTTCGTCCACCAGGTCGTGTTACTAAAGGAGAAATAACTGAAACTGCGATATCCAGAAAAAGGCATGGCACGTGGAACTAGAACAAAGGTTCGGTTCAAAATTCCAACGTATATCCCCCTGAAGAAGACCGGAGCGTACAATGGCAGAAACGTCGTGAATATAAGTGAGGACAATTCTGTCGCATAAGTTACTTTTGCAAATATTAAGAGAAAGGGAACCACGTTAGGCAAATAGGTTGATATTTTTTTTCTTTTTCAACCCTTGTTAAGTTGTTTAATGTAAAATTTGTGTATGGGACACACGGTGAGAACTGAACTCCCTATTAGTTCACGAAAAGATTCAACTATAGTGTTAAAAAGGTAAAGTGACCAACGTAATATTTTGTTTTATATACTAAATATAAATATTGTAGGATGGTAGTAAACTTCTAAACGGGTTTACAAGAAATGTGTCGTGAACAAAACAAGATCTAGATTTAAAATTCAAATGTTAAGTACTGACTCATTGATTCTGTTAGAAATTTAAAAAGACTTGAATTTACAAACTTTGCTTAACATACACGCAAAAGCGAATCCAAAACAAAACTCGTAAAATTCACACCTTTATGCGAAATGTTTTTCGGCCAATAGAAAACTAGGAAACCTTTAAAATCAAATTTCAAATCTTCAATTCTCAGAAACAAAATTCTTTTACGGACCTTTTCGCGAGCCGACGCGAACTTTGTTCATCGTCCAATGGAAAGGCCCGAATCATATCCGGGAGTGAATTCCCAAATGACCTTTTCAAGCGCCACAAACAAAATAAAAGACGGGCAAGTTCGCCTGTCACCAGAGAGGTGACAAGCGTATTAACGTGTCCCTTGACAAACGTCAAGCGATCGTTATTGATATCTCTACCTTTCTCCCTCACCTCTTTTATACTTGGTAAACGAACGGAAAATTTTAAGACTGAGCGATTACTTCAAAGACATTCCTACCCTACGATAACACTCATACGTACATCCGCACATACGTTCCAACCTACGTACACATAAACTCATTCTTGCAAGGACTACTACGAACATTTTGACGACCTTGTATCAACCAAAATTACATTAATTTTATTTGTAAAGACCTTAATTGATTTATATGTATATAAATTTGTTCACTTTAAATCAAACTAATATATTTCAACACTCATACACTTCACTATAAAGTATATTTCCCGTTAACAATTGTTTTACATGGATTCGATCGTTTTAGTTTCCATTTTAAAAATTTTACAATGTTGAATGTCTTTTTGTTGATTTTACTTGATACGGTCCTTTGAATTCATATTAACATCTGGAAAAAAAAAGTCGTACCGGGATTCAGATTGGAATTAATAAGTTTGGGTGATTATATGTGTATTTATATTTCCTGTTTCAACTGTAATGGAAAGGGAGGTAAATCAGCTTAGTAAATTTATGAATGATTACTTCCCTTAGTTATTTTAATAATCTATACAAATAAAATATTTATTTGCATTTAGACAAAATCAATTCCCGAGCAAAATGAACGGCTTAATTAATCAGTTCCCTTACTTCTACGTTTCTTAGATTGCAGTCTTATTTGTTCAAGCTTTTTATGTGAGGCACTCGTACCTTTTTGTCTATAAAGTGATCGTTTTACTTCATCTTGGTCTTGAAATAGGCGTTGTCGTCGCCGTCCTTGTCCTTTTTTTTTCTTTCTTCTGAGAGATATTTCCATGTCACTGTTATATTAAACGCATATCTTTTTTAATATAAAAAGATATTAGCAAAAAAGCGATCTATATAATACCAGGAGTGATCAATGAACCCATAGATACCATTGAACGTCTTAAAATATAAATGAATGGTTCATTGGCCATTTTATTTGTGGATTCTTTAATCCGATTTAGTGAATTTCTGTACATTGTTTCAAGAGTTTAGCTTTATTGCATCTCACCATTAAAACTTTTTAGCAATTGGCCACAGTATGACGGCACAGGTACACTTAGGTGTTTATATAATTACTAATTTATTCATTTAAAAGTGAAATGGCTTAGATTTTGATTTATTTAAAAAAAAATTTGTTTTAAAATTTTTTTAATGGTATTCACATTGCTCGTGTATTGGGTAGAAAGTGGAAACGGCGTAACGTCTCGTCTGTTGCTTCAATTTTTCCATTAATACCTTTTGGAAAGACATGAATCTTTCTCTTCGGCTATGGGTTAAATAGCAAGGTAAACCGGGCTCTCGAGACTTCAGTGGCAATTTGAGAGGTGAAAAATTAATATTCAAAACAAACAGAAAATAACGGAAATTCTCCCCACTATCGTCCCTAAGAATGCCTGCCGGTTTCCCGATAACAAAGAAAAGGAATCTGGAGTCATAATAGCCAGTGTTCTTGAACGGACATTTAAAAAAAAAAAAAAAAAAAAATTAGAAAAAGTCAAACTTAAAAAAAAAAAATCAATTTTATTAAATAATTGACAGCAATAGGCGGTTTTCCAAACTAGAGTAAAAAAAAAAATGAAATTGTGGGAACGCTAGAAATATGCTGATGCAAAGTCTTTTTGTTTTTTCAAGTCAGTCGAAATTTCGCTTAATGGTAAGTTTTTCCTCACTTACTCATTTGAAGTTGCAAAGGAAATGCAAAAAAACAAAAAATAAAAAAAAAACGAATTGATGAGACAAACAACCTTTTTATTAAATGATGTCATCTTGAGTGGGTGATATGGAAGGAAAGTGAATGAATGGGACCCGTGTATCCGTCTGATAAGACCTACCAATCGCGGATTAGTCTATGCTACAGTCGCCTATCGTCTAGCTAAGAGCGTCTCTGTGGATCCCCCTTTTTAGACTTCTGTTTTCGTGCAGGCGTATCAATTTTAATTAGTGTGCGCGCGCGCGAGAGAGAGAGAGAGAGAAAGAAAAATATCTGCAAGTGACAAGACTTGCATTTTGTAATCAATTGTGACCGGTCGTTATTAGAAAATTACGAACGAGCGCTGAAAAATTCTTAGGTTGCACTCGCCCCCCCCCTCACCTTCTCAAAATATAACCAAATATCAAAACTTATATTTGGAATTCCTTTGTCGGGTTGATAACTTGTACGTACGTCTTAGAGAAAAATTAGTTGTGTAACATATAAGGCATATAGTTGATATGTACTACTTACAACTAATATCAAATACCGAATTTACATTATTCGGACTATTGTTCTCCTCTTGGTCGCCATATTTATCACAACGTTTCGGCCGTTGTACGCTCCGGCCTTCTTCAGGTGGTTGGAATACCGAACTGAACCCTTTATTTCGCTCACTGGGGAAGGCTGTTCTAGTTCCACGTGCCATGTCTAATGGATGTCAGTTATCGGTTATCTCTTGCTTAATTCCCTCTCCAAGTTCTCCACCGCCATAACCAGGTATTGAACTCACACTCTTTGGGTCCTGTCATTGGATCTAACTAACGCCTTTATCTACAGTGCCATATCAAATAATTTACATACCCTGAGGATGACTCATGAATGCAGAAAGTTTGAACAAAGCAATTATACACCTTTGTGCAAATTAATTGAAACAACCGCTTTACTTTCCTTTCTTTCACCACATGGTCAGTTTCAGATCCACTGGAGTGACAGGGTGTAATCGATTTCTACATTTTTTTTCTTCGGATTAGGTCATTTGCAGTGGTGTGCAGTAATATGAATCTGTTTTCGGGGTGTATGATGAAATTTGTTCGGCCTTGAAAAATATTGCGTTATCTGTGATTGCATCAGATTTTTATTACGCCCAGACACTATTATCTCGGCTGTTGATTAGTTGTCCTACAGCCACTGTCTGTGATGGACGTTACTCCAAGGAAACGTACAAAAATTGTAACGCTGCACGAACACACTGGCAAGCCTTACCAGTGAGCAAATCAAAGTATTATAGATTGGCTCGGAAACTCTATGATTTAAATCCAATTGAGAATCTGTAGTCAATTTGCAAGGAATGACTTTGTGGAATGGATATACAAAGTACCAACATATGCACTGGGTCATGTTTCATTGGGAAAATATGAAAAAGTAAATAACGGAATATTTCCTTTTTTAATTCAATTAATTTGCAAAAGGGGTGTAAAAGTTTGAAATTTTCTACGTACTTGGACAAGGTTTATTCGCAATTTGTAGAAGATAGAAAAACTCGGATACAAAATGTTTGTAGCCCTTCACCAAGATATTAATTAGTCTACTGCAAAATAATTTAATAAACTCGGTGGCAACTGTCTGTTAAAAAAAAAAAAGATGCATTACTTGGTTTGGGTTTTACCGATATGCATTTCTCCTTATATGACTTCATCTCCTCAAAGCACTGATAAAATATTTTGTTGACTCATTGAAATAATATTGTAACACTGAAGCGGTTAACTGCAGTCATTACTCGCTTTGATGTGTAATTCATACAGCTGTGCGTAGGTGTGCAAACGTAATTAATGCATTCATTTAACATGCACAGCTGGGTTAGTAATTCTCAATGGCAACTGAGAACCGCGACGGTCATGTACATTTTTAAGTCATAAGCAAGTCTTTGCCTATTCCAATACATCTTCCGCGCTCAGTGTTGCATTTTCCGTCCACTCTCCAAAGATGCATTCGAAAAAGTTAAGCAGAGTATTAAGAGACAGGAAAATTTCGTTGGAAATAAAAAGACTACCGAACTGTTACGTGATATCTATCCTCCTGTATAGCAGCGGAAGCTGGAAAATCTTCTCAAAGATGAAGAGACTTGAAGCAATATAAATTTGGTTCTACAGAAGGATATTGAGAATACCATGGGCTGAACATGTGAGAAACGACGAGGTTTTGGAGAGGATGGATACAAAAAGGAAACTTAACATCAGGAAGAGGAAGGTGGGCTTGGAAAATCTGATACTCACAGGACGGATAGGACAGGAGAAAGCAATGCGTGACATAATGGGCTTGAGCAAATAGCAGTACAAGGTTTGGGAGAAATAACAAAGACGAAACTCCTTAAGAGCTATAAGGGACAGGAAGATGTGGAGGGTCATGATCGCCTACGTCCTGAAGGGAAACTGCCCATAAAAGAAGGAACCCTAGCTTTTCAAAATTTCTCGGGAAAGATAGCATTGTGGTTTCCTGTCATCTTCTCTACGGTTTTAAATTAGGAATTATCCTTCACCTAGACTGGCTACTATCCAAGGCTAGAGAGTGTAGTCTACTGTATTAATTAACCCATATCTGGGGGAAGAAACTGGTTCATGCCGTTTCTAAAGGCGTTAGTATGAAAGTGAACGGGTCAAACCAGGCTGTAAGTTGAACTCTGCTCGCTGGTTTTATTTTACGCGCCGACAACCGTTTTATACGCACAGCAAGTATGATTAGCAAGCTTAAAAATTGACATCCTGAATGGAACTTTGTTGAGGTGCAGTAATGTACCGCAATACGAATTGATTAAAAGTTTGCGTGAAAAACCTTGATCATAATTTTCTTCGTAATTATAAGTTGAAATGAACTTCTTGCAGTTCATTGAAATAACGCAAAGCATTTGCAATAGAAAATGAAATAACTGAAAAAAAAACCCCAATAAATACGCACAAAAACAATAGAATGTTTTTCTAGAAGAGTTTACTATCCGTTTTTTCTATTTTAAGCAACTCCACAACTAACGGAAACTTATACTTTACACCAGGAAGAGGCAGTTGAAAATTTCTAGGACACGTAATGAGGAAGGTGGGCTTGGAAAATCTGATACTCACAGTATTTAAATTTTAAGCAACTACAACTAAAGTCAAAGTGGTTTAACCAAGTTTGATTCATTTTGAATTCATCTTGAGCTTAACCCATTTATGCATGGCGCCCAACAATTTGGGTGGGGGGGCACCCCGACGTGGTGTAATGGTTTACAAATTTTGTCTCGTTAGAACAATTACGACTGAGTAGTGAGTTCGATCCTCATGAGTGCCCCCATACTTTTAACCTTGTGCCACATCTAAGCTATGCTTCGAGAATCACCAACTAGTTGGCACTGTCTTAATCCTCTTTGGGTACCAATCCTAATACCTTAGACTACAATATTTTATATCATAACGAAGAATTCAAAACTTTTTGTTATGGTACAAAATAGTCAAATATATTAGGCTTGGTACGCAGGGAGGATTAAGTGCATGCACAATTACTTGGGCACCATGCATAATCGGGTTAAACCCAAGACGAATTCAAAATGTATCGTTTAAGATTAAAACAAGAATTACTAAATATACTATTTCATACTCGATATTTTTACTAATTCTACTAATAGATATGTGGTATCCATCGGTATCGAGAGACCCTGGGTCTGCGCCCAAAGATTTCTGCCCCAGTTGGTGATGATGGCACAGCATCTGTTACGGCTGTACAGGCACACACGGGAGTGATGATCTCGATTGCAACGAATGCATGTGAAGATTCTCTTCGATGTCGCCGTGTTTTCTTTCCGCCGAGCAAGCTTCTCTCCGGTGTCAAGACTCCGTTTCTGCCCTCCTCGCTACAATTCTCGGTGTAAATCACGTTTCCAGCGTGAGCGAACGTTGGCGATGTCTCTTCCATCTTTCAATGTCCATCGCCCGTTATGTACCGTTTGCAGATGTCCTTGAAGCGTATATAACTAATAGTTAGGTTGAAATGTCTTTTTCTAGTTATTAGAACCAAGCATGTCATTTACCGACACCACCTGCGACTCTTCGAACGGTTTCACAAGCGCTGCCTCCGCACAATCCATAGCATCCGCTGGAGTGACTTTATCACCAATATTGAAGTCCTTCAACAGGTGAAGATTACTAGCATCGAGCCCATGCTTCTGAAGACCCAGCTACGCTGGACTGGACATGTTTCCAGGGTGGAGAATCATCACTTGCCTAAAATTGCACGGCGAGTTCTCCACTGGCTATCGCGACAGATGTACCAAAGAAGCGATTCAAAGATAGCCTGAAAAAATCATTTGGTGCTTGTCACATTACATTGCCAATAGTCAACCCTAGATGAGAACAGTGACGTCTGGCGTCTCACCACCAACCATGCTGTCTCCTCTGAAAATACTTGCAGGGCCGCTCTCAGGGAAAAGACAGAAAAGGAAGTAATGCAACGCCATGCCATCGAGCGCAGACCGGACTTTCAGCTGCAACTACTGCAAACGTGTATGCCTGTCTCGCATTGTGACTTGTCACAAACGTGTCTGCAAGCGACGCGTACAGGCCCCCTCTTGGTCTTGGTTTTGCGAAGCCAAACCATGATGATAGCGATGAATCGTGTTTATATATACAGGGTGTCCATAAAGTTCGTGTGCACTTTAAATAATTTATAACTTTATTTGTATTTGCGATAGAAATAATTTGTAAAAAGGATTAGAAAGAAGTAAATCTATATTTTTTAAGATTTTATTGAAATTTTATTTAAGTTTCCACATGTCCTCCATCATTAGCAATACAAAGGGTAATAGGATTTTGCAGTTCACGGAAAACATTTGCCAACTGATTTACAGTAATGCCTGAAATCACATTAGTTATTTTAGCTATACTTAAAAGTAGGTACATTAAACTTTCTAACATTTTTTACAGATTATTTCTATCGCAAATACAAATAAAGTTATAAATTTTTAAAAGTGCACACGAACTTTATGGACACTCTGTGTGTGCTTGTGCGCGCACGCGCACAATATATATATATATATATATATATATATATATATATATATATATATAGAGAGAGAGAGATTGCTAGTATTTCTTTTGCGTTTATAGTTGATATCAGTAGATACGTATATTATTGTATATTAGTCTCCTTTGAAAATACCTACAGGGTCGCTCTTAGGGACAAGAGGCAGAGGGGGAAGTGATGCAACTGCTGCCACCGTATATGCATGTCCAGCATTGGACTTATTAGTCACAAACGTGACCGCAAGCGACGCCTACGGACTCCATCTTAGTCTTCGTTTAGCCAAGCCATGATGAGAACCAAGCGTAGAAAATTAAGAAACCATTTAAGCATTAATTTCTGTGAAAAATGGATTCACCCAAGTACTAGTCAAATCCGTACGTTGCTTATGTCATTACGTACAAGAACACGTAAACGATTTTGAAAATAGTGAGGATTGTACAGGTTCAGCCCAGACATAGTAAAAAGACTACGACTGAAAAAGTTACTTTCTTTTCATACCTACTCCAGTATAGTTCTCATGCCACTCAACATTAATTATAAAATAAACACTAAAAAGCCAGTATAACTAATTAATAGCGTCATTTTCCTGTACGAAAACTTGAAAAAAAAATCTTAAAAACAGGAAGAAATGATGAGAGGAAGCAATAAAAGACAACAGTAACGAAAGTGACAAGAGAAGGATTAGACACTACACTCGACATGCTCTTGACGAAAGCTACCACGTCATCATCTTGTATGGCAAAGCATATGACATGATTCAGTATCTTTCATCTGCCCTGCTTTCTAGCTTTGCTTCTATTTACCGAAGAGCTATGCGTTTCAGTTTACCCTGTACTAAATCTCCACACGCACGTTATCGAGCACATGTCTGATGTTATCACAATAGTCATTAGTGAGATTAGCAGCTGGCTATGTTTCTCCCCATCAACCGTTGCGAAAATAAATTCTCTTGGTTAGTTTTTACGGTTTTTTTTTTCTTTCTTTCTTTCCCTGGACCAATTTTACATTTCGGAGACTGCGTTTCGTCTTTCTAATATATTTAATTATCTATTCACCTATTTCAGATTCTTTCTGGGAGGTAATTCTTTTTTCATTCACTCTACAAGCCTTCATTGATTAGGAGACCTATTTATTTATTTATTTTTTTTTTTTTCAAGACTGTATCGAATTGGGGCTATTTTGATCTGGTGACCTATTAGGGTTTTCTTTATATGTATTCATTAAAAACGGTACAAGGCTTGGAAAGACAAATAAATCTGCATAACTGTTAAGGGGATATTTTTTTTAAAGACTGAAGGAATTTGTGGGTATCAAAAACTTGTATTTTTTTTTTTTTTTTTTTTTTGGTATTCTTTGAAATGTTCTGTTATAAAAATGATTTTATAGCCAGTGCGAATCGAACTTCATTCAGAATTGCTGTTTGACGCTTTGTATGCTCAGATTTTAATTCATAAAAAGATGTTTTTTTTTTTCTTTTTGCAAATCGGAAAAAAAGGAAAAAAAGGAATGGGCTTTCGAAGTCATTGAACGATATATAAAATCTCAATCATTTGGTTTACTATTTACAGGGAGAAACACAAAGAGCCTTTAAAAAAATATCCCCCTTGTCAGTTTTGGATTCGAAACTGAGTCTATATGAATTCTGGGCTGCTTGATTTCTAACCGAATGGTCTAAGGCATGCCGGGTCAATCCTACAAGGAGGACGCAGGTTCTAACACTGGAGAGCATTTTCTTTCTTATTTTTTCTTCTTCTTAATCACTCCACTCTAAGTAAGCAATAAAGTCACTAAGACACAAGGGGTTAGTGAGAGCTAATACGAGAAAAAAAAAACATTAGAGAGTGCACGCGCATTAAAAGAAAAGGAATGAAGACAGTAGATAACTATTGACACTGCATTTAAATTTTTGCTGATCAAAGTTGACTGGGGTGGGGGAACAAGTCTGGAGAGTTCCACAAGCGAGATGTGCGATAGAGGAAACTGTTAGCATGTAACTTACGTCCCGCCATTTTAACTGTAAAATGAAACCTTGTCGCCAATATCGTATTTCGCTTAAATTCATAAAATCTATCGAGGAAAGTTAATCGGAATAATTACCATGAAAGTCTTTATAGAAAAGGCATAGGGAATCTTCCTTACAACGGTGGGAAACTGAAGGCGAGATGCCAGGTCAGGACCAATAACATTGCAGGGTCTTTGGATTTTATCAAGAATATCTAAATATACAGCAATAGCAACAGACCAAATGTGACATCAATATTCAATGGACGAATACCTATAAATGCCAGATAAATTCTAACGAGAAAAAATTGCCTAGCAGTACTTTGAGAATCAAGTTTCTTAGCAGCAGACCTAGTAATTGATTCAATATAATCTTTCTACCTCATGCCATCAGAAAACGTTAGTCTGAGAAGGCACAATGAGTATCTCTTCTGGAGGTTAGCATCAGTCCTTCTGATGGAAGGTAAAAAGGGTTTACTTGAGACGAAGTGAGCATTGGGGGGGGGGGGCGTTGAAATTAACAAACCATTCTTTGCCCTAGTTAAAAAAAAAGATCTTTTTTTAAAAATCAGCTGCTAGTTTGACATTATCGAACATTTTCTTAAGATTTCTTTTGTGTGCAGACCGAGAGACGTATCACAATTGAAATTAAAAACTGGTCTTCTATTTCAAATACGCGTATCCACTAAAAAGTAGTGTGTGTGGGGGGGGGATTACGGGATATAAAAGTATTAACATATGTTCAAGGCGACTGGCATCACATTTGTGTCAATGCGTTTGTTTTTTGTTTTTGTTTTTGCGGAGGTGTAGCATGAACGTAATTTTCAAGATTTTGGGTTATTTTTTATATGGTAGTATTGTTTGTATTCTGCGATGATTCATAATGTTTTTTTTCTCGCTAGAAAAAATGCTATACAACGTTTTCCAGAAAATTCGTTTGTAGAAATTTAATTACGTTTTCGTTCCATTCTTACTTAAATTATCGCCGCAGCAGCAGCAGCTGATGCGTTAAGTGTGAGAATGGCATTACTTGTTGGAGACTGGACCCCGTCTGGATTCCATTAAAACTGACACACTTCCTGCTGACCTCTCCCATGAGTAAGTTGAAAAAGAAAAAAAAAATGGAGGCGGTTACCTCATTACCAAGAAAACAAAATCACACGCACACACAAAATGCCAACGCAAACGATTTTTTAAATTTTTTTTTTTTTTTTTTTTCCTATATAGAAGCCTAGAAACAATGTGAAGCATTATTTAAAACAAAAGGAAAATCTGCCTTCGGTCGGAAAATCACATGAACAATTCATGCAAGAGACTCGCATATGTGCACACGTGTCCACAAATGCACACATATACGCCTCCTCAACGCTTGAGCACGCAGTGGAAGGTTTCATTTGTGAGTCTCAAATGATCTTAACTACAGGCGGCACCTTATTTTGCTTAAACTATGTCGAACTTGCCCAGTGCGAAGAAAACTTCAAACTGTTAAATAAACATTTGTGTTATTATTTTATGAACTTTCACACGAAGAATATGAAAAAAAAAAAAACCCAACTTTTTATCAGAAGTGATGTTTCCCACTACTATCTGTAGTGCGTTGGCAACTGTCCGTTTTGGGACATGGATTTGACGAGGCTATTTAAGAACATGACTCGAATTCAGATGAATATTTGGGCTTTGCATTTTACGCTGTTAGATAACACTACCCCGAGTGCAACGTATCCTCTGTTCAGTTTCCTTTTCTCTTATCCTAAACACTTATCATAACTGGTCCATACAACCAGGTATTTGCCACTCCGTCGGCTGGGGCTTCAGAATACGCCGACTGCACCTCTGCAGAGGGAGTAAGACGCCCCACCCCCATATGAGACGTTCTGGGTAAGATAAATTACATCCAACAGCAAGGCCTCTGATCGGGAGGTTTCGAGGACCGTGGAACCATATCTTAATTGCTGGTGCTCGCAGGTCCACCCTGACCCGTGGTGGTAGCACCTGTTAGGGTCCCAGCTATGGACAAATAGTTAAGACCCAAACTGGTATCAAAACACCATGAAAGTGTAAAATAGGTTCTAATACCAGCAAAACATATTTGTGAAAAAATTATTACCAGCAGTGCATTTTTTTTGAAAAAAAAAAAAATTACCAGCAATAAATATTCTCGCCATTAAATAACCCATTGAGGTTAATATACTGAAAACCAAACCAAACCGAGGTATTTGAAGTGTTTATAATTTATTCATTCTACATTCTGATTTTTTTTTGGGGGGGATTCAGGTTAGGTGCCATCACTACTTTCATTTCAGTTCCACATAATGGTTTGATTTCTGTTTTGGAAAGGTTTGTGAGCCCTGTTTTTTGCCGCCCTGTCAACCGGGGGTTAAGAATACGCCAACTGTACCTCTGCAGAGGGTAACTCCTCTCCCCATGAGGTCACCTGTTTGCCGTCGGTGGCGACCCGTAATCTCTGGGTACAGGATCCTGGTGTTTGAGGGCTTCAGGAGCCAGGGTTAGATATTTCTGATTCCCAACATACCACTTTGGCTCTTACTTTGACTAGACGGGCGATCGGAGAGGCCCGACCCGATAAAATACCATCTCTCTCATTTATACGCATTAGAAGGCGATGACTGAGGGTTGATCGGTTTGAAGAGATCAAGACTTAGACATTGCTGTAAATATACCAGTTTGTTCTCTAAGGTTTGGGAAGTGCAAATATTGCTTAACGAGTGGTCAGTCTCTCTCGAATACGAGTATATTGATTGGTTTGTATAACCATGACCTGTCAAGGCGGCTGGGTTCCCTCCCCCTTAACGCGCCTGGCTCCGAGGTCGGTGGGGAGCACAGGCAGTGAATTTTAATACATCCAAAAAAAAACTTCGAGATCTTTTCAGACTCTGATTCTGAAAAAGAAATAAGTTTTGACTTCCCAAGATTTCTCTCTAGAAGAAACTCCTCTAGCAAAACTTCCCCTTTAATTGAAAAAGTGTTAATCCAGCAGGATTATCAAGTGAGATTAACCCCAAAACAGTTAAGAAATTGAGAAATAACAATTTGCTGGTAGTGGTGAAAAATTGGAAACACGCCAAAAGTTTAATCACGATGAACTTTCATAACCTCAAAATAAAAAATCTTCTCCCATGAAAGGCTGAACACTTCTAAGGGAGTTATTAGAAGCAGAGAGTTGTCTCTGGCCACACCTGAGGCAATCACATCTGTCTTAGGAAGCCAGTGTGTCAGTGATTACCGTAGAATCACAATTAAAAGCAAAGAAGAAACCATAACAGACACGTATATTCTTGATTCTGTCGCACAAGTCTGGTATAATATTGAGTCAGTGGAACAATATGTTCTTGCTCCACTAAGGTGCTTTAAGTGCCTAAAATTTGTTCATCATAGGGATAGCTGCAGGAGTCGCCCAAGATGTGGAAAATGGGGCCCAAATATTCCGACTACACGGAAGAATACCACTATGAAGTAAGATGTGCTAACTGCCAGGGAAAGCCATCTAGCATACTCCCGATGATGGGACTTCTGGAAAAGGAGATAGTCCATGGGAAACATAAACGAAATGTCTCATTCGTGGAGGCAAGGCAAATTGTAGAAAGCAACATGAAATGCCCTTCCAATGCAAAAATAACGCAAGGAAGGACCACAACGAATACCAGTGCATGTGAGAAATGCAGAGCCTGCATTGAGGATCTTTTACAGCTGGGACTAGCACACATTCAGAACTACCTGAAGGACATGTGCTCCAAGGAGATACTGCAGACTGAAAAGAAAAGACGGTGAAAGAATTGAAATAAAGAAGAAAAAAACAAACAAAAAAAAAAACGAAATCTACCACACAAACCACAACTAAAAAAAAAAGACCCACCAAAAAACAAATACAAAATCTCTTACAAAGCAAAGGTCACAGCGATCTCCTATCCATTCACCAAAACCCATCAAAGATAGACTTAAGAATTGATCTCCTAAAATCAGAACTAGCCAAACAAAAACAAAGAAATTCACAGCGACCAAATTCCTACTCAAAACCGATTTGACAAACTGGAAGAAATGGAGGTGGAAAGCTACAACCCACAAATGGCCAAAACTTAAATCACAACCACATAGTAAGCTAAAGCCCCAAAACATTTAGCAATCGTGTATCAAATAATTCAATGGAACTGTCTTGGAATAAAGTCAAATATAAATGAATTGCTTCTGTTAATAAGACCTGTCACCGGCGGTTGTTTGCCCTCAAGAAATCTTCCTTAAGCAAAATGACAAAATAAAAGGATACCAAAAATACAACTATGTACATGACACTTGGCTGCGAGCGCCAGGCGGTACTTCGTCCAAGTTAGGCATGATCTACCTCAAAGGAAATAAATGTAACGACTTTACAGGCGTCTGCTGTTAAAGTAACTTTACAAAGGCCAATAAACATCTGCTCTGTATATATCCCGCCGAATGAAGTTGATATTCAGGAAGTCATCAGGCAACCTCCTGCCCTTTTTATGCTACTAGGGGACTTTAAGCGTCATAGCACCGTAAGAGGTTGTAAAGTCACAAACGAAAAGAGAAGGACTTTGAAACAATAATTCATAACGATTTATGCATTTGTAACGATAAAACCAGACTTGTATGAATCTATTTTCCGGCAGCTACTCGGCAATAGACTTATCCCTATATGATCCATCAATTTATATGGGTTTCTCTGGGAAGGTACTGGCAGACACACATGTTGTAGCGGTCACTTGCAAAGCTCGGAACATGACAGAAATAGGCGGAACGAACTGGAAAGAATTTAAAAACCAATATTCTGAAAAAGTAACTAAAGGGGGGAAAAAAAGCATCAAGGACTTAAAACATTTCACGGAAATCCTCATCACTATAACAAAAAGATGTATTCCTCAAAATTCGGCAGCTAAAAAAACAAAACCGCAAGACTTTGTAGCCAACAATTTCCAAAGCTCGGGCAAAAAGCCATACTGGGTAAGACAAACTACATCCGACAGCAAAGCCTCTGATAAGGGGGTTTTGAGGAGCATGGAACCACCTATTAATTGATGTTCCCAGGTTCACCGGGATGATAGCACCTGTTAGGGTTTCAGCTATAGTCAAATACTTAACCCCACAACCTTTTTATATATATATATATGTGTGTGTAACCTGGATATAAGAGTTGTCGGGACAAAAGAAGTCTCTTATATCCGGGTTTGGTCTGTTATATATACATTAACACAGGCTCTAATTTGGGACCAGAGAAAATCTCTTATATCCGGGTTACACTATATATGTACACTGTACAATATATACACCAGCAATAAATTTTTGGGAAAATATAACCAAAATACTTTTTGAAAAAAGTATGACAAACAAAAAAAAATCTTGTCGGCATTAAATAACCCATTAAGGTTGATATGCCGTAAACCAAACCAATCAATCAAAACCGGAAAAACGAAAACTAAACTTGAAATCAAATAATGCCGACAGCGATAACCTACCATTCACTCTGGAGGAACTAAATGAATCTTTAAAGAAAGCCCGCAATACAGCTGTGTGGTACCAGATGATATCCACTACGAATTCATAAAACATTTATCCTAGAAATCTATAAAACTTAAGAATGTATAACATTTGGACAAATGGAAACTTCCCAGGGATGTGGAGACCTTCATTATCCCTGTTTCAAAATCCGGAAAGGATCACACAGACCCTGGAAACTACAGACCGATCGCATTAACGAGTTGCCTATGTAAAACTATAGAGAGAATGGTCAACAACAGTTTGACTTGGTACCTGAAAACTAGAAGTTTAATAAGCGATTTCCAATGTGCTTTTAAGAAAAACAAGGATACACCATAGAACACTCAATACGCCTAGAAACCTTTAAGGAAAGCCTTCATTAAGAAAGAATATCTCGCGGTAGTCTTTTTTTAACTTGCAAAAGGCGTATGACCCGACATGAAAATTATTTATCTTGAAAGGTCTGCATGAACTGGGCCTAAAACGAAGGCTGACTCAATTCATAGACAATTTCCTGAGAGACACAATATTTCCAAGTCCGTATAGGAATTACGCTATCAGAACTACAAAACCAAGAAGGGGTTCAACAAGGATGCATTCTTTCGGTAACCCCTTTTCTACGTCAAAATGAACTTCATAGTTCAATCCTTAATCCCAGGGGTGAGATGTTCCCAATATGTCTTCATCTTTCTAAAAATGTACAGATCTCGACATATGCATTCCATAGAAAGACAACGCCAAAAATGTTTCAATAGAATAAACAAATGGGCCGCGGAAAATGATTTTACCTTTTTCCAAAACAAAAACTAAATGCCGACCTTCCTGCAAATTAAGGAAATTGCACATCGACCCCTGTTTTAAAAGTAGACCGAGCAGAAATCCCAGTAGTGGAACAACACGAATTGCTAGGCATAATCTTTGACAAAAAAATTAACATTCATTCCCCATCTAAAATATTTAAAATGTAACGTCTTCCAACTTCGTGTGGTAGCCATACTAAATGGAGAGTCGATCGGTATTACTTAAATTATACGGATCACTACTTCGCTCAAAACTGGATTACGTTAGTTTCATTTATGAGGCGGCCAGAAAATCATATCTAAAAATACTCAACGCAAATCTATCGCCAAAGCCTCGGACTAGTGCTTGGAGATTTTAGGACCTCCCCAGTGGAGAACTTATACACAGAAGCTAATGAAAAACCTCCACAGTTAAATTGGCACTAAAGTACTACGTTAAAATAAAATCATGCGCAACTAAGCCAGTTTACAGCAGTACTTTTAAACCTAATTATTGTGAGTTATTCCAACAAAAAGACAAAATACAACCATATGGACTCGGGATGTAATCCATTGCTGAAGAGATGGGACTTTATTTTCGGACTTACAAGAAACGACTGCAGCCAGCATTCCACCATGGGCCATCCATCAGCCTCAAGTCTTGCTAGAATTAAATAAACTCCCTAAACGCCACCACCACCACCAACAACAACACCCCCCGCAAAAAAAACTGCACCTACTCACATTCCAGGACAAGTTTCAGGGCATATTGGAAAACTACCCTAACTATACACCCATCTATACAGACGGATCAAAGTGTGATTATAAAACAGGATGTGCAGCGGTGAGCCCAAATATTACAAAAAGAAAAAAAAAATGCGCCTCCCAAAGGAATGCTCTATTTTTACGGCGGAGGAGGATTACGCAATAGATCTAGCTCTCGACATTATTAAACAAAAATATTTTTTGATTTTTTTTTTTTTTTTTTTTTTTTTTCTGTCCAAATGGCTTTGAAGGGGAAAAATCCAACAATTCACTCATTATTAAACTATTATACAAAATGCGCACTAGTTGCAAAACTAAAGATAAACTGTTGGTTTCCTAGCCACATCGGAGTGGAAGGTAACGAGCAAGCCTAGCGGCCAAATCAGCTTTCGATATGGATGTAGATTCATACTCAAAAGGAATGGCAACGGTGCTGGAACGATAACCCACACAAACTTTTCGCAATTCATTCCAAACTAAAAGTGGGCTTTCATAAAAGCTCGAAAGGAAGTTGTAATACTGCCCCCACCTACGCATTGGTCATACGAGAATAACCCACTCATACTTACTAAACAACGAAATTCAACCAGTATGTCAAGCAAGTGAAACGGTATACAATGTTAAACCTATATTAACCGAATGTTCAGACTTTGCTTTCTCCCAAGACACAAACGCTATAGTATCAACAATATGTACGAGATCTTCAAGAAAGCAAAAGTGGATGACATAATTTTATTTCTGAAAACAGCTGGCCTCTACCAAAAAATATAAACCGAATGGAATGTCAATAAAATGAATTTCTCTACGAAAATATAATTCGTAGAGAAATGCATTTTATTGACATTCTCATTTGGTTTATATTTTGAAAAGAATGCATTAATGAAACCAGACTCCCGACAAAAAAAAACCCCTCTTTACAAAAATACGTCAATGAAACCTACAAACCGATTTTTTACAAAGAATACATATTCTATTCATACGAATCTATTGTAAAAATCTTGTCGGCATTAAATAAACCATTGAGGCGGTGATATACCGTAAAGCAAACCAAATCTTATATCAACTATGAATACGTATGTCCTCAATACAGTGGCTTTACGGCCATATCGCGTTGAAACATCGGTTCCCCTACGATCACCGAATTTAAGTAACATCAAGCCTAGTCAGTACCTAGATGGGTGACCGCTTGGGAATACCAAGTTCTGTAAGGTTGAATGAATGACTGAATGAGTGGATGGTGAAATGGATAATGGCTCCGAATTGTTAATCGGTGAACAGTTCGAATTTTAGTCGTGTTCATTATATTCACTTGTGTGCAAATACCCTTTGGGAAATGTATGACTCGACGTTTTCTCCCCCAGCTATGGGTTAATTAGTAAGGCGTGTATCACTAAATCATCTCGAAATTCTTACAATCTTTAAATAATCCGCAAAGGGTTGATAAACAGTGAAAAAAAAAAAAAAACTCACTCAATCAGTATAGTCTCTCATCGTCAGTATACTGGCTTCCGAGCACTAGTTTCAGTTAGTAGATTCATTTGGGGTTTGTTACGAAATGCAAAGGCCAGGGCCAGAATGGTCAGCGATTCGCCGGAGTGCTTCGTGGGCGTGGTATTCTGACAGTGATGGATTGCTTTTGTCTGGCTTTTGGTTATGAGTCTAAAGCGGCGCCATTTCAACAAAGGACTGCAAGAATTCTGAAGCGTCGGTACGTTGCCCAGGTTCGAGAGACCGGCTAAGACCACTCGCGGAGGGACGCTGAGGAAACGTGACACGCGTTCCTGTGACACCATTCCTCCCACCGACACATAGAATGCAAGCTGCTACCACAGATTTAGACACAAGAATTAGTCAGATGAAGCAAAAATTGATGAGTAGAGTAAATTATCTATCCGCTTAAACCCCCAAATACTTCAAAACTGCCATTGTCTTGTCGGTTCTGTGGAAAGGTACATTATCCTGCATTGGTTGATTTTATTTAGCGGCATATCAACCTCGATGGGTTATTTAATGCCCCCCCCCCCAATATTTTCTAAATAATTTTTTGCCTTCAATTAAATATATTTTGGACACAATTTTATGGTGACTACTAAATACATTTTGAAAGCAATTGTACCCCTTCAACTACAGATAAATTATATTGTTGGTCATTTTGTTATAAATAGGTATTGTTGGTCATTTTGTTATAAATAGGTATTGTTGGTCATTTTGTTATAAATAGGTATTGTTGGTAATTCTACTATAAATAGGTATTGTTGGTATTTTTAAAAACCTCCTTATCATAGGCCTTGATGTCGGATATTGTTTCTTTCCGGTACACTATTTACATTATTCGGACTATTGTCCTCATTTTTGTCGCCATATTTATTACGTTTCGGCCGTTGTACACTCCGGCCTTCTTCAGGTGATTGGAATGTCGAACTGAACCCTTTATTTCGCTCACTGGGGTAGACTGTTCTAGTTCCACGTGCCATGTTTAATGGATGTCAGTTATCGGTTATCTCCTGTTAATTCCCCCTCTCCAAGTTCTCCACTGCCGTAACCGGGTGTTGAACTCGCACTCTTTGGGTCCTGTCACTGGATCTAACCAACGTCTTTATCCACTGTGCCATGTGTCCTTGAGGAAGGCCGGAGTGTACAACGGCCGAAACGTAATAAATATGGCGACAGATGAGATAGTCCGAATAATGTAAATAGTGTGGATAATACCTCATCTCAGAAATGTAGACAATCTTCCGGTATCTGTCATAATTAGAAACCATTTGAGAATTTCGTACCGAACGCTTTATTCTAGCCACAAGGCTATTTTATTACCCTTTTTATGCTAGGGGAGATAACTCGTATCAGTTAATGTTTATAAATTTATTCTTTTTTTCCTGTTATATCTCTCTTCTATTGAATCAGTATTTAATTTTTTTCACTAACCGACTCCTATTAATCTCATGAATTTCAGATAATGCGGTTCGCGTAACTAACGCTTTTCTTCATAAACTTGTATCTCATTGAAACCAAGAGATTTAAACCTAATGCCGCTAGCCAATCTTTGGAACTGAAGTAGAGGATATGATTTTTCACTATTAGACAATACATTTTTTTTTTTCAGTCTTAGACCGTAATAATCAAGATGAAAAAATCAGGGCTAGCAACGATTCTTCTGCGGGGAAGTGGTGGCAAGGTAGAAAATAATTTGTTACCCAGTAACCGCGTAATCGCTTTTGAACTTTATCAAGGCTGAACAGTTAGGACCAAGCAACATCAACGCAGAGATGGCAGAATTACTTAATTTTTGTTCTGGTCTGACTCTTGTAAAGACAAAGCCTGGAAGATGGCGTCAAGAAATTTTTGGAGAAGTACAAAAATGGTGTATTTCTTTACGAATATCGATTCACTTCTCAAATTTCCTTTGTCAAACAATTCACTAGCTATAAAGTCACTCAAGTAAAAATCAATATTTTTTGTGTATAAGAAACAAGATTTTAGAGTTCCTACTTTTCATTATGTTATCAAATCGAGATTTGAAAATTAATATTCCACAATAATCATCACCCACAATAGCTTTCTGCTGATTGCGTTTTTATTTTCATACTAGACAAGCCGCACTTCGGGAGGACTTTCAGCTAGCTCCTGTGGAGGGTTTTGGGGCTTTCAGCTTTTTTACCTTCAGCGTCCGATGTACGTACGGTAAAAGTTATGAGAATTTAGAAATAATAAAATTATTTTATCTTTGTTCAGCGCATTCTTCGTATACGCAACCGATCTTCGTAGATTGTTTACGTTTATTTTGCGCTCATTTTTTTTCTTTTAAAATTTTTTCTTTGATCCCTTCACGTAAAGTCACTCTTAAGACATTCTTTCTTTTTATGTGCCATGTCCTTTCAGGACGTAGGCGATCATGGCTCTCCACCTCCTCCCTCTATCCCCTGCCGCTCTCAGCAATTTCTTTCCCTCTACTTCCTCCCGCAGATCACGTTCTGTCATCTACTTGTCAGGTATGTCACTCGTTGTTTTCCCCTTGACTCTATTTCCCTCTATTCGACCCGTGAGTATCAGATTCTCCAGGCCCTCCTTCCTCATTATGTGTGTCAGAAACTTCAGCTGCCACTTCCTGAAATTAAGTATAAGCCTCCTCCTTGTTTGAAACCTCTCTTACTCATCGTTGCTCACACACTCTGTCCATGTTATTCTCAGCATCCTTCTGTAGAACTAAATCTCCGTCGCCTCGAGTCTCTTCATCGTTGAGGAAATCGTCCAACATTCGCCTCCGTAAAGGACAGATGTCACGTAACAGTTCGGCTCCCCTCAAGTAAAAAAAACTGAACTATGTAATATTTCGAATCACAGTACGCGTGTTAGAAAAAGATAAAATAAATAAATAAAAACACCAATGGAACGTACCCTGTTTAAGTTTAAATTACGGTTTAATTATATCAGTTGCATTTGCGACGAAAGCGAAATTAAAATTTAACTTTTTGAATGAGTTATTTAATTTTTAATCGCATGTTACTTCAGGTCCGTCGAGATTTGATTTTTTTTTTTTTTTTTTTTTTTTTTTTTTTTTTTTAAATCCTTTCACATAGTTTGGATTACCTAGAGTTACTAATCAGAGTACGCGTGCTCGTGGGTGTGGAAGCAATGTGCCGTGCCCCGCTTAAGTTAATATTACGGTTTAATCAGACGATATGAATTGCATTTGCGATGAAAAGCGAAATTAAAACTAAATCTTTTTAATGATTTTTTTTTTTTTTTTTTTAAAGCCTTTCATTCTGTTCGATATTTAAATTAACTTTAAATAAGTTATTTAATTTTTTTTAATCGCGTTTAACTTCAGGTCCGTCGAGATCGAAAAACGGACGAATAGACGGACACACATACATAGCGCGTTATTTATATAGATCAAAACTATTTCCCGCCCATCTTTTTATTTGTTTTGAACTTACTTTTGACAAAACGTGTTTGTCTACCTTCAACAATAAATAAATAAATAAATAAAAATAAAAATGAATAGGTATATATGACGACCAGACAGCAGAAGCGAAGGTTGGGTTTTGGAGGGATGAAGTCCCATTCTTGTTATTCAGGGCATGAAACTCGCAATTTTTTAGGCTGCTGTCACCTATCATTTTTAGTTGTGTAACCTTCAACATAAGGTATGTATGTGGGCGCGCGCGCAAATGTTGACTTCATTTGTAACCCACTTAACCTTAGAAACGGAAGAAAACTCCTGAAAAGCAATAAGAAAAATAGACGGACATAAATACACAATTTCAGCTTCATAAAACAACTGGAAGTAAAGCCATAGATCAGCAAAAAAAGTGTTTGCAAAAAATAGGTTTATGAAAGACGCGCGCGTACACATTTTACATACACATATATATATATATATATATATATATATATATATTATAAACAGATGTGTGTATGCTATTTATGCTCGTCCACATTTCTCGACAGATTTCAATGAAATTGTACACACGTTGCAACTTTTCCAATCTTTACCCCCCCCCCAACCACCCTCCACTCCCAGGTTTGGCAGAAACATTGATAAAACTGAAGGTGGGTACAACTTTCTGCAAAAAAAACAAGGCAAAGTTACACGCGCACAACATTTGATGTTCTTTGCACTTAAGGCAAAAAAGAAAAGCTCGTGTTACGAGTTTTATGTAGTGCTTGATATTTTTCCTGTGACATTGGCTGCATCCCAAAAAAATTGCAAAAAAAAAATCGGTTTTCGTACTATTCAAAATAAAAACATGAATAGCTTCCTCATTTTTTTTTTTACCCGATTTTCTTAAAAAGAAAAAAAAAAAAAAATTTGCCATCGTGCAAGAAATAAGATAATGTGGTTTTAGCTCCGTTCGTTTCTCAGCGTATAACGAAAAATCACAAAACTTTTCGGTCATAACTCTCGTTTTTCATCCAATGCTTTCCAAATATGCCATGAAAATTACATACTACACACAAATTGTCTTGTGTGACTGTTTGGTTTAGATTATTTCAGTTAAGTGAACGAAATCTGCGACAAACTGTCCAAAATCGGTTTTTGCCATTTTGCCAATAGTTTCTTAACATGAATCCATCCTAAATTGGCATTCGAACAACCTTTCGATGCAAAGATTATTTGAGAAGGATTATTGACGAGTTAAAAGGGAAAAATTCCCGAACAATCTCCTCCTTAATCCCAGCTTTACAGTAAACGTGCATTTGCTGTTGAATCTAGCTCTAACGCTTCACTTATGTTTTTGTTTAATTATTAGATTTGTGAACAATGCAATACTATTTGAAAGTTCTTACGATCATAGGAAATTTACTGAATATCTAAAATATTGAAATAATTCAATCCCGAGCAACGACCACACAAGAAAGTTTTATGTGCAGTGTCCCTTCAGGGCGTAGGCGAGCATGGCCCTACACACTTTCCTGACCCCTCGTATCTCTTAATAAGTCTTGTTTTTTGTTATTTCTCTCAAACCTTGTTCTCCTATCCATTTACTCAAGCTCATTAAGTATGTTACGCCTTCCCCAATATGTCCTGTGAGTATCAGATTTTCCAAGCCTGCCTACCTCGTAATGTGCCCCATAAATTTCAATTGCCTCTTCCTGATGTTAAGTATGTTTTCTTTTTGTTTCCATTTCAGGTTGTTTCGAGGTAGGCAGGCTTGGAAAATCTGATACTACTACTCGTCTACCTAAACTCCGTCGTTGCTCACCTGTTAGGTCTATGGTATCCTCAGCATCTTTCTGTAGAACCACATTTTTGTTGTTTCAAGTCTCTTCATCATAACATGTTTTATCATTACTAACAATTCTGTCATAAGCCGCTACGATTTAAGTCTAGAATTGATATCTAGTGTAGACGAGTATTTCAGTAGTGTGTGTAAGGTGGGGGGCACCTCGAGGCGGTGTAATGCTTGTCTCGCTAGAACAATTACAACTGAGTAGGGAGTGTGATCCTCATTGGGTACCCCCTACTTTCGGCCATGCGCCACATCTAAGCTACGCTTGGAATATATATATATATATATATATATATATGCATATATTTATGTTTCATTAAAAATGACTGAGACAAGTTACTACGGTTAAGCTTTTTATTTAATTTTTCTTAACACACCAGCTAAGTCAAAATTGCAACGAACGAACATTTATCTATGAATTCAAATACTCCTTAAGGAACTGTTCCTGACCAAACCAAACCCATAAATAATTACATCGGTCACACAACTACATGCCTATCCAGACGCCTTACGTTAGACCTATCTGACCAGAGCTTTATTAGAACCCATTTAAACACACACACAAACCTACCAGAGTCCATTCAAAGCATACTAGTAGAAAACACAAACATTAAAAGATTAAAAATAATGTAAGCCCTAATAATAAAAAAGCCAATTCTTAGAATATTAACTACGAACTAGGTCACAATGTGCTAACCGTGTTCGGAAAATAAAACGTCTCTATAACACACTAAAAACATACACATAATGCACGCACTCGATTAAACTGAAAAAATAAAATCATCCTTGATAATGGCTAAAAGTATAGCCGAAATCGCTCGAAACTATAGAACATTTGAACAGGTTCTACACACTGTCCAAAAGAGAAGCTCTTGTTCGAATACAAGAACAATTAAATAAAAAGCTTTACCGTAGTACCTTGGCTGTCGTTTTTAATTAAATGTGCATAAATGAAAGATTACTGCCTAAATACACATACATACATTCACACACACACACACATATATATATATATATATATTGTAACCCGGATATAAGAGAGTTGTTGGGACCGGATAAGTATCTTATATCCGGGTTTGGTCTATTTTGTTTTATTATCACAGGCTCTAATTTGGGACCAGAGAAAATCGCTCTTATATCCGGGTTACACTGTGTGTGTGTATATATATATATATATATATATATATATATATATATATACACACACACACACACAAGACATTATGTCAATGTTCAAACTTAATAAGTTTTGTTTTTATTAATAAGGCTTCCATTATTTTTAGCCTTTTTTTGCATGCTATATTATTTTTCTCAGCAAGTATGTTACGAATAGTGTCCAGTAGGTCACCATGAATATTTAAATGAGACCTAATTGAGCTATGGTCAGAAAGGTGTAAAGTGAGTCTGCGTGTCAAACATGTAGTGTGGCCTATATAATTATTTACGAATTTTGATTGATCAGGAATACAATTCCTTAATGGGCATTTAAATTCGTAAATAATATTTGGCCTATTTAATTTTGTTCTAGGAGGTGAATTATTATTTTAAACTATAAGGTTAGAGGTTTTAATTTTTTTAAAAATTTTTTTATTTTATTTATTTATTTTTTTACGTGTTTTGAAAAATGAAAGCATTTTATAAAACATACATACAACAAACTATTTCTTATTTAACAGTTAAAATATTTAATCCTTAAAAACGGCTAAATGTATAGCTGAAAGTGCACGGATAAAAAGAACATTCGGACAGTTTTTATATAATTTATCATCCGAAAAGAATAAAAATTATTAGATCGCATGAGAAATTTTATAAAAAAAACTAAATAAAAGCACCTTGTCTGTCGTATTCAATGAAATGTGCATATATATATATATATATATAGAGAGAGAGAGAGAGTGTGTCTGTTAAAAACATCTCGTATGTTAAATTCCAGATCTCGGAAGAATTTTTTTTATTGTACATACTGCCATTCGGTACGTGGGAGAGATAGAAGGCCAATCCCCATATAATGGCTTTTCCTTACGGGTATGACAGCTTTTAATATTGCTTTTAACACCATCTGCGTGTACATCAATTTAACATTTGATATCAACAGGGAATATAATACATCTTATTTCCTGTATATATAAACCTATTTCTTCTGCTCAGTGTGTAAATGTTAAACAAAATTTTATTTCCTTGATGCTTAGAATTTTCTTCCGACTTGAAACCTGACTTCTGCTGTAATCTAATGGGCTATTTTTGTAAGAGTTCTCGCAGATTATACGATAGTCACTTTTCATATCGAATTGTAAACCGTTATTCCCATTCCCCTCTCTCATACATACACACACACACACATATATATATATATATATATATATATATGTCTATACAATGTCTGTATCTATCTCCTATCTCTATGAAATAAATAGGTAAATGCAACCGCTATTTCTATTCCAGCAGCTTTTCTCGCACTTCCCACCTGTGGAAATTTCTTGAATCCTGTTGACTCTTGTTCATTCCTCAATCCTCCCTATTCTCAGTTTTTTTTTTCCTTCTCTTTCACTCCCTTCTTGCTAGTGGCATTATCGCCTTGTCTGGATTGAAGCGGTTCATATATATATATATATATATATATATAATATATTATACATAATTAAATATCAAACACTTAAAATCCCATAGAGATCTCATGAAATAAAAACTATTACCTAAGAAAAAAAAAAAATCTCTCGATCTTCAAACAAAAACAAAAAAAACATTTTTTTCTGTAGCTCTTGAAGATTAAGAGCTGTTTTCTTTTTGTTTGTTTTTTTATTTTATTTAGGGCTCTCTGGTAATAAAAATTACCATGTCATTTTAAGTGTTTGATATTCTTTAATTAATAATAATTTTGCTCTGTCTTTTGACATAGTGCTCTTCCTGAATCTATATCCTCTTGGAAATTACATACGGATTACCATATTGTGTCATTACTAATATATATATATATATATATATATATATATATATATATATTACAAAGCGTTAATCATACCTTGAATCAATTAGCAATATTCATGCAATTATTGGCGAAATCCCTTCGCTAGTAGACATAATTATAAGCATTATACTACTAATAATCCACTGAATGATGAGATCCTTATGTATAAAATGGATATGGTGTATTTTTTAATTCAGCTTCACGCATTCATCTTCAGGCTGTATGTTTTTCCTTTAGAATCAAAACTGGAAGACGAAATAAATGTGTTTTTCCGACCGAAAGATGTTTTTAAGAATGAGCTATTTGCTAACGGCGATGTAGTGTTGGAGCGTGCAAGTCACAACGCTAAAGGTCAAATATTACAAGTGAGAATTTTTTGGATTTTGTAATTTTGTAAATCCACGAATTTTTTATTATAAGTGTTTTTCAGTTAATATGACATGATCTAAGTAGATAGTTCAATTAACAGATTGATATGTCTTAGTAGTTTTTTCTCAGGAATTCTTTACTGCGGATCAATTGTTTTTCATGAACATAATAAAATAGGTAGCTTATACTTTTATATTACAAAGAGTTAATCATATATATATTTGGTCAGCAATCCCTCTTATATACAAGTTTCATTAAAGACAACTGACTAGACACTGTTATTAAGCTTTTTATCCAATTTTTCTTGCATTCGTACAAGTTTTTTCTTTTCTGGACTTAGTGTATAAAAAAACTCTCCAAATGTTCCGCATATCCGAACGCTTTCGGTTATCCGACTAACCATTATCAAGTTTTTTTAATGTTTAACTGAATATGTAGATGTGTGTATCTATAGTGATAGGAATGTATTATTTTTCAACACGGTCAGCAATTTGGGGCTGTGTTAATCGTTAATAGTATTTAAAATAAAAAAAAAACTTTATATTATAAAGACGCATATTGTCATCCACAGAAACTTTTTCACTGTCTCACAGCTCATCAGTGTGGCTAGACATCCGATTGCCTCAAGCTTGGATCGGAACCCGACTGATTTGGTATCAGTCGGAGATTTTACCCCTAAGCTATCAGCGCCCGGTAGAAGAGAAGGTGAATTTTCGCGTATTCATTCTTTTGGATAAACACGCCAGTGACCTAGATTTAGTTAAAAAATAACCTTCTGTACAAGAGAATATAAAAATCTGCTTCCGCAATGTCGGTATTTGTGGATGGATCAAGCGATAATAATGCTCATAATAGTCACACCCATGATAGCATGATAACGGACAAGAGTATATATCTTCGTACTTAACTTCGCTTATGTTTCAAGATGAAGAAAAAATGTAAAACATTCATCAAATCTCTCTTTAAATTTTAGTTGAAAAGCAGAAGGTTTAATGTTTTAACTTTTAATCTCTTCAAACTTGTCACGGCAATCATGGAATTTAGATTTTAGTGTGAAAAATGAAGTAAGACTTTTTTTTTTTTTTTTTTTTTTTTTTTTTTAAAGCGTTTCACCCCAAGCAAGGCGGGAAGCCACTAGCACGTAAGGTGTTACAGAGTTGGAGCGAGAGCAAAGAGGAAAGGATGAAGAGAAGGATAGGGGATAGATCAAGGCATCTGGAGACGCCGATTGACATTACATTTGAATAGTTGGAGATTATAGCTATCAGGGAAACAGGAAAAGGGGAGAGTTCCACAGGCGAGAAGTGCGAGACATGAAGCTATTGGAGTAGAAGAGACGGCCACATTTAACAGTTTCGACTGTGAAAGGGTGAGAGCTAAATGCCAGCCTAGTTGAAGGCTTAAATTCATGAAGTCTGGGAACCAGCGAAAGCAGCTCATCGGAGCAGTTACCGTGGAAGTATTTGTAAAAAAGACAGAGGGAGGCGACGGCACGTCTGTGAGAGAGTGACTGCAGACGAGATGCCAGATCAGGGCCAATTACATTGCATATCCGTCTCTGGATTTTATCAAGGACCTTGAGACAAACACAAGGGGCTCCAGACCATATATGGCAGCAATACTTCATGCAAGGGCGAATGGTTGATTTTGTAGATTTGAAAGATCGACTCCGGCGAGAAAAATTTCCTGGTGCGGCACAGGGAGCCAATGTTGAAGTTAAAAACTTGTCTTTGGTGAAGGGATACATAGAAAGTTCACACATTGTTGTGACCTGTCAGGAGTTAAGAGGTCAACCGCAGTAGTAACGAAGAATAGGGGGTGGTAAATGAAGAGTGATCGAAGGCGGCTTGCTTTGCGTCTTCTTGAAGGAAGAATAAATTGTCACTTTTTAGGTTCGGTTATGTAACCCAGAGTTTTTGGTTGGCGACGTGTTGCTTCGGTATTTAATTGTTCATATCGCTCTCAGTAGAAAATGGTAATTGATATGTCGGATCTCATTTGTCTGACGAGGCATGAAAGAATAGTGATTCTCACTGGCCGGTGACCTTAATTATATTTAGATCCCTAGGTTCACAAAGGTAAATTTAAAATTCCGTTTTTGTTTTTTTGATTGGTCAAAAGTAACTCGGTTGAGATTACGCCCACGGATAGTAAATCCTGATAGGGTCTTCATTTCTTCATCGGGGATAGAGAGGTTGTACGTAAGACGCATCCTCGTCTTACGCCCCCCCTCGTCTTACGCGCCCCCCTCGTCTTACGCCCCCCCTTTTTTGTGTATTTTCTCAATTCATTTACTATCCGTATGCAGGCGTATCCTAATTTAAATTCTGGATTATTCTAATCTCGTTTTCAAATCGATCTAATTTTCCTATCACTTCAAATAGATTCTTGTGCCGTTCAAATGCTTTTGCCTAATATATATATATATATATATATATATATATCAGATGTGTATATCCTTCCGCATTTGTTTGGCTCTCTCTGATATCATTTTGATTATAAACAACGCATTTCATGTTCCAAACAGAAATTAACGACAGGAAAGTATTTGATTTTTCTCTATTACATTAAAGAGTTCCTGACTTCCATTTTTAAAATAAATGTAAATAACAGTATTTACATTAGTCGGACTATTTTCCTCATCTTTGTCGCCATATTCAGACTCTGAAATGTAAATAAGTTAGTACAGTAATACAATAGCGTACACAATTCAGAGTTAAACCGAAAGTAGCATTTGCAATCTTCACGATTTCTCATCAAAAGGAAGTCGGTCGCCATGGTTAAGGTTAAAGAAATTCGTGCGTACCTCGGGGTTAAGATTGTAATGGTCTACAGTAAAAGGAAAGGCGAGAAAGCCAAATCCAAGCAATTTTGATTGCCAGTTCGAACGGTTAAAACCATTATCGAGACATTTTAATCTGTCCACGCCGTTTAAATATCAAGGAACCAAGAAGAAAACGGAAAATATTGCTACTTGTATCAAGTTTTCAGACGCCAAGAGCAATCCGAGGATTACAACTTTGATTTGAATGCCATTGATATGAAAATATCAAGGCAACCTCTCCAGGGAAAGTCGTCTTTATTAACGGCTCTCACATCGTATTTATTTCTACGCTAGGCCCACTGCCTAGCATATACACCGATACTTTCTGGCGTTTAACTCTTCAGTGTTCTTCCTTGTTCAGTATTTTCATATCATTCCACAGGGGCTAATGATACCATTTCTCCCCCCTACATGATAAACCATGCCTGGTTTCATTATCACACACCTTTCAACGACTTTAGTTAGATTTAATGCTCATCGTTCTCCACAGAGAACTGTCCCATGTGGGAGCTGCTCGGCTGGGTGGCCTGGATTACAGTGTAGTATCTGTTCGCAGATCGCTCGCTTGGTCGGCCTTCTGGCTGAGAGCTTCACTCGATACTTGCCTGGTGTAGGGATTCATCCCTGCGCTAGTGGTATCATGGCTACGACTAGCTTGCTCCGGCCTGGACCAGCTATGACAAGCCAAGACTAGCTTTGACCAGCTCTGCCCAGCTTGGACAAGCTAAGACCAGCGGCCCGGGTGAAAACACTCGGGTCCCCACGTTAAAAACTGACCTTGTGTCACAACCTGTGGGGGGTCAAGTAAATACCGAGAACTGTCCCATGTGACTAGTTGATGAAAATGTTTCATGAATTTGGTGCCGAGTTCAATCGCTGGGCAGGGCAGTGTGACTCGGTTGAAGCAGTGCGAGCAATAACAGCAGTACTAAATATAAGAACTAGACGAGATATTCTTTGACATGAGCAGTGGAATGAAAACAGTCGACCCACATAGATGAAAGAATTCAGTTCTGAATTCCCTGTATGTCAACCGGATTGATATAGACCTGATGAAGGCTAGAGGGCACAACAGTAGAAACGCTGTGATAACAGCAAAGATAAAGACAATAGTCCGCGTGTAAATAGTGGTATAGAATGTTTCATTGACCTAGCACAAGGCGGTACCTATTATTGGTATCACCTTGACCTGAAATGTATTGCTGTTAATTTTTTTTTACTATGAAAATGCATTGCTGGTATTTTCACTATAAAACGTATTTTTATACTTTAATAGTGTTTGACCCCAGTTTGTGGGTTAACCATGGACCCATAGCTGGGACCCTAACAAAGTGCTACCTCCCTCGTTCAGGGTAGACCTGGGGACAGCAATTAAGAAGTGGTTTCACGATCCTCAAAACCTCTAATCTCCTGATCAGAGGTCTTGCTGCCGGATGTAGTCTATCGTCATATCCAGGACGAGAAATTAAACAGCTTTGTCTTTTATTTCCTTCTATTCCTGAAGAGGTTTGAAATGATTCAATTTTGGGGTCTTCACCAGACATACGAATTTATGGATCGATACATTTCTTCCATCTGATTAAGGCATTTAGTGCAGTCAGAGCTTAGATTAGAAAAGGAAGTTTCTATTGATGAAATCAACAAGACGTTATATAAATTTCTATTTGATAAGTACACTATTTCATGGATTTGTTTGGTGACATATGCCCTAATTACATACTTGTAGGGGCTTACGGCCATATATGTTGAAGCACCAGTTCTCGTACGATCACCGAAGTAAAGCAACGTCGAGCCTGCTCAGTACCTAGATGGGTGACAGTTTTGGAGTACTAGGTGCTGTAATTATGGATGTGCAGGTGGTGTAATGGATAATGCCTCGGAATTATTAATCGGAGAGCCATGTTCAAATTTCCGTGGGGTTTGTTATATTCACTTATGCACAAATACCCTTGGGAAAGGCATGAATCCACTTCTCCATCACCTATGGGTTAATTTGTAAGGCTCTTATCACTAAACCATTATTTACCCCCACCCCACAACAAAATTACACTCTAAAAATACCTTCTGGCTTTAAATAACCTGCAAAGTATTGATGAGCCGTATTAAGAAAAAAATCAATCACACTAGAACGATAGGCAAATTTTGTTGTTAGTTATTTTCAAAGAACGTTGAGTTTAGTTAGTGAAATATTGTTATATAGGAATAAAGTGTCGCTGCTGACATTAGAGTTTGAACACAGATCCCCAGAGAGCAAACACAGGCGATCCTATTTTGAGTAGGTAGATCACGTGATGGTAAAGGAAATGTATATATGGGAATTAGTGTAGCGTCTAAGAGTTCCTTATATGAATTACTATACAGTGGTTACTATTCGAGCGAGTATTATCAAGCAAGTACTATTAGTGTTATTCGAAAGCGTATCACACCAGCGTTACTATAGTTGTATCTGCGATTACAAAGTCTCTACTACAATGAGCATTACGAAAGTGACAACGATTATTCGTTGACATTACAAAAGTGGCAATGAGTGTTCGTTGACATCACAAAAAATATTCACATTTTTTTTTTTTTTACAATGTTATTAGCACTGTACAAGGCCCGAGGGCCACTCGAGATAGAGGGTTACAGTGTAAGAGGCACAGTTTAGGTGGGGAAGATAACGGTTAATCATAGTCAGTATTATCTTAACTTAAGGAAGCACCCTCTTGGGAGTAGGTTCTATAAGGCAGCGCTTCGTAGGAAGAAGCTGCTCAAGTGGAACTTGCATCTCACGATGGGAATGAAGGCGGTTCGCTACAATCTGCGTGGCATGGCGAACCGTGAATATTAGAATCGATGGAATGTATTTCGTCTGAGCGCGTTCCATGGAAATAGCAATAGAGCAGTGAAAAGCTTGCGACGTTTCGTCTGTTGTAAGCTGTAAAATTTGTCATTCGCAAGAACGCAGGCTGTTTTGTGAAGAGCTTCAGGACGTTCGCAATTGATCATTATGTGGCTATGGATAATCTTCAGTCATGCCTTTTTTGTGATCAATTTGCAAATAAAACTTTTATGAAATTTATCTTTTCTTTATGTATTTTTTTTTCACTTTCTTTGTTTATATGCCAATTTAAGTAAGAAAAAAAACCTTTTTGTTATTTTTCTAAGGAAAGCGTTTTTGAAAAAGCAGATTTTGCAGCGGTATAATTTCGAGTTTATATAGACAAACATCGCCAATATACGTCGACGGGGAAAAATCTGGCCTCTTAACGGCGAGGAGTTGGACGGAAGGACCACACAGCACCACACTGCATCGGTGGGACAGGAGACAACCGGGGAAACGGAAAAAAATTATATCCGATACCTCAACTTCCCTTCTCGAACAAAACGCAGAACAAGAATATCCTGAAGACGCTCTGACGATTTTGTCGCGACATTTCTCGGCCGGGTTGATTTCGTTCATTACCGACAAATGAACTTCA
Organism: Acanthosepion esculentum; assembly: GCA_964036315.1. Lineage (NCBI taxonomy): Eukaryota > Metazoa > Mollusca > Cephalopoda > Sepiida > Sepiidae > Acanthosepion > Acanthosepion esculentum. Next base: position 84,305,833 of record OZ038504.1, read on the forward strand.
GTTTGTTTTCTCGTTAACATTCCACCATCTTTTTTACTTGTCTGAAAAGCGTCCGGTCTTTCTAATGATGTTGAGCGAACTTTCAAATTAAATGGGGGACACAAAGTATTTTATCCCATGATGACTATGGTTTCGGTTGTTTCCCTTTCGAGGGGAGTAGAAAGACTAAAGAGGAAGTAAAAAGAAAAACAAAGCTCCAGCAAAGACTATCCACCCGCCTTACCATGCGATCAATGCCCGCGACTGTTGTATTCCCGCCTCTGCCTCCTGAACCATGTAGATTTCAAGCATCGTGGAGGGCGCCGGATGAACCACTCGGACGCGTGCGTCCTAGGTAAGACGATAAACTCCATCCACGTCCTGGGTAAGACTATAAACTACCTCTAACAGCAAAGCCTCTGATCAGGAGGTTTTGAGGAACGTGGAACGACCTCATAACTGCTAGTGTTCCCAGGTCCACTCTGACTCGGAGTAGTAACACCTGTTAGTCCCAGCTATGGGCAAATAGTCAACATCCAAATGGGGTCAAAACACTATGAAAATGTAAAAATAGGTTCTAATACCAGCAATACATTTTTGAAGAAAAAATTATTACCAGCAATTTTTTTATTTTTTTTATTTTTTGAGGAAAAGAATTACTAACAATAAAAATCTTGTCGGCATTAAATAACCCATTGAGGTTGATGTGCCGTAAAACACACCAAACCAAACCAAACTCTGACTCATGAATGTGAAAAATGTCGAAATAGAAATTGTCGTAGACAATTTTTTTGTGGAGTAATGACAATCACATTATTCTGATTTAATAAAATAAAATTTGAGATAGAAAATTTTGGAATTTAATAAAATGTTAGCAATAGAGGGAAAATTAAATGCTTTTGGACTTAAGAATATTTTTAATGGGGGGCGCTAGGAAAAATATTTCCAGTTTGCATTTTCTCATTATAGACATTAATCTATCAGTGATACATTAATTCTGTAATACAAGAGACGGAACAGATTAGCTGAAAGAAAGGAATGACAAACCCCCATGGTTCTCGGATATTTTATATCGATATATACACATGTTATTAACTTAAAACTATCAGTCTGGTGGTGTCCTTAATGTACCTGGTGAGACCATGTGGCTTCCTCTGATTTCTTAACTGCCGTGGGCAGGCATGCATTGCTTCTCTGTTGTCTACATAGCAAATAGCGTGAGTTGACAAGTCTTGCCTCGAGGCGTGTTAAATAGCATCTGGCGTTCGTCACTCTGTGAACGGCCATTACGTAACCTTCTTGAATTCATCTTTACCAAGGGGAGATAATAGCTCTTTTCAATCTGAATAAACTTATATAGGAAAATTTCCAAATTAAAAAGAAAAAGAAAAAAGGACGCTTTTATTTATGGGAATCCTATACACGATTGCTTTTAAATATTCTACGGACAACAAAAACCAGTTCGGAGGATGTCATCGAAGTATAAACTAAGACTATCATTTCTCATCACAATATAGCAGGATTTATTGGTCTGTTAAAAAGACCAAATTTAAACTTCTAGCGTTAGTGCCAATATTACGCGGGCTTATAAAAAAGAAACGAAGTTAAAATTAATCGTTGAAAACTTAAAGAGGACAATTTTTTTTAATGCTTTGGCGACGGTATATAACTAGAAATTGGAAGATTTAAAATTTAAGTAAATTATTTTACGTAAATATTTTTATTTATTTTATTTTTTAGGTGAGTTGTCTCCCTTTTATTTTTCAGACGAGTGAGCGTTTGCACATGTCTACACATAAAAACATTCTGTTACTCAAATTCATTGATATCGTTTGATCATGGTGGACTGTAGAAATTCAAGAATGTTAACTTCTGACTCGTTCATACATGATCCACAGTTAAGACTGCGTTTGTTTCAAAAATATTTTAAACAAATACTGCAAGATAGTTTTATGTCAACCATTTTATATCCACCGATATGTGTCTATATTTCTGAGATGTATTTAAATATTTACATTGTTCGGACTATTGTCCTCATCTTTGTCATATTCACGACGTTTCGGCCGTTGTATACTCCGGCCTTCTTCAGGTGATATACGTTGGAATTTCGAGCAGAACCTTTATTTCGTCTCCAAGGACACATTGGATAAAAGCGTTGGTTGAAGTAATCCAGTAACTTGGCCCAAAGAGTTGTGAGTTCAATACCTGGCCACAGCAGAGGTGAACAAAAACTTGGAGAGTTGAGTTACTGAAGGGAGATAGCTGAAACTGAGAGATCCCCAAAAGGCATGGCACGTGGAAGTAGAACAATCTACTACCGAGGACGAAATAAAGGGCTGGGTTCGAAATTCCGACGTATATCACCTGAAGAAAGCCGGAACGTACAACGGCCGAAACGTTATGAATATGACAATAATGTAAATTATTGAAATATTTATATACACCTGTTTTAAATTTAATTCAAATGTCTTTCTCGTTTCAGCTGAAGACATGAGGAATTTCCTCGCTCTCCTGCTCGTTTGCCTCTTTGTGAGCGCCGCGCTGGCAAAGGTAAGTATTATTTTTGGAATGGTATGGACAGGTGGCTGGGACGAATATTCTTTTCATAGCTGGAAGGAAGTACCAAAAAAAAAAAAGCGACAAACAGGAAAAACGGACTGACAGCGTCAGAGAGTACTCTGGAAGATCATTCAGATAGTGGCACGAAGATGAGGCATATGGAGAGGGCTGAGGGGTGTAATGGTTAGCAATCTTGTCTCGCTAGAACAATTATGACTGAGTAGTGAGTTCGATCCTCACTGGGTGCCCCACAATTTCGGCCTTGTGCCACATCTAAGCTATGCTTGGAAAATTACTATGGCGTATCAACCTTAGAACCACCACCGGTCATGGGACTGATGAGAAGCTTGAAATAAATTTCCATTGCCAGGAGAACAAATTATTTTACGTAATTTTTTTTTTGTGTGTGCGTGTGTGTGTGTTTCCTTTGCATTCTTTTTTTGAGATTGACAGTTATATATATAATGAAATGGACAAAGTCTGACAGTTATTTTAAGACATTTTTATATTTATATCTATAAAAAAGAATGTATAGACATAAAAATATATATATATATATATATATATATATATATATATATATATAGTGTGTATATTTAGGCAGCAATTTTTCATTGATGCATGTTTTATTAAATATAGACAAGTTTTAAGTTAGTTACTTTTCATATTGTCTGATAAGCTTAATAACCTTATCATTGAAAGACGAAAGGAAATCACCATATTGATACATATTAATACTTCTCGTTTTCACTCTCGCGTGGTCATGTTTGACGTCACGAACTGCGACGCGATTTTCGCTTCCGCGCCTCGTATACACAACTTTGTTGTTGCTTTGAAATTTTTCATGCAACATAAACAGACTATCATTATTGTTTCGTCCGTGTATTGTTTGATATATTGAAATGTAATTGTCGTCTTTGATAATGGCTAATGTAAGCCGAAAGCTTAGATTGGATTTAAACATTTATCAATATGGTGATTTCCTTTCGTCTTTCAATGATAATGTTATTACGCTTATCAGACATGAAAAGAACTTACTTAAAATAAATTGACAAAACTTGTCTATATTATTTAATGAAACATGCATCAATATAAAATATATATATATGGTCATTTTTTTTCTTTTATGTCGTTCTTGGTAAATTTAACTTTGTAAGAAATTATTTTTTAACTTTAATAGTTAAAATACTGATATAGTGTGTTGACCTAAATCAGACAATATCAAACGACTAATGAAAGATTTTGACTATTCGTCTTTAGCTTCTTACACCTGTACAAAAAATTACTTTTTTTTAAAAAAAATCAACTTAGACAGGCAAATGAATCGGCAAAGAAGAAACCACTGAAATTCGAAACTCCTGTTGGTGAAGCTATATTATATTTCCGTCACATGATATATAAGACTCCTACAAGAAGATGATGTAAAAATGGTTACATTTGTCGGTTAAACAATTTTTGATGAAACTATGCAGACTTTCAAACGAATGTTATAAATTTTTTCTTATTAATAAGTAATATAAAATAATTAAAAATAATGCGATGCACTGTTTATTGCTCTCTTGTTAGAATATAAAATTTATATAAAGTGTAAATTAAATGATTAATAAAAATTGTAGATAAAATATAAATAACTATTATAATAGTCCAGGTTTGTCTTTTACACTTACACTTAGCGCCTCTAGTGCTTTGTCAGAGGGAAAAGGTATTTCCGAGAAGGTACATAAACATTGATGCCGGCGTTAACCCAAGAAGAAAACTCGGTGGCACAATTCTCAATAGGAAGTTTAAGAATATCAATCCAAGGGGCGTCTCGAAGAAATTTTCGAAATTAATCCCAATCATTACACTGGTAACAGAAAAAACGTTTTGTGAATAGGCGGTTCCTGCCTAATAGATGACTCAAATGAAATATCAACAAATACTAAAGAGAGATCTAAATTGGCAAGAGGACACTTGTGATTCTCGACAAGAGCTAGGAGAGGATGTAAAAAATGTTGATCAGATTTATTGGGGAAACGAGTAGGGAAATCCACTATTTGACTGAATGACTGAGCAACAGAAACATTGTAAGTTTGAATACTGGCAACATCAGTAACATTAGAATGCTTAAGCCACTTGAGCATTAAAATCACCAAATGCAAAAGTTTTTGCAGGCATATATATATATATATATATATATATATATATATATATATATGGAGAGAACCATTTCTATATTATCTGAAATTTGTGCCAGAGGGTTTTTCTCATCAGTCCTACCATTTGTCTGTGCATTGAATACTGTTGCCATATTTAGTCTGGTGCTCCTGTTACTCACCTAGAAGTTCTTGACAAAATCCAAAGGAGGATCTGCAATGTAATCTATCCTGATTTGTCCTCTCGACTTCAGTCACTTTGTCACCAATGTGACATGACTTCTCTCTGTCTTTTCTACAAATGTTTTCATAGCTACTGCTCTGACGATATTTTCCCTTGGTGCCCTGACAACATAAGTTAAGTGTCCTACTAGATTGATATCTAGGTCTCGCCCCTTTTATTGTTGAATTAATTAAATGCAACTGTCACTTATACTCTAACAGTTTCTTTTCTTACACTTCCCTACTGTGAAACTCCCTTCCATTTCCCTGCTTCCCCGATAGCTACAATCTTCAAAAACTTAAATTCAATGTCAATCACCATCTTTTATCTTCTTGAAGCCCATCCAGCTTTTATCCTTTCATTGGTCCCCTCTGTACCCAGTTTTTCTTTCACCGTAACTCTCCGTGGCCCTCTGCATACTTATAGCATTCCTGCCTTGCTTAGAGTGAAATGATTTAAAAACAAAAATATGAAAAAAGTCAGTGAAGCATTTAATGTAGTTTAGATAAAACAGTTGCCAGTTCAGAACATTTCTTAACAATTATTACGGAGATGCCATCTTGTCCACATGCATTGCTGTATATTGCCAAAATTACAGATGACAATCCTTTATGGCCACAACCTCTACTAGAAATAAAACAGACATTTTGAATCAAAAGTTTTCAACTGATTCAAGAACGAGCTTCTAAGGCGTGAATGTTTTTCTCACAATTTACATTTTTTCCCCTCAAGGTGAGGGGGTGTAATTTGCCTTCATTTCCTATCATCTTCAATTATGTACTAAGCCTAAGTCCAGAAAAAAAAAAGAATAAGGAAATCCATTTGACTAAGGGACTGAGCAACAGAAAAATTAAGAGTTTGAATACTGGCAACATCAGTAACATTGCTTAAGCCACTGACATGATGAGCATTAAGATCACCAAACAAAAGTTTTGCCGATGAATGTAGAGAGAGGCATTTCTATATTATCAGATACTTTGTTTAATAAAGTTTTTGGAAATCTAGTTATCTTGTTTAAAGTTACTCAATATTAAAACAATCCAAATGAACTTTTTTGAAAGCAAAGAAGTCAAAAGAATAATCTATAAATTTGTATTTAAGTTTATATTGCGTGTATGTGTAACCCAAAAGAAAATTCATATTACGAATGTTCTTTACCTCAAATGAGCTGATACAGCGTTCTGTTGTCTGCGCCTTGAGACGTTAATGTTACTGGAGCTATAAGGAACGCACCGACGTAGTAGTAAAAAGGTGTATAAAATTACTTAAAGCATTTTTTGCCAACAAGCTGTTTTTTAAATTATTTTTTTTAATAACTCAGAAGTTATTAAAACTATAGCATTAAACTTTGGCATACAAATAGCATGGTTAAGGATGTATAGAATCGTCTATATTTTCTACTCACGTCCGTAAAAAATATTCTCTTCCATTAGTTTTAACCAATCAACACCTCACATGGCGAAAATCGACTTTTTATTGGTCGAGACACCAAAATGTGTATCGATTGTCGAAAATCTGTTTTCCTGTCAAGCTCGCTGGAGCCTACTTTGACTTCCCAAAACAAATAAAAGGACAAATTTCAGTCCAATTCACCAGTCAGTAACTCGGCTTCAGAGAGATGCCACACGAATCCACGCGTGTCATTATTTTGGCTTAAGAAACTTTTCGCGCGTCAACTGCTGACTCAACCACCAACATCATTCTCTCTCTAAATCCATTACAACTTTCTTAAAAAGTGTTCATTCACACTACTAAATAGAAATTGTAATTTCAATAAAAGACAAACAAAAGACAGTCCAAGGTAAACAACTCTGGAAGAATAAGAAAACAAATCCTACTTTAATCTCGCATATTTACTACCTAAATTACCTTTTTGATCAATTTTCCTTTCTTATCCTATTTGAACATTTCTTCAACAACTGAACATGGCTGAACTGTAATTCATTAACATAATTAATTCACACTTCGTCAACTTTCATATAACCAAAGCACAAGCTTTTCCCAATTGTATTAATTGTATATAAATGTTCGATGTTTTCTAATTGAATTCACGACTACCGTTGTTTCTTGCTCAATTTTGCCGTGAGATTTATTCAACTTGTATGTCTATGCTTAATATTGTTGTGATTAATATGACGAACATGCTTTCAAACTCGTCATCTTAAACAAAAAACCTTCTGATTGCACACTCATTTCATAGCAATCCCAACAGACGTACCCTTCTACTAAATTTATAGTTTCCGAAATCATGCCAAAAGAAGTTTCGAATTTTTCGGTGGCAAGATTACTGACGTTCATGATTTTTTTTTTAACCCCAAAAGGTCAATGTAAGAAAAAAATCACTTGACCAGCACACTAGAAAAGCAGCCAAATTATTTTTCAAATGACTTAATATTTCAATTTATTTTCCAGAGAAGCAAGAAGGAAAAGAAAGCGATTTTACTGCATGAGCTTGAAGAAGAGAAGGAAAGAGCAGAGAAACTTGCTGAAGAAGTTAAAGCCCTTGACGAGGATGAGGATGAAGAGGAGGATGATGAAACGGAAGAAACCAATGAGAATGTAAGATTTTCTTTGGCTAAAATGCGAAGAAAATTACTTTGTTTCATTTCCCCATCGTAATACTTGCTTAAAACAAGAGAAGAAATCGAAAAATCTTCTGGCATATTTATGTCCGATTTTAAATCGATTATTTCTCGTTCCTGTTTATTTTATAATTCTTTTTGTAACTAGGAACAGACGAAAACGTTATTTGATGAGGACGAAGAGGAAGATGAAATTGAAGACGAAGATGTGAAACCAGTCCCTGGTAGAAGTGAGTTTATAGATTTCTTGAATCATTTTCTTATGTATGTTGCATGCGTTTTACCAAAAATGACTGCAAAATGACACGTTCAGTGTTTCTTGCTACTCTTTAAATATAAATCTTTGACATAGACAAAAATAGTTTTTTATATATATATATATATATATATATATATATATATATAGGGTGATTGAAATGTAACTCCCTATTTTATGTATGATGGGCTCTCCCGTCTAACTATAATTTTTACAAGACAAAAGAATCCATCATACATAAAATAGGTAGTTACTTTTCAATATATATATATATATATATATATATATGCGTCTAGCATGAAACAGCCTGTCGCCTCAGTGTTAACGGCAATGTTCACTTTTATATTTACATACGCTCTCTCTGATATTGAGCACTTTATCCCATAAATATAGCACATCTTAAAACTATATTTCTTTATATATATATTGTATATAACAAGACTACAACGATGTAATACATAAGGGTTGGCATAAGAACTACAAAAAGCCAAACAATAATGACCTGAAAATGGTTGAAAATATTAATACTTGCAGTAAAAAAATCACTGATAAACTGAAGATCAGTGATAATAGGTCAACTATATGAAAGAGTGCTATATAACCTTAAAGGACCACAAACCAGATTTCGAGGCTAATCCAACCACAAGGATAATAAACCCTACAAGACCTGATATCGGAAAAATTAGTAAAATGATCCTCGAAAGGATAAATCAAGAAATTAAAGAAAAAATTGCCCTGAAACTTTGGATTAATATCAAAGACATGACAAACTGGTTTACTTATATAAAGGGAAAAAACAACTGTACACTAATGCAGTTTGATATTGAAAATTATTATAAATCGATATCTAAAGAACTGTTCATGAATGCGTTGGATTTTGTTACCCAGTACACGGATATTACAGAAGAACATTATTATAAATGCGAAAAAATCGGTACTGATACATAAAGGTGAGCAATGGATTAAAAATTCATATGACCACTTTGACATCACAATGGGATCACTAGACTCAGCTGAGTCTTCTGATCTCATAGGTCTTTTTATTTTATACAATCTTACAGCGCATCGTGATATCAATATAACTGACATTGGTTTATACAGAGACGATGGACTTATGGTATTAAAAACTCTAACTTTAAAATAGATAGAATTAGAAAGATATTATACAAAGAATTTAAAAGCATACTTCCTTGATATAACATTAGATCTAAAGAAAAATACATACGCAGCTTATAAAAACCCAATACCAATCCTTTATATATACACCCTAGATCAAATCACCCCCTTCTATAATTAAGCATATACCTTTATCTATCCGAAAGAGAATAAGTACAAATGACAAGATTTTCGATGAACATATTAATTTCAATAATAAAACTCTAAAAGATAGTTTTTGGTTATTGTAGCCACTAACTTATATTAAAAAATGAGAACGGAAAGCATAGAAAAAACAGAAGTAGAAAAATAATTTGGTATACACCCCCATACAAACAAATGGCAAAGAACAAATTAGGACAAAAATTCCTCGCATTAATAGTCACACTTTCCTAGAGAAAATAAATTAAGTACTATTTTCAATAAAAATACACTAAAATTAAGTTACAGCTGTACCGAAAACTTAGAAAAAATTAAGAAACATAATGCTAATATCTTAAACACTTAGACCAGAAACAAAAAAATTTAGACAATAGAAAAATAAAAACAGATAAACAAAAATGTAACTGTAGAAACCCTCACAACTGTCCTCTACAAAATAAATGTCGCACAGAATCATTACTATACTAATGCAGTATATCTTCTATTGAAAATCCTGAAAACATAAAAATCTATATAGGTTGCACAAGCCATGAGTTCAAAAAACGTTTCAACCAACATCAAAGTTCATTTAGGATAAATAAATATAGAAATCTCTCAAAAAGTACTTCTGGCACCTAAAAGAATCCAATAAAACACCTACAGTAAAATGGAAGTTGATAAGAAAAGCTAGAATATGTAGGTCATTAAATGACCTATGTCCTTTGTGCATACATAAGAAACTATATATTACTAAGTTTACAAAAAATAAAAAAATTACTGAATCAGGGAAATGAAATAGCTATTTTTTGCCGTGATTGTCAAAAATTTTCATTAAACATTTAAAAATAAAATTAAAAAATCCCACCTGGTAATATACATATTTATATTTGATATTAAAAATTTATTTTATATACTGTAAGTAATTCTATTACATTTACTTGTTTTAAAAAGAAATATAGTCTATTAAAAGTGAAAATATTTTAAAATTATAGTTAAATAAAACGTATTCTAACCTAAACATTCCCAAAAATCTTTAAGTATACAAATAGAAAAAATGCCGAAAGAATTTTTGCCGTTAACAATAAAATTTAAAAAAAAAAAACAGGCGACATGCATTTAACGGATGTCAGAATTCGTTGAAAAATACATCCCTACCTAAACTTAATCCCTTTTTCGAAGGTAACTAATAACTGATACAACAAAAGTTAATAAAAATGAACACGCTACCACCCCTTGTCTGAATGATTGGATTTCTCTGTATCCTTGGAAACAGTGAATTATGAATTTTTCTGTGCGGTTAAAACTCAGTAAATTTAAAAAAATAAGTTACTCCAAAATTCGCTTGAGGATGAAATGGAACTAATGATTTTAATTTAATTACAAAATTAAATTTGAAATTTTTAGCTTCCATTTTTGAAACATGGTTATTATTGTGTAGCGAAAAAAAACATATTTTCAATCGGTTAATTTATAATATTAATGCTCTGTAAATTTACATTGAGCACTATTTTATAAAAATAAAAAATATCAAGAACACCGGATTACATATCTTACTGTTCTTTCTTTTTATTTATTTATATATATATATATATATATATATATATATATATATATATATATATATATAGAGAGAGAGAGAAAGAGATAGATGTATACACTACTCCACAAAATTTAATTCCAGGAAATGACGTAATTCAAAATAATTTGAAATAATTGTCAAGTATTGTAATATTTCCAGAGAAAATGCATTGATTTACATTATTTAAAAAAAAATATTCGAACCAGTCGTCAATTTTAAGTTCATGTTATTGATTTGGCAGATCCTTGTGAAACCAAGAAATGCGGCCGGGGAATGAACTGCGTATTGGTTAAAAATCAAGCCGTCTGCGAATGCGTCAGCACGTGCCGAAGGCAGGATGCCCGCCATAATGTAAGATATTTTGTTCCTCTCACTTCACCTCCAAATCTGTTATTTTTACCTGTTTGATGTTTTAACCCTCTCTCTTGTTTTTCTGTCCATAATCTTTCAACAATTCAATTTTTTTCTTTTGCTAGAGCAATAAACAAGAAAATAATTTTTATTATATTGCGTCTCGCTTGTCGTCTAGCAGATTATCCGATTGAAATCAAAATGGTGACATCCGTGAGAAATCATCAGCTTTTTTTAGTTTCCAGTAAATGGTAATCTACTTTTCTTAGAACTGGCCAGTACAGCCAAGTAAGAATGTTATTACAATGTATCAGTGAACGTTTTAAATCCAATCGAGCCATTTGAACAAAAGTAAACTATTTTATACTGCTTATCAATTAATGCCTGTTTTGTGGCTACTTGTCAGTAAATGATGTTATATTTTCCATTACATAATTATTTATCCTTTTTTTTAATTATTTTGTTGACAAGTTAATTTAATAGATTTAGTAGTTAAGTGGAAAAAAATGTCGCTATTCTAATTGTTTCTAGTTTTCTATAATCAGGTTGTTTGCTTCATTGAAGCGGATCCAGACCATTGGCGATTGTGCGTCATCTTTGGTGACCCAAATAGAAACATCGTATCGCCATGAGGCTCTGTAATTGATAGCCATACTTAACACAGACCAAATTCTGTAGATCCTTCTGTCCACTCGCCTGTGCGGATCACCTTTTTTTATTTAGGGTTTTGACCACGCATGCAAATTAGCGATAGTTATAAAAACATCAGAACCACGCATGCGCTTTACTTAAATTGTAAATGGCGGCTCCTACTGCGCAGGCGAGACATCGTGGCCTCTTAGCCACAGGTAGGTTGGAATTCCTTGGTCGTATCTCACCGCATTCCTCCCATTCCCCCCTTATCTCGTGATTACATAAAGTGTAGCCGGGCGCAGATCGCTTCTGACGCATACCTGTCATGGGGAGGAGGATAGTTACGGATTGGTTGCCTGGGAGTTCGTAAGGAACATTTTCAGTTTATATCAGTTTAAAAAAAAAAATTATGACCAGTTCTTGCAAATTTCTTATATTTTTTATATGTATATTTGAGTTTACAAATTCATTTTGATTTTGTTGAAAGTAAGATTTAGTAAATACCACTTATTAAATTCCAGTATTCATTAGCTAAACTTGCTATTACATTTAAAGGCAAGACTTGATTGGAACACTTTGAATAAGAATAATCTATTTTATATCAAAGCAATATTGTGTAAATATCGATTGTGTACAGTTATCAGGAAATTGAAACTATTTTACTTTTGTTGGAACGATCTTTTCATCAAGATCCTTTCTATCTTTTTAGAATAACATGAAATAAATTCTGAATTAAAAAAAATGCAATTTCCGCTGATTTTTTTTCTTTTCTCCAGGTTTGCAGCAAAGGAAACGAGACCTTTGAGACTGAATGCGAACTTGACCGTCAGTTTTGTCTTTGTTCTCACGACTTAGAAGGCTGCACCGATCCAAAATACAAAAAAGTCCGACTTGATTATTATGGAGCCTGCAAGAGTAATTATAAATTATAATGCCAACTTTGAAATCTTTTAAGTTTATTACAATACTAGGTTACATAAACACTTCCCAATGATTGGTTAATTGTCCTTTAAAATCATCACCATCACCGAGTATTGTCGTAGGCCCACTGTGCGACTGGGTACCTGATGAGTTTCCTCCATATATCTGAGTTGAAAGCTGGATAGGCATTCATCCATGCGTATCATATCTTGGGAAAGTAGACCTAGCGGAAACCACTCCTCTGCAGAATAAACCGTGAACACATGGTTGCTGATTCCATCGGGGGAACCCTGATTAGCTCTGGTTTAGGAAAGCCTTCACCCAGCGATGCGATGTCATTACCTCACTGATTACATCCATAGCTGTGGAGGCTTGTTTTTCATTCTGCTTTGTCAGGTGATCGGTTTAGTCGCCGATGACACGACCATTACGGCCGGTATTACTGTTTTTACATGGTACCTGAAGCGCTCGTAGAGTGACCTGACATATTATTTTATAGTAATTTGTTTCGATACCTTTAAAATACATTGAAAAACATTTTTTCAGGTATGCCTGCGCACATATTTTTATTTTTGATATTTCCTTTTATCTTCACAACGTTTCGATCGTCGTGTCCCCTGGCCTTCTTCAGATGCTTGTCGATCCATGTAATTTCCAGAGAAACATTTAATTTCCCTAAAAAATATGTTATGGGATATCTTGACGTTTTTGTAGTTACTTACCTTGAGTCTGGCTCTGGGACTGAACTCACAATTACTACGGTACCAGATTCACAAGCCAACACTTTAATTCACTTGTCTATCGTTCTGTAGAACAATCCTGAACATAGAAATTGGAGCTTTAAACCTAATGTTCGTATTGTCTGCCTGCCGCTGTGCCACTTGATCTCCTTTGCCGTAGATTTACTTGATGCAACTGAAACCTTGCTATCGTTCTCTTAATTAATATCTCCCATGGAAGATTGATGCTAGGTGAACATGAACACGAGCTTAATAAATGAGTTCTTTTCTATCTGCCTTTTGTAATTAATTCCACATTCATTCACTCCACACATGATCAGCTATGCTTGATTTCACCCCTAATTACACCTTTTGGATGTTTTTCCAGTTTTATTTTTAGGGGTCGGCTGGTTTCATCTTTGTACGCTTTTCACAAAGAAGAGCTTTCTTCGTAATGTCGAACTGTCTCTGGCGCCCGAAGAGGGATGGAGAGAAGAATGGCTGAAACGTTGTGTTAATAACAACAAAGATTCAGATATTAGTCTGACTGTAAATAATAAAAATTGCTATCACAGAGATTTAGGCAAAATTTTTTTTTTCTTTTTCTCTTGGGAGGGCTTCTTAGTCACGCCGTGAACCTTTCGACACTCCTTCGTACAGACATGCTAAAAAAATATTATCCAACATTAATAAACGTTTATTTCATTTATTCGAAATGCATATACATAATAAATTTTTTATTAATTTATAATTAATAAATAAATATTTAATCAAATACATAGGCCTACACTTTTTTTAAACGGTACAGAGGATGTTTTGTCTAATATTGAACAATTTTGAAGTGCTGAATCTGAAAATGATATCTATTTTCTACCATTAGATTTAGTTTTCTCCTGCAAAATACCATATTTAACGTAATTCAAGTTTCCATCGAATGTTTGATACAAATTATGTAAAGTGATCATATATAAAGACATTATATTGTTTCTACTTAGAACAATACAATTAACCATTATCATCGTGTAAAAACCTGATGTGTGAGCAATCAGAAATTCAATAATATTCATGATATTTTGCAAGAGGCATTCAAAATTGATTTGAAAATTTATAGGAAACTTGGCTATAGAGAGTATTTTAAAAATATCCAAGTTCTGTAGAACATCGTCCTGGGTATGACGGTAAACTGCATCCGCGTCCATGGGTATGACGGTAAACTGCATATGCATACTGGGTATGGCGATAAACTATGTCCAACAGAAAGGCTGTTTTTGGAAAAATAAGGTTGTCGGCTATACGTTTTTGGAGAAATAGTATTACCAGCTATACATTTTCGAACAATACTTTTTTGAAAACCAAATGAAAGTCACTCAAAATCATTTTCGGCATAAAATGACCACTAAGGTTGGAATGCCGTTCAACAAAACAACCAAACCATCTGTAGAACAAAATAAGAACCTAACTATTAAAAATGAACTAGATTTTTTTTTTTAACTCGGCGCCCCAAAATTAGCTCAGAAAATGTATAAGTTGATTTGCACCAAAGCAACGTGTAGCCAACTTATACTCTTGAACAATTCATTTTACAAAAGAAAGACGCAAATAAGTCCGAATGCTTTGATCAAATGCACCACTTCAATATTAAACGCACCACTTCAGTAATAAAAAAATAATTACTGTAATAAGGAAGAACAGCGTTTGGCGTCCGGTGGATGGCGGAAATAGCCGAGAAGCATTTGGCAGGATCCGGCGGCCACCCAAGATGAAACGAAGGTTTGTTTTTGATTGAGCAGACGATAAGTAAAAAGACAGTCGTTGATTTAGCCCGTGGGTCCTCTGAATGGGAAACTTGTAGATAGTAAGATTTAAGTTTGTTCTGATTGGCAGTCGTTGGTGTGTCGCGACTGTCAGTGCCTGCTGCAATAATTTTTATTTTCGACAAAATTATTAAGCATCATTTTATAAATCCACATTCTAAAGTCATTTCTGCTAACATTTTTATTTTATTTTATAGAATTGCCTGAATGTCTCCCGAAACAGTTAAAAGAATTTCGCGTCCGTGTCCAAGAATGGCTTCTTAGGGTCATGAAGGATTTGGTAAGTTTAAATGATCGCTTTTGTGTGAGTGCCACATTTGGTGAGAAATGGACGGAAAGGAGAAGATCCGATTTTAAGTGTTTTAGGAATGTCTCCATTTATTACAAAGAATCTTATAATGGAATTAACATATTCTTTCAGAAAACTCGAAAGCAGCTTGATGATTATGAAATCTGGTTGGATGCCGCCAAAAAGGAAAAGAATCATGAACACGCTGTTGTGTGGAGATTCTGTCAATTGGATAACAAACCCAGAGATACGTAAGTAGCCCCCACCCCGACCCTCCGCAAAAAAAAATAAAATAAAATCACAATAACGTTCACATGCATTTCTAAAGACATTTGATAATAAATAATAATAATATTTAATCTTGGATAGCGTAATGGCTATTAGCAGGCAAAATAGAATCGACGGCCCGGGTTCAAATTGCATCCTATACGGTTTTGCTCACTCTCGCGTTCATTCCACTAGGAAAAGCATATATCCATCGTTTTCTCAGCTATGAACTAAATAGTACCGTAAACCGATTTCTCTCGTCTTGGGAGGCAGCCACCCTATTATTTTCAATTAAAAAACGTGGAGATGTCAGTGGGAAGCTTTTCCATTTTATTTTCTAAGTCATGACAGCTCGCCGATAACATAGAAAATGATTCTGTGGAGAACCATGATAGCTAACATTTTGAAGGGACATTGCATAAAGAAATTATCTGAATTGTAAAATATTTAATTATTCACGTTCGACTTTTCAGAAATACGGTAGAGTCCGATATTAATGGACGAAAGTTTAACGATCAACAATTTTACATTTCTACCGATTCTTTTGTGATAAAAAAATCTAAAAGATTTTCCATCAGAAAGAACCAATAATAAAATAAAAAATTATTACAAAATAAATGTAAAGTTCAAAATTAAAGTAATAATTGTTAGCAAAAGAAAAATAAATTCAGCTATGATTTCATTGTCATATTGTGAAGAAATAACATTTTTAATTTTAAAATTAAAAAAAGTAAAAAAATCATACTAAAATAATAAAAAAAATTGTAAGTACGCATGTAAATTAATTTCACCATTGCTTTAATATTGAAACCGAAAATTAACTCTTAAACAGCAACCATCATCAATTGATGTCATTAGAGATCAGAGGATATTATCATTTGAAGACTTAACATTTTTCAAAGATACAGGCATCATTCATATATGATTAATCTAAGTAATCTGTAGTTTCCCTGTGTATTCTCTATAAATATTTTCATGGTAATTGTTCCGATAAACTTTCATCTATTGTGCCTAGACTTTACGAATTTTAAGCGCAGTACTAGATTGGCGGCAAGGTCTCATCATTTTGCAGTTGAAATAGCTAGATGTAACCGTAATTTCTGTGCTAACAGTTTCTTCTACAGCACTTCTCACTTGTAGAACTCTCTTCCGGCTTTTTGCTCTCCAGTCAACTTTGACCATCAAAAATTTAAATACAATGTCAATCATTATTTTCTGTTTTAATTTTTTGATCTTTTTATTGTTCTTTCTGCTTAATAGGATATTCTCATATTCTTTAACAATAACCTTTGTGTTTTAGTGACTTTATATATTTTCTTGGGGTGAAATGAAAAAAAAAAGTGACTAATTGGCAACTCTAGGATTCATGAGGTCACTATTCACTAGAATTTATGAGGATTGGAGGGGTACCTTTTTTTTTATCCGCGTGGAGATGGGTTTTACGTAGCAGAAAGAGTGTTCCCTAGTTGGGGACCAATGTTTAGTGAAGAAGTATAAAATAAACAATACCTACTGGTATTACTCGGTATTTATTCTGGAGTTTTTGCACAAATAAAGCGGGAAGAAGGAACCAAAGACAGGCCTATTCCCCCATGCATACTTCTCGAAGAGAAAAGAGCCGAAAATGGTGACAATATGGCGCACAGATTGCATAACTCTATTATGCATAAAACGCATCAATGACTAACTTACTGTAAAAAAACAAAAACAAAAAATAAACGTAGGAATCTATTTGTTTTAGTTCCCTTTGTTCTTTATTTATGTAAGCTTAGATGTGCGGGTGGTGTAATAAATAATGGCTCGGAATTGTTAATCGGAGAGTCGCGTTCCAATTCTTGTTGGGTTCCTTATATTCGCTTCCGTGCAAATACCTTTGGGAAAGGTACGGATCCACATCTTCTCTCCCCAGCTATGGGTTAATTAGTAAGACTTGTATCACTAAACCATTATTACCTAAAAAAAAATCCTTACAATCTAAAATCTTTTTTGGCTTTAAATAACCTGCAAAATGTCAGTAAACTACAGAAAACAAACCAATCAATCATGTTCTTTCACACTCAGTTGCAAATCCAGTTGGGTTCATCATATTCACTTACACACAAATACATTTGGGAAAGGTAGGGATCCACCTCTTCTCTCCCCAGCTATGGGTTAATTAGGACTTGTATCACTAAACCATTATTATCTCTAAAAGAGATAATAATGGTTAAATGATAATTATGAGATATGAAAGATTAAAAACCTACCAAAAGAAGTTTCATTAAAATCCTAGCCATTAACATCCAAATAAACATGTGTGGAAAATGTAACATGTGCAGTTGATTATCAACGAGTAATTTCGTATTTCTATAAACGTTATTTTTACTGAATAGACATTCGGTTGACACCTGTTATTTTAAATAAGGGGATTCATATCAAGCAGCCTAATGTCTCTCTCTCTCTATATATATATATATATTTCTCTATTTCTCTCTCTCTCTCTCTATATATATATATATATATATATATATATATATATATACATGGAGTATTGCTGCCATATATGGTCTGGAGCCTCTTCTGTTTGCCTCAAGGTTCTTGATAAGATCCAGAGACCGACCATGAGCTGCTATCGCTGGTTCCCAGGCTCCATGAATTCAAGCGTCCTATGAGGCTGGCATCCCGCTCCCACCCTTTCACTGTTGAAACTGTTAAATGTAGACGTCTCTTCTACTCCAATAGCTTCATATCTCGCACCTCACGCCTATGGAACTCACTTCCACATTCCTGTTTCCCTGATGACTATGATCTCCAACTATTCAAGTGTAACGTCAATCGACATCTCCAGTTGCCTTGATCTATCCTCTATCCTTCTCCACTAGCTCCAAATCCTCTGTAACCCCTTGCGTACTAGTGGCTTCCAGCCTTGCCTGGGGTGAAAAGCTTATATATATATATATATATATATATATCTCATATATTCAAAGTTTGTCATTCATTCCAGCGCTTTTATAACGTCGGTGCTATAAACTTTATTACAAATATCTGTTTCGATGGGAGCAAGGCATATCTGAATTTATGCGTTAAGCAAATGAATATCACCTTCTGAGACTTTCGAGAATTTTAAAGTTTCATTTCTCTGACCTAAGTTTTTGTGAAAGGATTCACTTGCTTGTTGCCTTATTGACAAACACACAACACAATTTTTTCATTGCCGCCATTTCTCTTTTGTTTCTTTAGATACATGAGTCGTCGGGAATTGCAATTCACCATTCATTCATTGAAAGGCATGGAACAATGTCTTGTGCCATTTTTGAGCGACTGTGACAAGAACGCGGACCGCAAGATCAGCTTGGAGGAATGGGAAATGTGCTTGAATCTAAATAAAGGTAAATTTCAACGAAATTAAACAATGTGTAAAGGACAACAAAATTAGGACAAGTGTGTTTATACTTGTGTGTGTGTATGTATATATATATATATATATATATGACATTTTTATTTAGGCGTTATTTAATGGGTACTCATATTTGAGTAGACGCCCTGTTTATTTTAAACTATTTCGTCTACCGGAAGGAACATTCGACAAAACTTATTAGGGCGCATTTCCTTTTAATAAGATTTCTCGAATGTACAAGTCGGTAGACGAAATAAAATGCTGTTTAAAATAAACGGAGCGTCTACTCAAAAAGGTATGAATCTACCATTCTCCCCCAACTATGGGTTAATTAGTAAAACTATCTCGAACAAAAAAAACTTACAATGTAAAAATTTTTGCCTTTAAATTGAATCAATCGATCACTAAGTTGTGATGTGTTCTTTTTTTTCATCTGTGTGAGGTTTCATATATAGCAGAGATTGCCACCTTTTTTTTTGGGGGGGGGGCAATGTTTAGCGAAGTGGTACGAAAAAAAAAAAAACCTACCTGTAGTTATTTCTTCGTACAAAAAATTATATTTCTTTCTCTTCGCGTTAGTGTACTTCATGAAAGCGGCGAGTAGAGGACATATCGCAAAGTTGGTCGAATTTTCGTTACCCATGTCAGAGACGGCGATGAAACGATAGAACCAGACGATAGACATTC
Organism: Acanthosepion esculentum; assembly: GCA_964036315.1. Taxonomy (NCBI): domain Eukaryota; kingdom Metazoa; phylum Mollusca; class Cephalopoda; order Sepiida; family Sepiidae; genus Acanthosepion; species Acanthosepion esculentum. The sequence goes on from OZ038504.1 coordinate 84,325,499, forward strand.
CTCTGGCTAGCGGCTAATAGCTACAACAAATCTGGGCTTCTAAGAAAGGCTTATTATATTAGGTTATTAGACAAAAGGCTATAATTTTCATGAATTCTTTATCAATTCAATTACGAAACTTATTTATCGGGCAATAGTTTTAACCATTCAGAATTCCTTCTGGTTTGATTCTGATTTTAAATAAAACTTCCTTATTTGTACATGGCCCATACGATTCTTCCTGTTACCAAATATAGTGGCTACCGCTACTCTTAAATAGTTCCCTTGGGAAGTTTGTCTCGGTTTTCCCACATGAAAGGGTTGAGGTTAAACATGCGACAAAATTGAAAAAAGGACCAACGGCTTGAAAAACCAGACCGGACAATTTTTTTTTTTTTTTTTTTTTTTTTTTTTTGCGAAATGTGGAAATTTACCCCGGCTTTCCTACATGCAAGGGTTGAGGTTAAAAATGCGACAAAACTGAAAAAAAAAAAAAAAAAAATTCAACGGTTTGAAAGATTAGAGCGGACAATTCTCTATTTTTAGGCGGCTCTTTCAGGCGGAAGAATAAAGTTTCAAACTCCTGCTCGGTGTGTAACAGTAAAAAAAAGAATGTTTATTTACATGCACAAAAAGGGGTAAAAGGATATACACAATTACGAGAGAAAGAAAGGGAGAAGATTTCTTTAACTTTAAAAGAAGAAAACATGTTTATAAAAAAGAAAATGCTTGCTCAAAATATTTTTCTGAGCGCCTAAAAAAAAGTTCTTTAAGTCAGTAGTAAAGTGTTGTTAAAGGCTAAACCACTCACAGATTTGTTCATAGTTTTTGTATCGGAAGAAACCGTCGGAAGATACGAATTTCGTAGTCGAGTGAGTTCGTAGGCCGGCGACAGATATCTTCTAGTTGCAAGGAGGCAGATCTCAAATGGTTTTTAGTTGTGGGCCGACGGTCTTTCTCTACAGTTCTTTCTTGAATATGACTGCTTTTCTGTCGCCGACTTATGTCACAGACGGTTGTCGAGTACTCGCTGCTAAACAGACGTAAATTTTCCGTATTTATGAAGATTAGGTGGCTCGGAAAATATCGGACTTCCCCTCCAAAATTGCTACGCAAATTTCCTGGCTATTTCATTTGCTAGAAAATATATTCTTGTGTCTAAGAATCTAGCTTTTGGGACCTGCTTTTTGGAAGCAAGGGTCCGACAAAGTTGCGAGCGTTACCCCAGATTGTGGCACCAGGAACAGGATAATGATGTACAAACTTCTTTTTATATTTCCCAGCTCTCTCGTTCGTCAAAAAATATATCCTCATCTCTGATAAGGAACAAGGTTTTGGAAGCCGAATTTCAAAGCAGGGGAAAAATGTTGGGATAAAGATTAGAAAAGAGACTTTAATGTGAACATGTAATATATTGTAGTCGTGGTTCTCAAATTAAATTCTAACACTGACCAATGTCATATTTCGGAAGAAATTCATAAGGTCATTCATATATTTAGCTATTTATTTGATTTTTATATATATATATATATATATATATATATATCAATTGGTTTATCGCTTTTCTATTTGTTTTCTTAAATTCCTGCTAAGCCAAGAAAAAGATGTCGTCTGTTAGCTAGGGGTTATTTACTACACGCTTTACATCCATACATTAAACATTATTAGCGGTACGTTATGTGATGTGGACAATTGTAAGTACATTCACACTTACCAATGCAAAAATTAATTCTACAACAGACATTCTTTTGTAACGGCAAATACTAAATAGGCGTTGACATAAATATTTGCAGAAATAACTTCTGACCGGTTTTTCGCAGAACAAAATAACTGGAGTGGGAGAGACGTCAGACAAGTCCAGGTTTCCTCTTGAAATTTTTGTTCTGTATGCTCTCTTCCTATTTCGCCATTTTGTTTTTTGATAGACTCAAGGAAAATGTTGAAAAATTAAGTTTCATATAGATTACGATTATATTTTTGATGATCTGAATTCTTATAAAGATTTGTTCATACGAATGTCCCTATCTTGGTTGTTATAGTCCTAATATTTTGGTTGTTGTTTTTTCGTGTTGCTGTCAAGTGTCTGTTGTAGTTCATAACCATCCTGGAATTTTGAACCGAAACTTTTATTTCACGTCATCAGGGAAGATTGTCCTCATTCCATTGTGCGTCCTGGGTATGACGATAAACTACATCCGCGTCCAAGGTAAGACGATAAACTACGTCCAATAGCAAGGCCTCTGATCAGGAAGCTTTGAGGAGCGTGGAACCTCCTCTTAATTGCTAGTGTTCCCAGGTCTACCCTGACCCGGGGTGGTGGCACCTGTTAGGGTCCCTGCTATGGGCAAATAGTTAACCCAGAAACTGAGATAAAAGGCATTATAAAAATGTAAAAATAGGTTTTAATACCAGAAATACTTTGTAAAATCTTATTACCAGAAATAAATTCTTGAAGAAAAAAAATATTACCAGCTATACATTTGAGGAAAAATATTAACAGAAATAAATTTTTGACAAAACAAAAATATTACCAAAAAAAAGTTGTCAGCATTAAATGACCCATTGAGGTTGATATGCCGTAAAACAAAACAAATCAAACCAAACCTCATTCCATTGTCCACGCGAGAAAATATCACGTATCATTTAATTATTATCCAATTCATAGCTCTTATTGCTTCCATTAAGCTAGAGTAAGTATTTTTTTACATTAACCGGCCCGGGGATTGAACGCAAGGTAACTCGATTCGCTTAACCAATACATGTGCCACACCAAACACTTCAGTAGTGGAAACCTGGAGTTTTAAACCAAATGTCGACTGTCTTCCTCTTTCACCTAACCAAAATATGACTTAAGCTACGTAGTCTAATTAGGTGGTTGAATGTTTTGGAGGCTTAGACTTAAAGTTCGTTCTCTCTTAATGAAAATGAGGACAGCGGTTTGAATAGATAACTGTATAATAATCATCATAATCCATTTGAAAATTCAGACTGAATTAATTTGACTCTTTCTACTGCCCTAGAAAGTACCTGAACCTTTTGTCAGTTTACGCCAAAAAACGAAGTATTGTTAATGGACTGGACCGGCACAGTCATCAAATTCCAATCTTGATAGTGTGGGGTTACTCACATAGCAGCAGAAATAGCCTCGTGTTCACAGGAGATAAAAACATACTTCATAGGAATAAATCATACACAGAGATAACATTAAGAGCATGTTAAATTGTATATTAATATCATAGAATTTATTTAATTTTGTGTACTAGTGTGTGTATTTTCGGATGCAAGTGTTTTTAAAGGTTGCGTGTAATAAAAGGAAGATGTCATTTCGCATTATTACAAGCAATGTCCCGAAGAGAGAGAATTTGGGACGCATGTGGACCGTCCGCCAGTCAGTAGCGTAGAGATTGAATTCAACGTCTTTTGGCGGGATATCCGTTTTCGGCAAGAACAGTTTCTGTTGCATGCTGGGAGAATTTTTATTTAATTTATTTTAAACAAAGTTTGTGTTATTTGTTTTATGTTATTTATAATATTCATCATCATAATTATTATTATTTTATTTTTTATTTAATAATAATAATAATAATAATGTCTCCAACAATGGATCAAGATTTCATAAGGGTCCTGCAATCTCTTTCCCAGAAACGCAACGTCACAAGCCTAATGCTACTCTGTCGCTACCTCCATGGCAAATGTTCAGATGAGTTCCATTCTTTAATTCTGCCAGTTCAGTCGTTTACAGATAGAACTTGCCAAGCTACGTCCACGGAGTCGAATCATCCACATTACCTCCGTATTCCAGTTGTTAGGAGGAAGTTCCACCCAGACAGCAATTTCCTAAAAACTAATTTGCGGAACACTCTCGGGTGGATAATTCCCTGAACACTACAAGCTTAAGCTTTTCAAGTTAAGGGTCAATCATTATCTATCCTCCTTATCCTCATGATCATCACTTCCATCTATCGTCTCTGACGTTCATGCCACATGTCATTCAGTAACCTTGAGTGGTTCTTGAGCCTTGTATTGGGAGAATTCTAGTAAAAACAAAATAGCAATGAAGTGAGTTTAACACGACATCATTTCCTGTTTGATGTCGTTCTAAATTTTAATTTTATAGGCGTAAACACCATTTTGTAATTCCATTTTTATAACTTTCTAGAATTAGATTCTTGACATCCTGCCTTAATGTTTGACTCATTGAATTATTTTAGGAACAAAAGATTGCCACTGACCGGATTTTCTTGAACTTCGCTGATATTCTGCGAGAATGAACGTTGCTTGGAAGCAAGATTTTTTTATTTTTTATTGTTGCTCTCTTCTCTTTTCTGTTCCAAACTTTTCTTTATATACTTCAATTCTTGAGAAAAACAAATGCATTGACCAGATTTATTAACTTTGGGAAAGGAAAATTTGATAACTTTAGCATGATTATTTTCTTTGATTATTAATACGGCTATTTTGGTCTACACTGTTTGGTCTCGGGCGCTTTTGTGTGTATACATGTTTGTATTTCCTTTCGTAAGAGACGACGGAAATATCTCTGACATGACATATTAGAGTTCATTTCAATTATTATGGAGAGTTATGGTCGCCTATGTTCTGAAGGGACACAGCACATAAAGGAGAAGACTGGAAACGTGAAAATCAAACAAGTGCGAGGATTTCGATATTTGTGAAGCGTTTTAACGGGTGACAGAAAATGTGGCACCGAAATCCGAAGCTGCAATCGAATAGCAAAAGATTTCTCCCCAAAATTAAAAGTGTTAACAGGAAAAACTTCATTAGAAATAAAGTGCTGAATTACTAATATCCACCTTCCTATAAGGCAGTGAATACTTGGCTTTTTCCTCATAGATGAAAAGAACTCGAAGTAATAGAGATGTGGGTTACTCGGACATTTAACTGGAAATGTAATGGCGTACCCACATGTCACACTCTTTATCCTAATCTGCTACATATATTTATTTACTGTATTAATTTAAAAATTTTCGTTTCTTTGGCGGCGGGGTAGTTTTTTTTTTTTTTTTTTAAATCTATTCTGTATATATTATTTCACTTCAAATCTTACTGTAAGATAAGTATTTTGAGAAAAAGCACATTTTACTACAGCAAAAATCTTAAGCTTTTACAATATATATAGGGTGACCCCCCCCCCAAACGGGAACTTTTTAACAATCCAATAAAACTAAGAGTGATGGAAGAAAAATATTTAATTCATAGTAATTGAAACCTTAAAACATGCCATTTAAGAAACAATGATGGAATTTTCATTTTTTTTAAAATTACGTCCTGTAGATGGCGTCCTACTGTACGAATGCATTCTTGAAATCTGCTGTTGAGATTCCTCATTGACTGCTGCAACATCTCAGCTGGGATACTGTGAATTTCATTCTCGTTACTAAAATGGCGAAATGTTTACTTGCTCAAGGTCACTGTCTCGCAGTGTTGCCACTTGCTCATGTCTGGCAATACGCACTTCAAAAATTCCCGTTTTTTATATATTTTTTTTTTTGTATATATATTAACCTTTTCACCCCAAGCAAGGCTGGAAGCCACTGGCACGCAAGAGGTTACAGAAGATTTGGAGCGAGAGCAGATAGGAGTGAAAGAGGAAAGGATGTGGAGAAGAATAGTGGATAGATCAAGGCAACTGGAGATATCGATTGACGTTACATTTGAATAGTTGGAGATTATAGTTGTCAGGGAAACAGGAATAAGGAAGGGAGTTCCACAGGCGAGAGGTGCGAGATATGAAGATATTGGAAGAGACGTCTACATTTAAGTTTAAACTGTGAATGGGTGGGAGCGGGATGCCAGCCTCGTAGGACGCTTGAATTCATGAAGCCTGGGAAAGAAGCTCATCGGAGCAATTACCATGAAAGTACTTGTAAAAAATACAGAGCGAGGCGACGGCGCGTCTGTGAGAGAGCGACTACAGAAAAATCTTTCAATTTCTGTCTATATTTCTGAGATGAGCTATTATGTACACTACTTACGTTATTCGGACTATTGTCCTCATCTTTTCGACATATTTATTACAACGTTTCGGCTTCAGGTGGTTGGAATGTGGAACTGAACCCTTTATTTCGCTCACTGGGGTAGACTGTTCTAGTTCCACGTTTAATGGATGTCGGTTATTAGTTATCTCCTGTTAATTCCCCTCTCCAAGTTCTCCACTGCCTTAACCGGGTATTGAACTCACACTCTTTGGGTCCTGTCACTGGATCTAACCAACGCCTTTATCCACTGTGCCATGTGTCCTTAAATTTCAATTACGCTTTTAATGATCACTTTAAATTTAGATTTAGTAATTTAATCGATTGAAATTCAGTGGTAATTATTAGTTCTATTTTACCGTATAATACTGCTAAAAAAGTATTGCTTGTTACCATTTTTACTCGCATTTTTTCGCTGAAATGTCTGTTCGGCCAAATGTCCGGCCACGGAGATGTGGTTCTACAGGAGGATGCTGAGAATGCCATATACGAAGTGTATAAGCAATGAGGAACTTTTAAGGGAAATGGAAACAGAAAGACCCTTTATACTTCGAATCAGAAAGAGTCAGTTGAATTTCTGGAACGCATAATGAGAATAGAGGGCTTGAAGAATTTAATAAATAATGTTTAAATTAAAAATAAAAAAAATGGGGCCTCTATTTTAGTCGAAATATAGTATCCATTAAATGTTTGAAATAATACAAATATTGGATTGCGAATAAATCGCATATATATCGACTGTAACAGCAAAATTGTCCAATTGTTAGATTAAGCTTTGAACCATTGTATCTTAGAAATGATTAATGATATCTTACTGGAATTCTCCGAGGTTTTTATAACACTATTCGACTCTACTTTGTGTAATAAGGATGTATATTTACTCTCCAAGCTAATCGTGATGAAATCGATCATAAACGAAAATGACATGTTCATCATTAATTAATCATAGCTAAGGGTTAGAAGCTCAAGAAGGATTGAAATAAATTTCAAATAATATATTCCAGGATCATTTTCCAACTTATTCAAGATGATGTTCGCCCTCTCCTAACTCTTTTTTTTTTCACTGCTCTTTAAACTGTCATAGCTGAAACCACTCTCTCACGTGCCAAATGTCTTATGAATTCAGTTGGATCTTTTCTGTTTGACCTCTTTAGCTATAAGTTGGAATGATGATCCCGCTTGCTGTTGTAGCCTCCTGATCCAGTTTTCTTCTCTACCATTCCCTCTTGTTTTAAACCTATTCGCCGTTTTCTTGATGGTTCTTGAATGGAAGCTAGGGTATGAATGTTGGTACCATTAATGAAGGCCTGAATGATCTTTTTCCTCTCACCATTGCTCAGTTGGAAAGAAAGTGGGTCTGACGCAAAAAAAAAAAAAAAAAAAAAAAAAATATTTATCTTCAACTTTTTTAGCTGAATAACTCAAAGGGTTTATCAGTGATTTTATGACGAATTGTGTCAAGATGGCTAAAACGTCTTATCTGAAAACATGGGAAAAAGGAACTCAATTAGTCTAGGGGATTTTTTTAGATATTAAACATTTTGTGGGATGGATAATTATACTGTTACATGATTTGGACAATTTTGCTGCTACACTCGGTATATCTATCTACACACACACACACGCACGCGCACGCGCGCGCACACACACACACACACACGTGGCGCCAGATACTGTGAAATGATGTTAATATGTCATTTTATCATGGGCGTCGTCCATCAATGGAATTAATAATATTAGAGGTTTCCATACAAGAAAATATTTGACATTCATATCTCAGATTGTTCTTATTGTTCACCCGCTTCCACTGAGAACAATCACCCAAAGATAGAACTCCCAATCACTCACTAAATTCAAAAACCAACGCTTTAATTCACTAGGTCATTGTCTCGTAGCGTCACTAAATTCAAAAACCGACGCTACGGGACAATGGCCTAGTGGATTAAAGCGTTTGTTTTTGAATTTGGTGACATAGTGGTTGTGAGTTCAATCCTTGCACCCAGTGGAAATGGGCGAGCAATAACCGAGCAGTACTAAAACTACGCAATATCTCTAAACATGAGTAGAGGAATGAGAACAATCTAACACCGTAGATTAAACAAAGGGTTCAATTCAGAAATCCCTGTCGGTTACCCAGACTGATATAAACCTGAAGAAGGCCGGAGGGCACAACGGCCGAAACGTTGTGATAAAAACAACAAATATGAGGACAATAGCCCAAATATAAATAGTACAAATAACACCAATTTTTTTTTTTTTTTTTTTTGTTGCACCAAATATCGCAAATGTTTGTTAGTTGAACGTTCTGACTTTGGTTGGTTAATTTTGTTTAGCGGCATATCAACACCTCTATGGGTTATTTAATGCTGAAATCTACACATTTTGTACCTCATTTTCTACTTTCAGAGTAAAGTTTTATTTTTATTTTTAGATACGTTTTATGACTTACATACTATATATTTTTGGTAATTTTACAATAAAAATGTTATTTTTATATTTTTTTTAGTGTTGCGTTGATTGCCATTTTGCTTTAACTATTTGTTGCTTATTTTACTATAAAAATGTACTGTTAATTTTTGTGGTGGGGGGGTCACTATTTGCCCATAGTTGGGACCCTAACAGATGCTACCACCTCGGTTATGACTTCATTAAATATCCCTTAAACAATTTAAATTTAATTATTTAAATTATGGCATAAGGTTTCCAAATGACATAGAGAGAAAAATGGAATCGCCTTGGAATTCTTATTTGTAAAGCAAAAAAGGTAAATTGTTCAAATTAATTTGAACTCAAAAGAAAAAAAAAGTTGCAGGACTATCAGAATATAGAGTTGATGTTCGAATTGTATTACGTTTACCCTTCAGTAGAGTCATGTATAAATATTTAGAAATGTCTCGTGGCAACGTTTACTGTCATTTAAGGGTAAAATATTTTTCACAACCATATTGGTCCATGAATGGATTTATGATCATGGCGCGTGGAAGGGTTTTGGATTTTAATATGACGCATAACTGTAGCGCAAGTATATTTAAAAGTGTGTGTGTGTGTGTATATATATATATATATATATATATATATATATATATTGAACTAAGTCCGACAATTATTTAATAGATACAATCTATTTAAGTAAATGCCCTTTTTTATATAAATAGTATTAATTACTTTTATTTTACGGTTCTGAAGTATTCAAGAAATTGTGCAGAAAATATATGCTTCTCCACCAGGAATCGAACCTGTAACACCAAGGGAAAATATATTAAATAATTGTCGGACTTAATCCATTTCATAATATGTTGTCAATGTTTACGTTAAGGTACGTTTGGTGAGCAGATATCATTCGGGAAAGATCGTCGAAAATTTGTTGTTTATAAACAGTAATCCAGACTTTGCTAACCAGACACTTCTTTGTGGCCGAATAGTTAACAACACATCAGATCAAATGATGGTTCTCATTGGGGTTACAGGTTCGATTCCTGTCGGAGAAGCACATTTTTTTTCTACGAAGTTTCTCGAACATTCAGGCCGGTAAATGTAATTAATACTACATATATAAAGAAACAATTTTAGTCACATCGAAAGTGGGCTAGTTACTTACTTCGAAAATGTGAAATACTACGAGGAGGCATGGCGGAGTAATGGATAGCGGCTCGGATTGAGGAATCGGAGAGCCGTGTTCGAATTCCAGTCGAATCCATTATGTTCACTTACGTGGGAAAGATATGAATCCTCTTCTTCTCCCCTCGGCTATGTGTAAATAGCTGGTCTACCGCAGAAAGAAATGGCGACCAAAATATGCCTCGTCACTCATGTATCGAAAGATACATGATCGCCTAAGTGTGTATCACGCATGGCACATAACTGACTGACGTGATTTTTAATTGTTGTTTTTTATTTTTTTATTTTACATTTTTGTCTAATGAATTCTTTTTTTATTATTTTTCAGATCAAGTTCCCAAACATTGCCTTCCATTAATGGATTAGGCGTATTTCCCCGTCAGGAAGTCGTTTATTCTGATTTGTAATTTAAAAAAAAATTAAATCATTTTCTATGCAACTGGTTTCTTTTTTCTTTCCTTTCTTTTTTGTTGCCATTACTCAAAGCGAAAGTTTTAAGAATAATTTTTGAACATAAACTAAAGATAGATTGCTATAGAAATGTAAAAACACTTTAGTCATTTATTTTCATTTTCTTTTTAAAAAAAAGAAAGAAATATATTCAGATTTTATAAAGAATATAATCCAAATTTAAAACAATCTGTCAGCATTAATACAAAAAATGGGCACCTCACTACCATTTACATTTCATTTAAAATAATTTTTGTTTCATTCAGGTTTTTATGAGAGCACAGTTGCTAGAGTAATGTTTGAAAGGTTTCATTTTCACATGAAATTTGTCCAATAAAATTTTATGAAAATTGCATCGTTTTACGATTTTATTTCTTTTGACTTGATTTTGTTTTCTTGTTAAGGTTTTATAAGGTTTATTGAAATCAATGATATTTAATTTTATATATAACTTTAATTTTTTTTCTTATCACCACAAGCAAGGTGTTACAGAGAGCAAGAGTTAAGAGGGGTATTTGGGGAAAGGATACAGAAAAGGACGAGGATCAAGGCATCTGAAGATGTCGATTGACATTACATTTGAAGATTTAAAGATTATAGCTATCAGGGAAGCAAGTAAGAGGAAGGTGACTTCCACTGTCGGTAAGTGTGAGAGAAGAAGCTGTTGGAGTAGACGAGACAGCTATATTTAACCGTTTCGACAGTGAAAGGGTGGGACCGAGATGCCAACCTAGTAGAATGCTTAAATTCATGCAGTTTGACGGGATATTTTCACTAGTTCCCAGAGTAGTTTCCATGAAAATACTTGTAGAAAAGATAGGGAAGCCACAGCACATCTGTGAGAGAGTAACTGTAGACGAGATGCCAGATCAGGGCCTATCACATTGCATATCCATCTCTGGATTTTGTTACGGGCCTTGAGATGAACAGCGGGGACACCAGACAATATATGGCAGCAGTATTCATGGCAAGGGCGAATGGTTGATTTGTAGATTTGAAAGATGGACTCAGGCAAGAAAAACCTTCTGTCGCGACACACAGAACCCACTTTCCTTGCGGTAGATGAAGCTATTGATTCAATGTAGTTGCTCCACCTCAGGTCAGCGGAAAGCGGGAGACCAAGCAGGCGCAGAGGCGTTCTCGTGGAGTTGGGCATCAGCCACTATTCCTTACAATAGAAAAATCGCAAAAACAATTTGATATTACACGAATATAGAAACTGCAAGAAAGTGGAATTTAAACGCAATCGCTATTCCAATATAAATGGAATCACTACTGTTGATTAAAAACAATACTAATATATATTCTTATAAGTACCAACTCCCTTCAAGACGTGAACAGTCCTGACTCTCTGTCATCCTTTTACACAATGTCGCTAGGTAGGTTACTAACTGTTTCTATCTGATCCACTTGCTTGTCTGTCCCGTGAGCGGGACATGCCTGGGACACGTGATGAGGAAGACTTGTTTCTTGTTATGCGTTACAGAAATTTCAACAGATTTTTTTCTTATTCATACAAGTGTTTTTTTTTTGTTCCCATTTTCCTTAAAACTTCTTGTTTTGCTAACATAATCCGCCCATGCTATTCTTCGTTTTCTGTGTAATCACAATGATAATTTCTGTACTTTTAAAAACATTTAATACTAGTTTAAATGCCGCCCTGCGGGGAGCTCTTGACTTAGCCTTCATCATAATAGGTAGGGAGAAGTAGATGTGATAAGCTACAATAAGCTACAGAACTCAAACTTGATCGCTGCATAGATGACACAATACTGATAGCTGACACTGAAAATAAATTACAAAATCTCCTACAGAAGGTACCGAAGGAGAGCAAGGGACTAACCATAAACTACAAGAAGACAGAATACATGGTCACCAGTAAAAGGATGAGCCCGAAATACGATTTGCAGGTCAGGGACACTAAAATCAAGCATGTGCGGAAGTTTAAATATCTGGGAACTGTTTTGAGAGAGGACGGTAAGTGCGACGCCGAGATCCGAAGACGTATTGGGATGGCCAATGACGCATTCCAAAAGCTTGGCAGAGTATTGCGAGACAGGAGGATTTCTTTGGTAACAAAGAAAAGAGTACTGAACTGTTGCGTGACATCTGTCCTCCTTTACGGCAGCGAATGTTGGACGTTCTCCTCAAAGATGAAGAAACTCGAGGTATCGGAGATATGGTTCTACAGAAGGGTACTAAGGATATCATGGACCGAGCGTGTGAGCAACGATGAGGTTTTGGAGAGGATGCAAACAAGGAGGAAGCTTATACTCATGAGGAAGTGGCAGATTAAATTTCTGGGACACGTAATGAGAAAGGAGGGCCTGGAGAATCTGATACTCACAGGTCGAATAGAAGGAAAAGTGAGATAAGGGAAAGCAACGCATGACATACCTTGCGGGCTTAAGCAAGTGGATGACAGAACGTGGTCTGGGGAAGTGGCAGACAGACGAAACTTATTGAGATGTACAAGGGATAGTGGGAAGGGGAGAGCCATGATTGCCTACGTCCTGAAGGGATACGGCATATGAAGAAGAAGAATTAATACTTAAGCTTACCTTTTAAGAGTTCAACGATAATTCCTTTGCCGCCATTTTAATTTAAAGACAATTTGATGTACGTAGGTCCTTACTTTCCGTACAAACAATTATTTTTATTTCATGGATGACTTTCGCTGGATTTCATAATTAATTTCAGTTATTCCCAAATTTATTTCCAATTTATAAAAATTGTTTTCGTACAAAAGAATCGTCGCAAAAAATTTACGTAAAAAAATCGCAAAAAAAACCCAAACAAACAAAAAAAAAACGATCGCAGTCATGAAAACTTGGGAATCCAAAATTTCAGGATTGTGGGTCTGAATCACTTGAAGTTTCTGGAACCCATAATGAGAAAAGAGGGCTTGAAGAATTTAACACTCACAGGACATATAAAAGGCAAGATATTTTCTATCCCACGTCTTGCTTATGAAGCTTTCTTCCGGCTTTTTTTTTTTGGCAGTGTCTCATCATTTTACAGTTGAAATTGCTAGATATAACCGTAAGTTCTATGCTGACAGTTTCTTCTCTCGCACTTCTCACTTGTGGAACTCTCTTTCGGCTTATTGCATCCCAATCAACTTTGCGCTTAAATTCTTTGAAGATCAATGTCAATCGTTCTCTTCTGTTTCCTTAATTCTTGTTCTTTTATTGTTCTCTTCTTAATAGTGCTTGTTTTTTCATATACTCTAAAACTCAGTAACTCCTTGTGTCTTAGTGGCTTTATTTCCTTGCCTGTGGTGAAATGGAAAAAAAAATAGGGACAGAAAGCAATAGGGAGACAGCGACCTAACGAGCTTGAGAAAGTTGATGGCAAAACAAGGACAGGGAGAAGTAGTAAGAGGAGAAACATAGCAACGATAGGACGTTAATGAGAGCTATGATCTTCCAGATTCTGAAGGAATATGGCGCCTCAAGATGTTCAATATGTGTCACCTAACGTTCTTTAAAAATAAGGAAATAATAATTTATTTATTTTTAAAGATTCTTCATCAGTTACAAAGTTTTAGTCTACACCCTAAATTCTTGGAAAGTGCTTGTTAAGTATAAATAAATTAGAAACATATGACAATTGGTCAAAATGTTCTGTTTGTTCTAATTTAAGTCCTAGTATTCTTAGTATAACGGAAACCAAACGACAACCTAGTCTACGTAGTTACATGTACACTCCATCCGGTCATCCATTTACTATAATTCAGTAAATCTCACGTTCCATCAACCGGGGATTATCCTGTCATCTGGCAAAAGTATTTTCAACGAAGCCAAAAATAATTAGGAAATAAAGAGATTTTTACCCATTTATTTTTATTACATTTTATCTTTATTTCATTATATCTATCTATCTATCTATCTATCTATCTATCTATCTATCTATCTGAGTCTGTTCATATATATCCACAAGTTTATTCATATCTATCTATCTGAGTCTGTTCATATATATCCACAAGTTTATTCATATCTATCTATCTATGTATCTATTTATCTATCTGAGTCTGTTCATATATATCCACAAGTTTATTCATATCTATCTATCTATGTATCTATTTATCTATCTGAGTCTGTTCATATATATCCACAAGTTTATTCATATCTATCTATCTATGTATCTATCTATCTATCTGAGTCTGTTCATATATATCCACAAGTTTATTCATATCTATCTATCTATGTATCTATCTATCTATCTGAGTCTGTTCATATATATCCACAAGTTTATTCATATCTATCTATCTATCTATGTATCTATCTATCTATCTCAGTCTGTTCATAAATATCCACAAGTTTATTCATATCTATCTATCTATCTATCTATCTATCTATCTATCTATCTCAGTCTGTTCATAAATATCCACAAGTTTATTCATATCTATCTATCTATCTATCTATCTATCTATCTATCTATCTATCTATCTATCTATCTATCTATCTCAGTCTGTTCATAAATATCCACAAGTTTATTCATATCTATCTATCTATCTATCTATCTATCTATCTATCTATCTATCTATCTATCTATCTCAGTCTGTTCATATATATCCACAAGTTTATTCATATCTATCTATCTATCTATCTATCTATCTATCTATCTATCTATCTATCTATCTATCTCAGTCTGTTCATATATATCCACAAGTTTATTTCTATCTATCTATCTATCTATCTATCTATCTATCTATCTATCTATCTCAGTCTGTTCATATATATCCACAAGTTTATTTCTATCTATCTATCTATCTATCTATCTATCTATCTATCTATCGTATGGCTTCATTGATTCTAAAGTTTGGTCAGTTAGTCAAGTGCCACACGCTTGGGCGATCATGTATCTTTCGATATATAACTGACAAGACAGAAAATTGTTCCCACAGTAAGTTGCCGTTTCTTTCTGTGGTAGAGTGGTAGTTGCTAACCCAGGCTAAAGAACACAGTCTGTCTTGCTGTTAAACCCATAGCGGGGGGGAGATGGATTCATGCCTTTCCCAAGGGTATTTGTGCGTTAATGAATATAACGAGTATCCATTACACCACTTAAGAAAGTTTGCTAGTCGTAGAGTTTGGGTTATTAGATGTTTAGTCAGTGGAACCGTGGTGTGGTTGGAATGAGTGGAATAGGAATTTCTATTCCTGTCTGCATTTGGAACTGAACTGTGTTCTTTTATTAAGGAGCTTATATTGATCTGAAAACATTTATGCAAAATGAAGCGATTTTCTCGAAGACATTCACACCAGTTGGAACAAAAACAATATATATATATATATACAGTGACACGCATAAGTATTGGATACATGTTATTTTCTGTTATAACTCTAGTTTATGTTCGCCATTTTGCCTGATATTTGGTAAGTAATATCTCGTAAAGTTGTTTTAGTTGTATGTGGAAGGAAAATTAAAAACTCATGGTTGAATCCATTTTTTGTATCAAAGTTCAAAATTACCCGATGCAAAAGTATTGGATACATGACACTTTTTTCAAATTTCCAATCGAAACTTTGTATTTTAAAAGACTTTAAATATTCAAATTTTCGATAGTATTGGAATGTTATCTCTGACCAATCAGAGAAGCACACAATTGTTTACAAGATAGTGCTACTAATCATCTGACTCTTTGATGTGCATACTGCAATTCAAGGATTAAAAATGGCAAAAACTAAAGAATTATCCAGAGATATGCGTGATAGAATCATTGAACATCACAAAGGAGGACAAAGTTACCGAAAAATTAGCAAAGAAATAAATCTAGCACTAAGTACAGTAGGAAATATCATCAGAAAGTATAAGAAGGATGGCGACGGTACAGCAAACCTTCCAAGAAATGGAAAACCGAGAAAAATAAATGAGAGTACTTCAAGGTTGATCAGCAGAAATGTGCAAAAAAAACCTTCATTACTCGTGCTGGAATTAATGTAAGTAAGGATACCATTAGCAGAACTCTATGTCGTACAGGCTTTCATTCAAGATCACCAAGAAAAGTGCCTTTACTGAAAACCAAACATGTCAAAGACCGATTAAAGTTTGTCGAAACTTATGAAAAGAAAGGTATGCAGTTTTGGGAAGAGGTAATCTGGTCGGATGAAACGAAAGTTGAACTATTCGGAAGGAAAGTTGACATGTTATCAGTACATCAGGGAGAGAAACGGAAACGTTAAAATTTTGCGCATGCCACGTAACATTATATTAGGCTGTCTTCCGTTTATAATCTGCCAGGATTTGTTCTCAGATACCTCTTTACTATGCCTGTGTCTATCATTTTCCCCCTCTCGTTCAGCTCAAAATTAAGTTTAACTTTTTGACTATAGTGCAAACTAAACCTACGTCTATGGCTATAATAATTTGACATAATTTGGCAATAAACTGGAAAAGGTAAAATAAGTAAAACCAACCCAAACCTGTAGACGAGATGTTTTTTTTCCATGCTTTACTTGACAGTTCCTCCAAAAATTGATTTATTTTGATTGAAATGCTTATCTACTGCCACAAAAAGTTCTGAATCATCCGAAAATGTCTTCCTTTTCAAGCTTCTTTTAAGATTTAGAAACAACAATTAGTCAGATGAAGCAAGATTTGACGAGTTGAGTGGATCCGCTTAAACCCCAAATGCTTTCAAACTGCCATCGTCTTGTGGGCCCTGTAAAAAGATGCATTATCCTGCATTGATTAATTTTATTTAGCGGCATATCAACTTCTATGGGTTATTTAATGCTCCCCAAAATAAATATTTTGTAAACAATTTTATACCTTCAACTAAATATATTTTAGACACAATATTATGGCGTCAGCTAAATATATTTTGAAAGCAAGTGCATGTCTTCAATTACAGATAAACTATATTGTTGGTCATTTTATTATAAAGTGTATTGTTGGTAATTCTACTATACTATAAAATTTATTGCTAATAATTTTACTATAAATAGGTATTGTTGGTATTTTTATGTATATGTCTTGCTGGTATTTTTACTATAAAACTGTATTTTTATACTTTCATAGTGTTTTGTTTGGGTTTCACTATTTGTCCATAGCAGAGACCTTAACAGGTGCTACCATCAGCAATTGAGGTGGTCCCACACTCGCCCAAATCTCCCAATCAGTTGCCTTGCTGCCGGATGTAGTTTATTGTCATACCCAGGACTATTCTACAAAAATAGAACACCTTTCCGTATTTTACATCGTTATTTTTCTTCCAATGACACCTTTAATCGGCAGGTCTAGAGTAGCATTCTCGAGTAACTGTTTGGACTGCCAGGTAACTAGGTTCGCTTAAGCAACATCTTCACCTATAAGGTGACGTGTCAGTGGTGGACATTTGGAGCGTTAATCTTAATGTCACTTTTCTGTCTCTTCAGCTGAACTAGCGTATATGACTTTTATACAATATACAGTCTAATAACGTGGTACAAGTATTTTTTTAATTCTTACGTCTTTTCTTTATTTCTTAACCCTCCTCTCTATATAATGTTCACTTCTATGCTTAAGCTACTGATATCACATCTGTTGGCTAAGCATAGAAGTGGCAGTGCTGAAAAATCCCCGGTCCAGTCAAGAAGGGATTGAACAAGATATTTGTAGATACCCTTCCACATAGTCACCCCAGAATACAACACTTTTTGGGCGTCGTTTCCCGAATTTCCTTAACCATTCACCCAAATTTCGATTTATTGCCATTGAATTATTGGAAAATTGCCCCCCCCCCTTCAAACCACTTTGTAAAATTTAGAAACAGGTGTAGTAAATGTAGGGTAGATGGTCTTTCAAATTTGTCACACCTACAAAAAGAGAACAAATTTCCACAGCTTTTTTCACCTATTTTTTTAAAATCCCTCTTTAAGTAGCACATTAAGTTAGAGTAGTACTTTGCATTTTGGCCTTTCTGAAGATATTTGCTTAATTCGTTTTTTACGGTTTATCAACTCTTTGCAGGTTATTTAAAGTCAGAAAATAGTTTTAAATTGTAAGAATTTATTTAGATAATAATGGTTTTAATGGTAGACGTCTTACTAATTAAGCCATAGCTGGGCGAGGAAGATATAGATTCATACCTTTTCCAATATTATTTTCGCGTAAGGAAATATAGCGAACCCAACTGGAATTGGAACTCAGCTCTCCGATTAAAAATTCCAAGCCATTTATTCATTGCACCAGCCGCACATCCACGCCTACAACACTTGGTATTCCTAAGCAGTCATCATTTTGGGGGATAGTAAACTATCAAAATGCCTTATTTGTCCCCCAAAACATGATCATGACCTTTCCTTCAGACTTTTCGGTTTTGAAATTCTTCGTATGTCAAGAATCTGTGTTGCTAAGGCATGGAACATTGCTTGTGTTTCCGTGTCATAGTAAGTGATTATGTTCTATTAAAAAGTAGTAAATTATTCTCACAAATTCTCACTAGATCGCTGAAGACGTGGTATTCACACACTTTGGTACCTAGCTGTGTGACAGCTTCTGCATACCCAAATAAGGCGTTCCCCTAATATCTCTAGTGTCTCTGCAACTTTCTTTTTTGACCGAGATTTGTCTACAGGTCAACATCAGGTCATGAAGATAATCAACAATTTAAGGAGGTCACACCTGTAGCGAACCATGAATATTAACCAAATGTCTTGTGGAAAAATCATTTCTTTATTGCTAAAGTCGTGTCATTGTTTTGTTTTTATTTCTTATTTCAACGGAAGGTTGCTTCCCGTTTTTGGTCGTCAGGATCATCAGTTTGTAACAACTGCCAAGCTAGGAATAGATAGTTTCACCTATCGTCTGGTTCGTGCTCCTCTCCTATCTTTGGAACAGGAGTAGAGGTTTATCCCTTGTTTAGGATTGGGTTTCCGGTTCCTTAAGTCTTTGCATTCTCTTTCACTCCCAGTAACATTTTGTATCTTAGTGGCATTACCGCCTTGCTTGGGGTGAATTGATTAAGAACAGCAACATATCCATTTTTTTTTTAAAATAATCTATTCACCAGAAGCAAGTCGCAAAGGGCTACTGAGAGTTAAAGATTGAAAAGATTTTAGAAGGAACCAGAAACCCAATCCTAAAGAAGAAACAAGGGATAAACCTCTACTCCTGTTCAAATGACCGGGGAGGAGTAAGAAACTAGAGTTTTTGAGATTTGTGTGTGTGTGTGTGGGGGGGGGGGGGCAGGAATGTAACCCTTTGAACTCTAACCTGAACAATTCTCAACAATTTATCTACACATTTGTTCATCGCTTTACATATACAATGCATATTTTAAGCCATGAAGATGGAACAGAAGTAGATAGAATCAGCTATTGTTTGGTTCAAGCCATTTTGGATTGGGTTTCCAGAACCTTCTAAAGTCCTTTCATTCACTTTTACTCCCAGTAGCTTGTTAAGCAACATCGAGCCTGGTCAGTACTTAGATGGGTGACCGATTGGGAATAGTAGAGATTTATCACTCGTTTCCTGTTTTGGATTGGGTTTCAGGTTTCTTCTAAAGTCATTTTATTCTCCTTCACTCCCAGTAACCCGTTAAGCAATATCGAGCCTGGTCAGTACTTGAGTTTCAGTTTTTTCTAAAGTTTTTTCATTCTCTCTTACTCCCAGTAGCCCGTTAAGCAACATTTCGGCCGTTCTACGCCCCAGCCTTCTTCAGGATATGTCTATATTTCTTAAATTAGGTATTGTAATTATTTGCATTATCGACATTGTTCGCACTGTTGTCCTCATCTTTATTGCCATGTTCACGATGTTTCGGCCGTTGTACGCCCCGGCCTTCTTCAGGATCTGTCTATATTTCTGAGATGAGGTATTGTAATTATTTACATTATTTACATTGTTCGGACAATTGTCCTCATCTTTATTGCCATGTTCACGACGTTTCGGCCGTTGTACGTCCCGGCTTTCTTCGGGATCTGTCTATATTTCTGAGATGAGGTACTGTAATTATTCGGACTGTTGTCCTCATCTTTATTGCCATGTTCACGACGTTTCGGCCGTTTTACGCTCCGGCCTTCTACAAGTGATTGGAATTTCGAATTGAATCCTTTATTTCGTCCACCAGGCTAGATTGTTCTAGTTCCACGGCCCATGCCTCTTCCGGATGTCTCAGCTATCTCCTTTTAATTCAACTTTCCAAGCTTTTGTTCACCACTGCTGTAGCCAGGCATTGAACTCACAAATCAAAATAATCAGTTTATTAACACAAAAACAAAAATTATATAGCCTTAATCTTTATAAGTGATTCCTTAGCATGTCCTGGACACTGGCCGCTTACCGGTAGCTGATGGTTCCCGCACCGGCACCGGTCCGCGGACCACATTATGAGTAGCACTGATATGGAGTACCACCGTTCAGTGTAAGTGGAGAAAACTCAGGTTCTGAACTGTGATGATAAAACTATACTAACTTAGTTTTTGAGGTATTGTAAGTTACAAGTCAGTCCCCTACCACCACCACCACCATAAGGCGGTTACAGCTAGGTCAGAGGAGAGATTAGTAGCAGAACTCCCATCATCTTTATTTTGGGCATTGCTTTCATAAACAGTGATATCATATGTGTTGGGAGTGTAAAATTCGTCTGCTCCTATATATATATATATATATATATATATATATATATATATAGATTGGTCACATGATGTTAGGCGGTCTCTCATTGGTTAAAAAAAACGTGGGTTAAAAAAAAGGTGACCACCACCAGAGAAGGGACGGGACCTGTTCCAAAGTAACACAAAAGAAATTCTCTTCGCCGCCAACAGTACCAGTTGCCGAGGGTTTTAAAGATACAAGCTCTCTAGCCCTATTTGACTCACCAGATGGGTAAGTCCACGGTAAAAGTTGCTGAGGGTTTTAATGGCACAAGCTACCTAGACCTACTTCACTCACCAGATGGGTAAGTCCACGGTAAAAGTTGCTGAGGGTTTTAATGGCACAAGCTACCTAGTCCTACTTCACTCACCAGATGGGTAAGTCCACGGTAAAAGTTGCTGAGGGTTTTAATGGCACAAGCTCTCTAGCCCTATTTGACTCACCAGATGGGTAAGTCCACGGTAAAAGTTGCTGAGGGTTTTAATGGCACAAGCTACCTAGTCCTACTTCACTCACCAGATGGGTAAGTCCACGGTAAAAGTTGCTGAGGGTTTTAATGGCACAAGCTCTCTAGCCCTATTTGACTCACCAGATGGGTAAGTCCACGGTAAAAGTTGCTGAGGGTTTTAATGGCACAAGCTACCTAGTCCTACTTCACTCACCAGATGGGTAAGTCCACGGTAAAAGTTGCTGAGGGTTTTAATGGCACAAGCTCTCTAGCCCTATTTGACTCACCAGATGGGTAAGTCCACGGTAAAAGTTGCTGAGGGTTTTAATGGCACAAGCTACCTAGTCCTACTTCACTCACCAGATGGGTAAGTCCACGGTAAAAGTTGCTGAGGGTTTTAATGGCACAAGCTCTCTAGCCCTATTTGACTCACCAGATGGGTAAGTCCACGGTAAAAGTTGCTGAGGGTTTTAATGGCACAAGCTACCTAGTCCTACTTCACTCACCAGATGGGTAAGTCCACGGTAAAAGTTGCTGAGGGTTTTAATGGCACAAGCTCTCTAGCCCTATTTGACTCACCAGATGGGTAAGTCCACGGTAAAAGTTGCTGAGGGTTTTAATGGCACAAGCTACCTAGTCCTACTTCACTCACCAGATGGGTAAGTCCACGGTAAAAGTTGCTGAGGGTTTTAATGGCACAAGCTCTCTAGCCCTATTTGACTCACCAGATGGGTAAGTCCACGGTAAAAGTTGCTGAGGGTTTTAATGGCACAAGCTACCTAGTCCTACTTCACTCACCAGATGGGTAAGTCCACGGTAAAAGTTGCTGAGGGTTTTAATGGCACAAGCTCTCTAGCCCTATTTGACTCACCAGATGGGTAAGTCCACGGTAAAAGTTGCTGAGGGTTTTAATGGCACAAGCTACCCAGTCCTACTTCACTCACCAGATGGGTAAGTCCACGGTAAAAGTTGCTGAGGGTTTTAATGGCACAAGCTACCTAGTCCTACTTCACTCACCAGATGGGTAAGTCCACGGTAAAAGTTGCTGAGGGTTTTAATGGCACAAGCTCTCTAGCCCTATTTGACTCACCAGATGGGTAAGTCCACGGTAAAAGTTGCTGAGGGTTTTAATGGCACAAGCTACCTAGTCCTACTTCACTCACCAGATGGGTAAGTCCACGGTAAAAGTTGCTGAGGGTTTTAATGGCACAAGCTACCTAGTCCTACTTCACTCACCAGATGGGTAAGTCCACGGTAAAAGTTGCTGAGGGTTTTAATGGCACAAGCTCTCTAGCCCTATTTGACTCACCAGATGGGTAAGTCCACGGTAAAAGTTGCTGAGGGTTTTAATGGCACAAGCTACCTAGTCCTACTTCACTCACCAGATGGGTAAGTCCACGGTAAAAGTTGCTGAGGGTTTTAATGGCACAAGCTCTCTAGCCCTATTTGACTCACCAGATGGGTAAGTCCACGGTAAAAGTTGCTGAGGGTTTTAATGGCACAAGCTACCCAGTCCTACTTCACTCACCAGATGGGTAAGTCCACGGTAAAAGTTGCTGAGGGTTTTAATGGCACAAGCTACCTAGCCCTATTTGACTCACCAGATGGGTAAGTCCACGGTAAAAGTTGCTGAGGGTTTTAATGGTACAAGCTACCTAGTCCTACTTCACTCACCAGATGGGTAAGTCCACGGTAAAAGTTGCTGAGGGTTTTAATGGCACAAGCTCTCTAGCCCTATTTGACTCACCAGATGGGTAAGTCCACGGTAAAAGTTGCTGAGGGTTTTAATGGCACAAGCTACCTAGTCCTACTTCACTCACCAGATGGGTAAGTCCACGGTAAAAGTTGCTGAGGGTTTTAATGGCACAAGCTCTCTAGCCCTATTTGACTCACCAGATGGGTAAGTCCACGGTAAAAGTTGCTGAGGGTTTTAATGGCACAAGCTACCTAGTCCTACTTCACTCACCAAATGGGTAAGTCCACGGTAAAAGTTGCTGAGGGTTTTAATGGCACAAGCTCTCTAGCCCTATTTGACTCACCAGATGGGTAAGTCCACGGTAAAAGTTGCTGAGGGTTTTAATGGCACAAGCTACCTAGTCCTACTTCACTCACCAGATGGGTAAGTCCACGGTAAAAGTTGCTGAGGGTTTTAATGGCACAAGCTCTCTAGCCCTATTTGACTCACCAGATGGGTAAGTCCACGGTAAAAGTTGCTGAGGGTTTTAATGGCACAAGCTACCTAGTCCTACTTCACTCACCAGATGGGTAAGTCCACGGTAAAAGTTGCTGAGGGTTTTAATGGCACAAGCTCTCTAGCCCTATTTGACTCACCAGATGGGTAAGTCCACGGTAAAAGTTGCTGAGGGTTTTAATGGCACAAGCTACCCAGTCCTACTTCACTCACCAGATGGGTAAGTCCACGGTAAAAGTTGCTGAGGGTTTTAATGGCACAAGCTACCTAGTCCTACTTCACTCACCAGATGGGTAAGTCCACGGTAAAAGTTGCTGAGGGTTTTAATGGCACAAGCTCTCTAGCCCTATTTGACTCACCAGATGGGTAAGTCCACGGTAAAAGTTGCTGAGGGTTTTAATGGCACAAGCTACCTAGTCCTACTTCACTCACCAGATGGGTAAGTCCACGGTAAAAGTTGCTGAGGGTTTTAATGGCACAAGCTCTCTAGCCCTATTTGACTCACCAGATGGGTAAGTCCACGGTAAAAGTTGCTGAGGGTTTTAATGGCACAAGCTACCTAGTCCTACTTCACTCACCAGATGGGTAAGTCCACGGTAAAAGTTGCTGAGGGTTTTAATGGCACAAGCTACCTAGTCCTACTTCACTCACCAGATGGGTAAGTCCACGGTAAAAGTTGCTGAGGGTTTTAATGGCACAAGCTCTCTAGCCCTATTTGACTCACCAGATGGGTAAGTCCACGGTAAAAGTTGCTGAGGGTTTTAATGGCACAAGCTACCTAGTCCTACTTCACTCACCAGATGGGTAAGTCCACGGTAAAAGTTGCTGAGGGTTTTAATGGCACAAGCTCTCTAGCCCTATTTGACTCACCAGATGGGTAAGTCCACGGTAAAAGTTGCTGAGGGTTTTAATGGCACAAGCTACCCAGTCCTACTTCACTCACCAGATGGGTAAGTCCACGGTAAAAGTTGCTGAGGGTTTTAATGGCACAAGCTACCTAGCCCTATTTGACTCACCAGATGGGTAAGTCCACGGTAAAAGTTGCTGAGGGTTTTAATGGTACAAGCTACCTAGTCCTACTTCACTCACCAGATGGGTAAGTCCACGGTAAAAGTTGCTGAGGGTTTTAATGGCACAAGCTCTCTAGCCCTATTTGACTCACCAGATGGGTAAGTCCACGGTAAAAGTTGCTGAGGGTTTTAATGGCACAAGCTACCTAGTCCTACTTCACTCACCAGATGGGTAAGTCCACGGTAAAAGTTGCTGAGGGTTTTAATGGCACAAGCTCTCTAGCCCTATTTGACTCACCAGATGGGTAAGTCCACGGTAAAAGTTGCTGAGGGTTTTAATGGCACAAGCTACCTAGTCCTACTTCACTCACCAAATGGGTAAGTCCACGGTAAAAGTTGCTGAGGGTTTTAATGGCACAAGCTCTCTAGCCCTATTTGACTCACCAGATGGGTAAGTCCACGGTAAAAGTTGCTGAGGGTTTTAATGGCACAAGCTACCTAGTCCTACTTCACTCACCAGATGGGTAAGTCCACGGTAAAAGTTGCTGAGGGTTTTAATGGCACAAGCTCTCTAGCCCTATTTGACTCACCAGATGGGTAAGTCCACGGTAAAAGTTGCTGAGGGTTTTAATGGCACAAGCTACCTAGTCCTACTTCACTCACCAGATGGGTAAGTCCACGGTAAAAGTTGCTGAGGGTTTTAATGGCACAAGCTCTCTAGCCCTATTTGACTCACCAGATGGGTAAGTCCACGGTAAAAGTTGCTGAGGGTTTTAATGGCACAAGCTACCCAGTCCTACTTCACTCACCAGATGGGTAAGTCCACGGTAAAAGTTGCTGAGGGTTTTAATGGCACAAGCTACCTAGTCCTACTTCACTCACCAGATGGGTAAGTCCACGGTAAAAGTTGCTGAGGGTTTTAATGGCACAAGCTCTCTAGCCCTATTTGACTCACCAGATGGGTAAGTCCACGGTAAA
The DNA here is from genome assembly GCA_964036315.1 of Acanthosepion esculentum. NCBI lineage: Eukaryota > Metazoa > Mollusca > Cephalopoda > Sepiida > Sepiidae > Acanthosepion > Acanthosepion esculentum. Next base: position 84,350,753 of record OZ038504.1, read on the forward strand.
AGTTGCTGAGGGTTTTAATGGCACAAGCTACCTAGTCCTACTTCACTCACCAGATGGGTAAGTCCACGGTAAAAGTTGCTGAGGGTTTTAATGGCACAAGCTACCTAGTCCTACTTCACTCACCAGATGGGTAAGTCCACGGTAAAAGTTGCTGAGGGTTTTAATGGCACAAGCTCTCTAGCCCTATTTGACTCACCAGATGGGTAAGTCCACGGTAAAAGTTGCTGAAGGTTTTAATGGCACAAGCTACCTAGTCCTACTTCACTCACCAGATGGGTAAGTCCACGGTAAAAGTTGCTGAGGGTTTTAATGGCACAAGCTCTCTAGCCCTATTTGACTCACCAGATGGGTAAGTCCACGGTAAAAGTTGCTGAGGGTTTTAATGGCACAAGCTACCCAGTCCTACTTCACTCACCAGATGGGTAAGTCCACGGTAAAAGTTGCTGAGGGTTTTAATGGCACAAGCTACCTAGTCCTACTTCACTCACCAGATGGGTAAGTCCACGGTAAAAGTTGCTGAGGGTTTTAATGGCACAAGCTCTCTAGCCCTATTTGACTCACCAGATGGGTAAGTCCACGGTAAAAGTTGCTGAGGGTTTTAATGGCACAAGCTACCTAGTCCTACTTCACTCACCAGATGGGTAAGTCCACGGTAAAAGTTGCTGAGGGTTTTAATGGCACAAGCTCTCTAGCCCTATTTGACTCACCAGATGGGTAAGTCCACGGTAAAAGTTGCTGAGGGTTTTAATGGCACAAGCTACCTAGTCCTACTTCACTCACCAGATGGGTAAGTCCACGGTAAAAGTTGCTGAGGGTTTTAATGGCACAAGCTACCTAGTCCTACTTCACTCACCAGATGGGTAAGTCCACGGTAAAAGTTGCTGAGGGTTTTAATGGCACAAGCTACCTAGTCCTACTTCACTCACCAGATGGGTAAGTCCACGGTAAAAGTTGCTGAGGGTTTTAATGGCACAAGCTCTCTAGCCCTATTTGACTCACCAGATGGGTAAGTCCACGGTAAAAGTTGCTGAGGGTTTTAATGGCACAAGCTACCTAGTCCTACTTCACTCACCAGATGGGTAAGTCCACGGTAAAAGTTGCTGAGGGTTTTAATGGCACAAGCTACCTAGTCCTACTTCACTCACCAGATGGGTAAGTCCACGGTAAAAGTTGCTGAGGGTTTTAATGGCACAAGCTACCTAGTCCTACTTCACTCACCAGATGGGTATGTCCACGGTAGCACTTGCCTTGGGGATTAATGATACAAGCTACCTAGCCCTATTTCACACACAAGATGGGTATGTTCACGGTACCAGTTGCCGAGAGTTTTAATGGTATAAGCTACCTAGCCCTATTTCACTCCACCAGATGGGTAAATCCACGTGGCATATTCTCTGTATAGAGGAAAGGATGTTGTGTTTATGTTTTAACCGTTGTATTCATCTTTAGATGTAAATAAAAATCTTTATTACATGTTGATAAAGTATTCTTCTTATCCGTGTCAGTCCCAAAGTAAAGTGAGGCTAGCCTAATATATATATATATATATATATATATATATATATATATATATATATATATATATATATATATATAGGGTGGACTCTCCCGTCGTATTCGACGTATGTGGGTCAAGCAGCTCAGTCCCTAGGAAACGACAGCCAGACACCAGAACATATGATTTGATTATAGTGGTGAAGGCTTTGTACAGAACCAACCACACTTTTTAAAGGTTCAAATACAGGTCCCCAAACGACTCTCCGCCGGTTTTGAATTCAGAGTTGTCCTTCTCCAAGACCAGTTGCCACTCAAGGCTATAGAACCTAGTCTGCTCTGCTATTAACCCATAGCTGGAATATATATATATATATATATATATATATATATATATATATATATATATATATATATTATAAATTAATTGATTTAAAATATGGTTTTTTCGCTACACAGTGATACCATGTTTCAGAGATGGAAGCTAAAGCCCCTGAATATATATATATACGTTTCGTCTGAGGGAGTTTATCAAGACAAATGTAAGGATTTATTTTGTTGCACATGTTTATATACAAGAGCAAGAATGTCATTGGTTTATCAAGGCTTTTAAATTTGAGAACATTCATGAATATTCATAAGGTGGTTGAAAGGTCAAGTCAAAATATGTGGAGGACAACAAAATGGCATAATGTTGGGTTTGTAAAATTCGTCTGCTCGTATATAGAGAGATTAGTCACATGATGTTAGGCGGCCTCTCATTGGTTAATAAAACCACGTGGGTTCAGAAAAAGTTGACCACCACCAGGGAGAAGGGGCCGGACCTGCTCTGACGTAATACAGAGGAATTTCTCTCTACCGCCAACGATACCAGTTGCCGAGGGTTTAAAGGTACAAACTACCTAGCCCTATTTCACTCACCAGATGCGCCTGGCATATTCTCTGTATAGAGGAAAGGACATTGTGTTTATGTTGACCGTTGTATCCATAAGTGTAAATAAATATCTTTATTACATTTTGATAAAGTTTTCTTCTTATTCGTGTCAGTCCCAAAGTAAAGTGGGGCTAGCATAATATATACATAGATGTTCACTAATGATCTCAGAAGGTAGATCATAAAAAATAACACGAAACAGAAAGTGGATAGTCGTGAGTGGGGAGGGAATGATCGGCAGTTTTTTTTTTAAACGTGAAGAAGGTGTAAAAAAATTAAGTGTCCTAAATGTTTATAATCCGTTGCAATAAATACAAATGCGGCCTGTAAGTTTGACGAACGCCATTAATTTTAAAGAAAGCTTCGTTTATACTTGATTTAATGGACGAAAACGAATTGATACAAGTGAATGCTAGTGTGGCGTTGTATGAATGAGAAAAGTGTCTTCGAATAGCGAAGAAGAATTTGTTTAAGCAAACCACTGAATTTGATGATATGATGAATTCGATGAGTTGTTTTTGTTCGCAGGTTGAATAAAGTAAGAGAATTTAGTCGAAATGAGTTTAGTTGTTCTACTTGAATTTGCTTGAGTAGATTACGTTTAAAAAGTCTATCATGGAACATTAATAAAGACAGTTAATAGTTTTGTGGCCAGAAGCTGGTCGATAGTAGCCACTAACTTGATTACTATTTAAGCGTAGGAAAAGAAAACGATATATGCTATGTTGGAGATTAACAATCAAGATTAGCTGTTATTAATGATTTGTTTATTTATTTGTTTAACGGCATATCAACTCCTTATGGGTCATTTAAGGTTGACATTTATTTTTCGTGGAAGTTTGGAAGTAATAAAAATATGATATATTATTCTGCTTTCACAATTGAATACATGGTAGATGATACTCAGCTTTTGTGCATATACATGTTTGTGTGGACATAATTACTAGAGGTGGTGATATGTGTGTTTTACATTGTAGCTTTGTTGAATACAGTTTGATTTATTTAAGAAATTTTAGGATATTATATGGTTTAATGTCATGAAAGAGTTCTTTCATGTTGGTTGTTTGGTTGGTTGATTTTGTTTATCGGGATGGGTTATTTAATGCCGAAATCTAATTACTTTACGTAATATACTGTGTTGATAATAAAATACATTGTTGGTGATTTTACTATAAAAATGTATCTTTATATTTCTTTTAGTTTGTATTGATTGTAATTTTGCGATAAAAATGTATTGTTGGTCATTTTACTAGAAAAATGTACTGTTGATTTTTGTTTGGGGATTCACTATTTACCCATAGTTTGGATAGGGTCAGGGTGGACTTGGGAACAACAGCATTTAAGAGGTGGTTCCACGCTCGTCAAAACCACCAATCTCCCGATCAGAGACCTTGCTGCCGGAGTACTTTATCGTCTTACCCAGGAAAAAACGCTGAAATTAGGCACTTGACGAATTAAGATGAGAGAGAGGCGGAGAGTGGGTATAAGAAGAAAAAAGGAGCGAGGTGAACATGGACAAAGAACTAAATAAGGTTTGCCAAACAGCGAGAATTTATTCAGGGAACGGCAATAATATATCTGAGAAAATAGAAAGCGAATCTTATTCTATGTGATGTGTCCCTTCAGGATGTTGGCGATCATGGCTCAACACAATTTTCTTTGTAGCTTTTAATAAATTTTGTCTTTTTGTTATCTCTCCTAAACTTAGTTGCACCATCCAGTTACACAAGCTCGCTAGGTGGGTCATGCGTTGTTTTCCTCTGTTCCTCTTGTCTTCAAGCTGTCCTGTGAGTATAAAATTTTCAAAGCCCTCTTTCCTCATTACGTTCCCTAAAATTTTCAACCGTCTCTTCCCGTCCAATATAGCCCTTAATAAATTTGATCTTTTTATTATCTCTCCTAAACCTTTTTCCGCCATCCATTTCCTCAAGCTCGCTAGGTGGGTTATGCGTTGTTTTCCTCTGTCCCTCTTGTCTTCAATCTGTCCTGTGAGTATCAAATTTTCTAAACCCTCATTCCTCATTATGTACCCTAGAAATTTCAACCGTCTCTTCCCGTCCAATATAGCCCTTAATAAATTTGATCTTTTTATTATCTCTCCTAAACCTTGTTCCGCCATCCATTTACTCAAGGTCGCTAGGTGGGTTATACGTTGTTTTCCTCTGTCCCTCTTGTCTTCAATCTGTCCTGTGAGTATCAAATTTTCCAAACCCTCATTCCTCATTATGTACCCTAGAAATTTCAACCGTCTCTTCCCGTCCAATATAGCCCTTAATAAATTTGCTCTTTTTCTTATCTCTCCTAAACCTTGTTCCGCCATCCATTTACTCAAGGTCGCTAGGTGGGTTATACGTTGTTTTCCTCTGTCCCTCTTGTCTTCAATCTGTCCTGTGAGTATCAAATTTTCCAAGCCCTCTTTCCTCATTACGTGCCCTAGAAATTTCAACCGTCTCTTCCCGTCCAATATAGCCGTTAATAAATTTTATCTTTTTGTTATCTCTCCTAAACCTTGTTCCGCCATCCATTTACTCAAGCTCACTTTTTGGAGGCATTACAGTTTACAAGCCATTTACTGCCCCAGTTAACCACTGATTGGAGATCCTTTTCAAGAGCAGCGGCCAAGTTAACTTTGTCAGCGCAGCCGCATTTATTATTGAGACAGGATTATATAGTACTGTCGTCTGCACAGATGTCAACTTGAGAACAGATGACATCAGGGAGATGATTGATGAAGATCAGAAACACTGTCGAACCCAGGATAGAGCCTTGGGGAACTCCTGCATTCGTATGGAAGGAATTGGAAGGGAACCCCTTCAGGACTACCTTCATTTCACGATTTGATAGGAATGACTGGTTTAAACCAAATAACCGTCCTTAAATACCGTAACCCTGAAGCTTATGTAGAAGACCAGCGTGTCAAACTCTGTCAAAGGCCTTTGAGATATCTAGAGATACAGCTCGAGCTTCGCCGTTATTATGAAGAGCTTATAGCGATCATCATCACACACACACACACACACATACATACATACCTATAGAAATTCAAATTTCAATAACAATCATTCATTGGATAGAAATCAACGCTACTGTCTTATGCGACAATTTTGAAATCGCTATATTTTAATATAGTAGATTTTGGGCACTTTTGGGAGAATCGGCTCCCAGAAGGCTCATTCACGTCGGCCAGTCGGATTGTCTGCACGTGAAGAGTGATTCTTCCCGCGCACCACTTCTGGTCCAATGATCACCTATAAAAGCAAGAAAAAAGTGTAGACACACCAGTGAGACTTCAGCTGCCACAGAAATCCACGACAGTTGAAGCTATGCGCCGATCTTCTCACTTAACACTCACAAACTGCATATCCCTTTACACTTACATGAGTGAAGAGTTGAATTTTCGAGCACAGCATTCAGCCTTATCTGCTGTGGATGTCAGGACTTTGAATTGATTGAACAGAGGAAGGATTGAGGATTTGCTGTTGTTCAGCACACTCTTGCAGAGCCGCCGATAAACTTTAGAAACAAACTTGTGAGATGCAATACGTTGTTTCATTCTATCAGCAAATCGTAACTTTGCTTCATTGAGGACATGCTTGCGCTCATTACGGGCAGTGACAAAGAGACGTCTGTTGCAATCAGACATGTCACTCTGGTACAGTCAGAAGAAGTGATTCCTGTGGGCTATAGCAGCTGAGCAAGCAGCTGAGAACCAAGGAGATGAGCATGATTTAACTTGGTATTTTCTTACGTAGAAGACCAGCGTGCTAGACCCTGTCAAACGCCTTCGAGATATCTAGAGCAAAAGCTCAATCTTCAGCGTTACCATCAAGAGCTTAATGTAGAGTTTGGAAAGAACTGACGCTAGCTCGGGAGCACATTTCTTTAGGACGACGGTAGGCCTTATGGGAGTTTAATTTAGAAATAATGTCCGAGACCTGTGACGGGGTTATGCGCATACCACTCAGTAGAGCCTCTGTTCTCGGAGAGAAATCAGGTGTGGGTATTCCAATTGAGTCGAGTGTTGAGTTGGAAGAGAATTTACGAGCAAAGCATTCAGCCTTATCTGCTGTAGATGTAAGAAATTTGAATTGATTGAACAGAGGAGGGATTGAGGATTTGCTGTTGTTCAGCACACTCTTGCACAGCCGCCGGTAATCTCTTGTGGTGGCCTTTTACCACATTTATTTAATTTTGTTTAATTTGTTTAGGAACCCAAACTGATGTAAAAGAAAGGGACAAGGCATAGGTATCAATTTCTTTTAAAGCTTTTCACCCCAGGTAAGGCTGAAAGCCACTACCACGCAAGGGGTTAAAGAGGATTTGGAGCAAGAGCAGACAGAAGTGATAGAGGAAAGGATGTGGCGAAGGATAGTGGATAGATCAATGCAACTGGAGATGTCGATTGACGTTACATTTGAATAGTTGGAGATTATAGTTGTCAGGGAAACAGGAATAGGAAAGGGAGTTCCACAGGCGTGAGGTGCGAGATATGAAGCTATTGGAGTAAAAGAGACGTCTAGATTTAACAGTTTCAACAGTGAAAGGTTGGGAATGGGATGCCAGCCTTGTATGACGCTTGAATTCATGGAGCCAGGGAAACAGCGATAGCAGCTCATCGGAGCAATTACCATGGAAGTATTTGTAAAAGAGACAAAGAGAGGCGACGGTGCGTCTGTGTGTGTGTGTGTGTGAGAGAGAGAGAGAGAGAGAGAGAGAGAGAGAGAGAGAGAGAGAGAGAGAGAGAGAGAGAGACTGCAGACGAGAAGCCAGATCAGGGCCAATTACATTGCATACCCGTCTCTGGATCTTATCAAGAACCCCGAGGCAAACAGAAGGGGCTCCACATCATATATGGCAGCAATACTCCATGCAAGGGCGGATGGTTGATTTGTAAATTTGGAGGATCGATTCCGGGGAGAAAAATTTCCTGGCCCGGCACAGGGAGCCAACTTTCCTTGCGGTGGATGAAGCAATTAACTTAATGTATTTGTTCCATCTCAGGTTAGCAGACAATATATATAAAATTGTATTCAACGAAACATACAATAAAGAATGTATACGAAAAAGCATGCAACGAGTAAGACGAGAGTTGCCTCTTTTTGACTATCAAAGTCTATCAAAGTTCTCTGAAAGAAAATGAAAGAGTTTAGCCTGTTATAAATGTTTTAAACAGTTCTGCCGTGCAAGAGGAATATTATGTAGGTGTGATAGAATATGCAGTTTGAGAGTTGAGTGAGAAGATGGGTGCATAGCTTCAACTGTCGTGGATTTCTGTGGCAGCTGAAGGTCTCACTAGTGCGGCTCCTCTTTTCTTATGCTTATATAGGTGGTCACTGAATCAGGAGCTCCGCGCGGGAAGAATCATTCTCCACATGCAGAGAATCTGATTGGTCGATACTGACCAGTCAGTGCATGAGTTTCGGGGAGACTTCTGGGAGCCGGTTCTCCCAAAAATGCACAAAATCTACTATATGAAAATATAGCGATTTTAAAATTGTCGTTTCAGATAGCAGCGTTTCTTCCTGTCCAATGAATGTGTAATGCGTGTTCTTAGAGCACATATCTATTGTACATTTAACGATTCAAGATAAAACAACGAGACTCCAATTGTACATCAACAATAAAATATATATTGAAACAATAACATACAAAACAATCATGCAATGAAGTGTAATGATTAAGGGAGAAAAAGTTGTTTCCCTTTAACTGTATTCTGATTAAGATTGAATGTTCGAAAGAATTTCTCTTGAATAAGAATGTTCAGGATTCTATGTTGAATAGAGTCTGGTGTTAGAATAGAATACAGTTAATTAAGAAGTGTGTTGTTTTGAGAAATTAACAGAATGCTGGTTCAATGAACTTGGCTGAGTCACAGAGAGAGATATGTATAATGTGTTACAAAAATATGTGTCTGTGTGTACGTTGTGAGTAAAGTCGTGGATTTGTGTGGACAGGAGAAAATAGATGGACTCTACTGGCGGCTTGTGGAAAAATTGCTTCTTTTAAAGCTATTGATAGGCTCCCAGCGAAAACGTGGTAAAAATTGATTTAGCAAAAAAAATGTTTGATTGGTTAAAATTTGACCAATCACTGATTTTGTAACAAGGAAACATGTGAGCAAGTTCACGACCGAAAAATTCAAAGTGATGACTGCGATTGCTAAATTGTCTTATAAAAAGGCAGTATTGATTTACTAGCCAATCGCAGACGAATAAATTGTGGGCGTGGAAAAGCATAGCAGTCGCTACAAATGGATGCTGTTGGGGATTTGAATTTGCGTGGGTGTATGTGTGTGTGGTGATGATCGCGATACTCTAAAACTAAACTTGCGGGATGCTCTACGACGTTTCATTCTATCAGTAAACCGCAACTTTGATTCATTGAGCAACAGCTTGCACTCGTTACGAGTAGAGACAAAAAGATGTCTGTTACAATCAAACATGTCCCTCTGACCAGAAGGAAATATGATTCTTTGGAGCTGTGTTTAGTAAAAATGGGCTCCATCCAGATCCTCATAAAATTCTGCATTACTTCAAAGGAGGTTAGGTGATATTGTTAGTTAATAAGTGAAAACTACATTTACGAATCAAAAATTGAAAAGCCCATGAAAAGTCGTTTACACCCAACGTGACCCTGTTTGAAAGTATGGTCGACCATACACGACATAATGAGAAAATAAGAACGATGACTATAGTAAATTTAAATTCAACGTTCCTAAAATTAGATTACGGAGAACATTTTCCATTGTAGAACTGTACGTGCACACACACGTGCACACACACGTGCACACACACACACACACACACACACACACACACACACGTTAGATTAAGTGTATACATAATAAACGGATGTAAAATGTTCAATGATTGGGTAGATCCAGCCAATCAGAACAGAGGTGAGTATTAATCTTTTTTTACCGCCAAATTACAAGGTTGTTCGAACTCCTATATAAACATTTTCCCGCGAGAAATCACTCAGTTGCGGCTTTAATACTCAAGGGACAGACACGAATCTATGCAAGACAAACCTTCGCCCAACTCACTTACTCTTACTAAGACTTTGTCAACCACCAATTAGCACAAATAAACTTTGTCTAATCTATTAATATGAAAACATTTGACATGTAAGCTACCATGGCTAATGGGAGGCAACTTCTGCATAACTAACCATTTTCGCATGCAACTCAACCTAAATGTAAATATTTGTTGAATATATATTACCTTTTGTTTCATGTCACAAATTGAATGCGTTGTTCAACTTATTTCTTCTCATTTCTTGTCTAAGGTCAAGAGTTTTGATCTTCATAAATTAAATAATAGGGAAAGCGGTTTTATTTGGAAAGTACATCTGGAGGTGGTCTTGAGCCAGCTTTATCTCCAGAGAGAGAAAATTACCAAATATGTTCTGCGCCCCAACACCAACATTTTTAAGATTACTGAGTACTTAAAAATTGTATAAAAAAGCGTTCGCCCGTCACTTTCTTAAATTATGTTTTTTTCTTAAAACAATAATAAAAGTGTCAACACTTCGTCAAGTGATTTTGTAGTGGACCGGAGCGGTGTGTGAATGTGAGAAGAAGAGAAGATGAGTTATCTCTAGGTTATGGCTTCCGCTGGCCGGTCCAGCTACATAAAAATGTTGGACTTTAATGGAGTCCAAAGAAAGCAAAAGAAAACAAACGAGACCGATATACATGTATGCGAACAAATATATATTATTAACAAACGGGTTAAAACACGAATTACAATACATTGCATTGAAGACATGAATAAAATGTTACAGTGTCTGTATGGAAAGTGGTGTGTGTGTTGTTTTTAGTTGAATGTCAGTACGGGGTGAATTTTGTTTTAGCGTGTTCCCAGAATATGGGAAACGCTGGTTGTGTTTAAGAGTTCACATATTGGAAATTTTTAGAGAAAGTTTTTTGTACCTCGCCCCACGCGCGAGGCCCCGGCCTGCGGCCGAAATCGAGATAGTTCTCGCACGTGCGCGTAAGCAGAGAAAAGAGAGAGAGAGAGAGAGAGGCGAAAGTTCAGCCAGTATTTATACACCCGGGAGAGAGAGACCCCTGGTGAAGGGTTAAGGAAATGAAGGGGAGCTAACTGCGACAATTTACTAGGTGTTGACAAGGACTTAATCGTGCTACTGTTTGTTGTAAAAAGCCATTTCTCAGTTATTTAAACTTAAAGTACATAATATTTCCATCAAATCAGATTAATTATACTTTAAATTAGCTAATATTCCTCAAATAATGTTACAGAAAAGTATATTTTATTTTTGGAATATTTTTAAAACCGAGACTTTTTGTTTACAAATGTGTCAAAATGGCTGAATTTAAACGATTTCTGAAAGCGAACAAAAAGTTGAGATTCTACTCAATATAATTTCTATTTGAAATACACCAGAGTATTTAATTTATTGGAAATTAGCTTTTAATTAAAGCTAAAAAGAAAGCTTAGAGAATGATTTTTCAAACCAAGGTATCGAAACAGAGTGGAGGTGCCTATAAGAAAATAAAGAAAGACTAGAAAGGTAATCATTCCGCAATTAATCAATCAATAATATTGTGTGGAAAAAAGAGGGGGTTGTCTTGGCGCATGGGACAGCAGTCGGTCGGTAGACCCTGTAGCATATCGTGGCAAATAAGGCGTATCTCACAAAACTATAGCCTTGTGCCCGGATGTAGTGGCAAGGCGGGGTGGGGACGGTCAGTGTTTATAAAAAAGGCTTTCCCTCCTTCACTTGCTGGCAGTTTTGAGTGTGACTACTGTCGAACTCTCTGCTTTAGCAGAGAAGAACTCGGACGAGGCTTTGCCGCAGGGCAGAGCCCGTTTATACGTGTTCTAATGGGTATATTTTTGGCCGAGCCTACGGGCTCGGAGAGCCCACATTAAACCGGCCTTGTGCCACATGCGACCCGTGTGTGCGTGTGTGTGGGGGGGTTGTTAAATATCGGCAGTTTTGAGTTCTTAGCTAAATTAGCACGTGTCCGTTGTCAAACTAATCTACATTTGTTACCAAAAGGAACATATGTTACTAAGCCGTTACTGAGAAAAGAAATAGGCCGTCACCAACCAATGTTATCAGGACGGTGACTATTCCTCCGAGCTTCTCTGCTAGGTAGCTACAATTATAATTCATTTCAATTATTATTAATCCTTGACAGGTGTTGAGGTCGTGAAACCGAGGCGGTATTTTCGCAAAACACTGCCGTGGAACCGACTTCATTGCTTCTTCTGACCTTGGCACCCCTCCACTCTTCGTCGAGAAGAAACGCAACTTACTCGACAATTGATACGTTAAAATAAAATTTATTAAAAAAAAAAGACTCATTCAAACCAAAAGAACGAAAGTTAAACTTAAAAAAAAAATCTTTATTATTTTTTACAAGACTGTGTGAATAGGATTTTATTTTTTTTAAGTGTTCCACTTCAAAAATTTAATTATGAAATTTAAAAAAAAAAAATGATATTTTAAAAATAGTCCTTGAAGATGGCATCTGTTATGGTCTTTTTTTAATAGGTCAATTTAAAAAATAAAATGACAAACTGTCCAACAATATGGATTATTGTTTGCCGGTGATGAATTCTTTTAAGAATTAGGAAAACAGAGTTACCTGCCCTTTTTTTATTTCTTCGCTGTGTATTTGTCAAGTTCAGCGATCTCCTTGAATGATATTTTTGGGTTCGGTCCTAAACAGTCGATACAATCAAGAATGGCCCTCAGATGTTTAACTTCTCGTATCTGCCGTCGAGTTCTACCTGGATCACGAATTCCTTATCGACAAATGTCTGCTTATTACCCCATAAATAACGATCTTTTCGGGCTCAGTGATGAACAGAAACAGGTAACTTTGGACTTTGGAGGGAGAGTAGGGCGAATATTTTCTTTTTGCACCTGAATAAAACCTGACAAAATTTGAAAAAAAACCCCAAAAAAAACCCCGATTTAATTTATTATTCTCCTTTGTCAATAAATTTTTATTATCTTTTCTTTATTTTATTTTATTTTGACGTTTGAAATCCGCATTTTCTTTATGTAACATTAACTAACAAGTACACGTGTTAAGTACAAAAATAAAAATATCTTCTTTCTTTCTCTACACAATATTTTTTTAGTAGTAAGGAGGACATTAATTCCATAGTTATTTAAAAAACAACTTTTTGTCCTTTGTATAAACTTCTGTTTATGTATTTTGTAAAATAACATCTTTATGCGTCGTCGATTAAAATCTGTTACAGTTACTGTTTTTATTTTATTTGACCTTTTTGTGTGAAAATTACGTAAAAAAAAAAAATGTTGTCCAATGTTAAAAAAATCAACTTTCTATTTTGTCGAAATATTTCGGACAGTAATAATTAGTAATTTTTATCTTTGAAATATTTTTAAAAACATTTTAAAAAATCTGTTCTTTTATCTTAAAATGTCAAAAGTTCACTTATTTTTAAATTTAAATGGCTAAAAAAATGTTTTAAATATTTTTATTTTAAAAGCAAAAAGGATTTTTTCGTGTCTGGATTGTTGCTAGGGAAATTAATGAGAACAAAGTTCTTTTCTCGGTTAAAAATCCATTTAAAACTTTCTCAATGCTATTTTATTTTTGTTTACATTTCGAACGAATGTCCCCATCTTTGTTATAACTCCTGCTGTTGTTCAATCCAGCCAGACCTTTTCATTTTTTCTGATGTGTCTCGATCCGATTAATCTAAAGGGAATTTCGAACGGGACACTTGATGTAATTTACTTGATGTCCCTAGAGAGACTTGAACAGTCGAATGAGAACAATCTCTACACCCAGTTCTTATTTAGTACTACTCAGATATTGTTCGCCCTGTTTCCACTTAGTGAATTAGTACTACATGGCCTAGGGATTGAACTCACAATTACTGACATCAAATTCATGAACGTGTAGTGCAGACTCTAAATATATCTTTATCTATAATTATGAACTATATCTATGAAAATTTAAAATTTCATTGAAATATGTTGGAAAATTTTCATCTGAAATCAAGAAATAAAAACTAAGTAAAATGGTCAAATTATAGGAAAAAGAAGGTATTGATTTCAGAGATCCTTGACAAAATCCCAAAACAGAATCTGCAATATTTTCGGTCCTGACCTGGCATCTCAGTTTAAATCAGTTTCCCATTACTGTAACATACCTTCCATGTGCCTTTTCTATAAATATTTTCATAACAATTGTTCTGATGTGTTTTCTTTGGCAGTTAATTTTGGGGATATTTTCTTTTTTAAGTTGTTGTTTTTATTCCCCAACCCCCACAGACAAATTGTACATGTGGGGACTAGTTAGGACTTTGTAGAAACATTGTGGCATTATGGTGACTGTAGTAAGGATAAGTTAGAATGTGTTGTTTTAGTGTAAGGAATATTGTAGTTAATTTGCGTTAGTAATTGTGGCTAGCGAAGTTAAATATAGAACAATTGAAGACCAACCTTCACCATCTCCTTTTTGACCTTGTGCCACATTTCTTGTATTTCAAGAATAAATATCGCTTTCCTCTTTGGAAGCTTGACCTCATGAATTTAAGAATAGTACTAGATTAGTAGTTAAGTCTCATCATTTTACCATTGAATTTACTATAGATATAGCAGTAAGTTCTATTCTAATAGTTTTTCTTTTTGTATTTCTCACATAGGGAACTCTCTTCCACTTTTTTGCTTTCCTGTCTACTCAGACAGTTATGTGCCAGTTGCTATCGAAGGGTATAGAACCCGGTCTGTCCTGTTATTTACCCATAGCTTGTGGGGAGAAGAAGAGGATTCATACCTTTCCCAAAGGTATTAGTACGTAAGTGAATGTAATGGATTTGACTGGAATTCGAACTCGGCTCTCCAACTCCTCAATCCGAGCTGCTGACAATCTATAAATATAAGTGCAGCGTCAATCTGTCTTCTTGAATCCTGTCCTTTTTATTGTCCTTTCTCCTCAGTAATGTTTTCTCAGTTTCATTCACACTCAGTAACCCCTTTGCATTTTAGTGGCTTTATCACCTTTCTTGGGGGTGAAATGATTTAAAAAAAATAAAGATGATACCAAGAGGACAAGTGTTAATATGTGAAAGAAGTGAAATTCTTTTAATAAATGTTTTGTTGGAAAATATTGCCTAGTTTATTTAAAACAACACATTCTAACTTATCCTTACTACAGTCGCCATAATGCCACATGTCTCTACAAAGTCCTAACTAGTCCCCACATGTACAATTTGTCTGTTGGGGTTGGGGTTAGGGAATAAAAACATCAAATTAAAACTTAGTTTATTTTTGAAGGTTTGCTGATAAATAACTTTTGATGTCTGAAAGAAACTTATTTTTCTTACCTTTTTTGAAAGTTTGATATTTTTCTTTCTCAAGCTCAGAGAAGCTGTTTTCCAGTTTGCCCAGAAAGAACTTGCACCAAAGGCTAAAGAAATTGACCATAATAATAACTTTTCTGGCTTGAGGGTAAGTTTATAAGAAATACTAACACCATTATTATTATTGTTGTGAGTTCCATCCTCATTGAAGGCTCATGACATTTTTGTGGTCTTGTGTTGTAAAATTATTAAATTTTTGTTGTTGTTGTTTAACAGTGATTTTCACCCTGGACAAGATCTGGGAGCCTTGAGGGAGAGGGTTACAGTTGTTGTCCGTGTTAAGACACAAAGCCTGTCAATCTTTAATGATATAATAATAATTTTGTCTTTATCACTTTTGATAAAAGTTATCTCAAAGGAGTCGTATCATTAGAGTTTTAACTCTTTAAGCTTTGATATATAATATGAATTTTTCTTTTTTTTTCTTTGTTTCTTAAGATAAATTCTTTTTTTTTTCTGCTTGATTTGGTTACTTTCATGCAGTTTGGGAAGAATTTGTTGATGATGGGTCAGTGTTAAAAATTGGTCAGAAACATTTATTAAGATTATCTATTATTCTGTGTTTCATATTTTGTTTCTATTTATTTATAGGATTTCTTTTTAAAGTGCGGAGAGATGGGATTACTTGGAATAACTGCTCCTAGTAAGTTGAATGCTGGATTTCTTTTCTTTTTTCTTTTTGGCTATATATTCCTCGGAAGAATGACTGTAAAACTGTCTTTTATTTATTACTCATAACCACTAATCAAAGTGGAATGAATCTCTTGCTGCTACATGTTCTTTGAGAAATATTAAGTATTTTAATTTGCATCCTTAATGACATTTTTGTGTGTGGAATTTTTTTTTTTTTTAAGCATTTCACCCCAAGCAAGGTGGGAAGCCACTAGCACACAAGGGGTTACAAAGGATTTGGAGTGAGAGCAGATAGGAGTGATAGAGGAAAGGATGAGGAGAAGGATAGTGGATAGATCAAGGCAACTGGAGATGTCGATTGACGTTACATTTGAATAGTTGGAGAATATAGCTATCAGGGAAACAGGAAAAGGGAAGGGAGTTCCACAAGCGAGAGGTGCGAGATATGAAGCTGTTGGTGTTGAAGAGACGGCTACATTTAACAATTTCATCAGTGAAAGGGTGAGAGCTGGATGCCAGCCTCGTAGGACGCTTGAATTTATGAAGTCTGGGAACCAGCGAAAGCAGCTCATCGGAGAAATTACCATGAAAGTATCTGTAAAAAAGACAGACAGAGGCGACGACACTTCTGTGAGAGAGCGACTGCAGCCGAGATGCCAGATCAGGGCCAATTACATTACATATCCATCTCTGGATCTTATCAAGAACCCCGAGACAAACAGGAGAAGCTCCAGACCTTATATGGCAGCAATACTCCATGCAAGGGCAAATGGTTGATTTGTAGATTTACAAAAAAGGTTTAAACTTAAAACTCTTATATTGTTTGGAAGCATTAAAACCTCTTTGGATAGATCTGGAACTACTCTTTATTCATTTTAAAACCAACATTCAAATGTAAATCTAATTTTTATTTTATTTATTCATGATTGAATTTTCTCTACACCTTTTGTACTTAAAGCTCCCGAATGGTGTGTATTTGCTTGGATTATATATAGGCAGTGTTATGATTAGTTGAATTCATTGCATTCACTATTGCACATATACCCTTGGGAAAGGTATGAATTCATCTCTTCTTGGCTATGGGTTAAATAGCAGAGTAGACTGGGCTCTCTAGCCTTCTTTGATAACCAGTATAGGTGAACAACCCTGAATTCAAAACTCAGCCACTTAAACACCTGAAGTTGTGTGAAGATGGTTAGATATGGGGTGCAGATATTGTTTGTAAAACAAAAAAGCCTGACAGATTTCAACAACTTCAATTGAAGATTGATTATCCATAATGTTATTGGTACCGACGAACACGTGGCCCAGGGAAAGTGTAACCAAAATAAAAAAATGCAGGTGTGTCTGAAGTGAGTTGACGGTAATGGTGGGTTGTGGTTCATAAGTGTTTCAGAAAGGAATATCAATGGCTTTGTTAAAATTCATGACTTGAATGACGCGGGATGCGCATGCCAAGTCCCATGGCGCGGGATGCGCATGCTAAGTTCAAATTCTGGTATGGTCTGCTGCGTTAGCCTTCTCTTGTTCAGCTGTAAGCTAAATAGCAGAGTAGACTTGGATATCTAGACTTGTATGGTAAGCATTATAGAAAGGCAATTTTAAATTCAGAACTGTAGAGAAGAAAATGAGAAATCATTCTACTGTCTTTACTAAGAAATCATGGCAGTTTACAGATTGTAGTTATTGTAAGAGTAAACAGAGCTGAGGACAACAGTAAAAGTGCTAAGATTTATTCTACTAAATGAAACTCGGCTACTAAATGAAAATAGGAGTTACAAGTTAAATAGCCAACTTGGGCGAGTTCATTGCTTGTACATAGTGAACAGAGGATACTACCGCACAGATAATAAAGAAAAGGAATCTGTGGAGAGACACGATTGCTGACCCACTGAAAGGACACGGCATTAAAAATAATCCGTCACATGTAAGGGGGTTAGAAAGCCGCACAATATTAAAATTAGCATTTAAACATAATTGTGTTTTCCAGCTGAATTAAAATTTAGAGTACAAAACTTATGTTTCAATATACTATAAGGCATGTACTCTAGATTTTTTTACTAACTTTTTTTTTTTTTTTTTTTACTGTACTCTAAATTTTTTTACTCTAAGTTTTTTTTAATTTTTTTTTTTAGACAAATTGTCAGTTGCGTTAAACATGAAACAGACTGTCACCACTGGGTGTTGACCTCAATGTCCACTTTTATATTTACATATGGTCTATCCCTGATATTGTGCACTTTAACCCATAAAATATAACATATCTTAAAACTATATTTTTATCATATATATATATATATATATATATATATATATAAAAATTATGACAAATTGTAATAAAATTTTTGTGATGTCTTTCATCTGTTAGGATTTCATCATACTTTTTTCCAGTTTATCATACTATTTTTCTAAATGCTATTTGTTAATATATAAAATTATATACAGTTATATCCCATATATATATATATATATATATATATATATATATATATATATATATATAAGGAGGCACGGTGGAGTAATGGATAGCGGCTTGGATTGAGGGATCATTATATTCACTTACATGCTAATACTCTTGGGAAAGGTATGAATACTCAACTTCTCCCTCCAGTTATGGGTAAATAGCAGGACAGACTGGATTCTATAGCCTTGGATAACAACTGGTCTAGGAGAAGGACAACTCTGAATTCAAAACCTGCGGAGGGTCGTTTGGGGATCTTGTGGCATGTAGTGCACCAGGTCTCTGTATTCGGCCCTTCAAAAAGTGTGGATGGTTCTGCACAAAGCCTTCACCACTATAATCATGTGCTGGTGTCGGGCTGTCGGTTTCTAGAAACTGATCTGCTTGACCCTCATATGTCAAATTTTATGGGAGAGTCGAGTGTGTATATATATATATATATATATATATATATATATATATATATATATATATATATGTGTGTCTGTGTGTACTCTTGATACAGTTCAAAAGGGCTTGTGGATGATGTATTATTTTACATCCTACAACCCTTTTCTCATAGACAAAATGTTTCAACAAGCCTCTTGCTGCTCTGTCGCTATTTCCATGGCATGTGTTCTGATGAGCTACATTCCTTGGTTACACCTGCCCTGGTTTTTGCAGCTGGGAGCCACTATGTCACACCCACAAGAGTGAATCATCCCCATTCCCTTTGTATTCCATTAGTAAGGAGCAAGTCTCACTTGGACAGATTTTTCCTAAGAACTGCTACTTTGTGCAACAGACTCCCTGCAGGATATGTTCACAATCACTATAATCTTGTCGTCTTCAAGTCTAGGCTTAACTGTTATCTTTCTTGCATAGTCCCCAAGAACTTCTTTTCTTATGCTAATACAAACTTCACACAGTAACCATTTACCTTGAGTGGCTTTTGGGCCTTGTATTGTGTAAACATTAGTATAATATATATTTTTTAAAAAGTCTCACCAATGCAAAATGTTTGTAAAACCTGGTGTAGCCTTTAAATGCATTTTATTAAATTTAGCAAAAATAAAATTAGTTTAAATAAAATATTGATATTTGTTCATTTGATAACTTATTATCATCATCAGCTATTTTGTTCAGAAAAAAAGGTAAAAGAATTTTTATTTTATTAAAGAATACTTATGTCACTCCCCCTCCCCATTTGGTTTGTCACTCACCATTGATAGATTTGTTGAGTGGAGATGGCTGTGATGTTATTTGTTTCTTTTTAGGTGAGTATGGTGGTTCTGAAGGCCTCTACCTTGATCACTGCCTTATTATGGAGGAGATGTCGAGAGCATCAGGTGCAATAGCCCTCAGCTACGGAGCCCATTCTAATCTTTGTGTCAACCAGATTGTGCGGCATGGAACGGAAGAACACAAGAAAAAATATCTTCCAAAGGTGACAACATTTAACGTTTTCTGCAGATGAAAAAGCAGACATCAAAGAGTGAAAAAATGTGTGTATGCATTTTTTTTTTAATCAGATTTACCCCAAGCAAGGCAATAAATCCACTAAGACGTAAGTGGTTATGGATGGGAAAGAATTAGAAAGTAGAAACATTAGTAAGGAGCGAGAATAATAGAAGAGTAATCAGGAAGACAGTAGATGACAACTGACATTGCATTTTTGAAGATCAAAGTTGACTGGAAAGCATGGAAGGGAGTTTCACAAGGGAGATCTGCAAGAAAAAACTTAACGTAAAACTTACAGTTACATTTAGCCAACTCAACTGCAGATTGATGAGACCTAGCTGCCAATCTAGTACTGCACTTAAATTCATAAATTCTACACACTATAGCGAGGAGGTCATCTGAACAATTACTATGAAAGCATCTGTAGAAAATGCACAGCGAGGCTAAATTACAATAGTAGAAAAGTGACTGAATCTGAGACATCAGATCAAGACCAATAATATTGCTGATTCTTCTTTGGATTTTATCAAGGAGCTTTAGATAAATAACAGAAAGACTGGACCATACGTGGCAGCAATATTCTAAAAATAAACAAATGGTAGACTTATAGATATGCAGGATAGACTCTGGAGAGAAAAATCTAAAGAGTCTATCTTACATATCTATAAGTCTACAATTTGTTTATTTTTAGAATATTGCTGCCACATATGGTCCAGTCTTTCTGCTATTTATCTAAAGCTCCTTGATAAAATCCAAAGAAGAATCAGCAATATTATTGGTCTTGATCTAGTGTCTCAGATTTCTAGAGAGAAAAATCATCTAGCATGCATGACACAACCAACTTTCTTAGCAGCTGACCTAGCAATGGATTCAATATAGTCTTTCCGCTTCATGTCAGATGAGGACGTTAGCCTAAGAAGGTGCAGTGAGTCACTCTCCTGATGGAAGGCAGAAAGGGGTCTCTCAGATGATTAATAGCAATTTTGTTTTTTTTTGGGGGGGGTGTGTTAAAATTAACAGGCCATTCTTTGCTACAGTTAACAACTGACTGTAGGTCGTTTTTGAGAGCAGCTGCCAACTTCGACCCTATCAAACTAAGCAGACTTATGACTGAGACAGGAGTAAATGGTTGTGTCATCAGCATAGATACCAAGTTGAGAGCTGATGGCATCCGGAAGGTCGTTAATGAAAATTAAAAACAAAGAAGGACCAAGGATAGATCCCCGGGGGACACCTGCATTAGTAAGAAAGGATCTAAAAGAGCAACCGCTCAGGACAACGTTTATTTCGAATTTATAAATTCAATTTGACTGTTAAACACGTATTGTGTTATGTCAATTATAGATGAAACCATGTAAGAAATTTAAAAAAATGTAGCCAAGAGGGTTAAGGCATTGGTTAGTAAATTTAGTGACATACTAATTGTGACTTCAATCTCTGGGCCAGGTAGTATGTATATAGTAGTAGAAACAGGACTAGCAATAATTGAAAGATTATCCATGGTGCAATATCCCTAGACACTGAGATGTGAATGAGAACACTTCACCTCCATAGATTGCATAAAGTGTTCAGTTCAAAATTTAATGAATTTTTACCCAGGTTGATAAACACCAGAAGAAAGCCAGATGTCACAATGGCTGAAACGTTATCAAAACAACAAGGATGAGGACATTAGTCTGACTGTAAATAATAGATAGTCAAACAAATGAAATAAGTTTTAAGTAATGACTCAAACCACTCGTTATCTGTTGGGTTGTCCACCTACATTCGGATTATACAGAATTCAAGGTAATTTCAATATTGAAATGAAATGAAGAGTTCTTTTGAGATAAGAGCCAGTGACCCTCCTTGAATCTATGATATGGGGCACCCCCCACTCTACTACATCTCAACTTTCATAAGGTAGTATTCATATAAAAGGAAAATTTTACTGTAACCTAATTATGCGTAATAATGGATCATATTCAGTATAGGTGAACAATTCAACTAGAAAAACTGAAAATAAATACAATGTATCTAAATACAAATTAGAGACCCGTCATAATAGATCATTTCATCTTAAGTATATTGTTTTGCGGCAATTTTTAATATCAACTTGAGATTTTTCTTGTTAAGAAGTTGAATAATTTTAACACTTTCAACATTATGGTTAAAAAATAGTGAATTTTACATGGTGCTTTTTCAAGACTTTAGCATGAATAAAAGAAATTCATAGATTTGGATGGAAAAAAAGACTCTAGAATGACGTCAGAAGCTACAAAAATTTATCATCCTTTAATAATCAGTTTTGCTTAGTTTAATTTGTAATATACATAAATGTGGGTGAAAAAAAGCAAATGTTGATAAGATAGCATGAGTCACAAAGTTGAAGGACCAAGTTTAAATTTCTTACATGGTTTCATCCATAATTGACATAACACAATACGTGTTTAACAGTCAAATTGAATTTATAAATTCGAAATAAACGTTGTCCTGAACGGTTGCTCTTTTAGATCCTTTCTTACTAATGCAGGTGTCCCCCAGGTATCTATCCTTGGTCCTTTGTTGGGGGTGAGTTTCAGGATTAGTACACACGAACCCTATTTGAGAGATTAATCGTCAAATACCAAACAGTACTAGGCTCTTTAGCTTTGGGTCTATTCTGAATGAAAAAAAAAAAAAAAACACAAAAAAAAATGATTTTTCCCAGGAAATTGGGGATGGGGGGTAATTCACAGATTTTAAAGAGAGCAAGACTAGGACGAGACGTGACTGCCTACATATTGAAGGGATATGGCATTTAAAAAATTATTTCAGTCTATTTGTTGGCCATGAGTAAAAGGGAGAATGGCTGAATTTAAGAATTACATGATTTTTTTTTTTTTATAAGCAACTTAGGATTTTGATTTAAATATTTGTACAAGAATTAGTATTTGAGTTGTTTAAATGGTTGCTTAAATTTTTTCTAAAAAATAGAAATGAAAAACATTTCACAGGTAGAATTCTTGAATGCAATATAAAATAATGTCTTTATTATCTCCCTTTGCTTTGATTCTATGATTATCTCCCTTTGCTTTGATTCTTTTTTTGTAGTAGCTTGATCCTTTAACATTCAACCTGCCTCATAAATATTGTCTCTCAGTGTTCAACTCACCACATGCATATGCTGCCATAATATATGACAACATCATTGCAAATAAAGCAGGAAGTCATGCAAATAATAAGACTTTGACCACAAACAATGAGACATTGGGAGCTGATATTTCTGGGACAGGTTTGACTGTGTTAAATACTAAAGTATTAAGCCATGCTGACATCATTAGTGGATTACTTAAGATTTAATCAAATTTGAGTACAAGTCTACAACAGATTATAATATTATTTACATTGTTTGAACTATCGTCCTCATCTTTGTTGCTATATTTATCACAATGTTTCGGCCGTTGTGCGCTCCGGCCTTCTTCAAGTGGTTGGAATGTCAAACTGAACCCTTTATTTCATTCGCTGGGTTAGACTGTTCTATTTCCACATGCCATGTCTAATCTACAAACAGGAAAAAGAAATAATCATAATAAAACAAAAAAAAAATATATCTTTCTCAGAAGCACGAAAAGAAGTTAAAAATAACATAAAAGAAAACACCTACACCTCCATGGTACAAAAAGCAAATAAAATAAACAATGAAGATAAAATAAAAGATCCAACTGAAATAACAAATTTATATAAGGAATTAAAAGCTTTCCTTGAAGAATTAAAAACCTTCTTAACCGAACTCAAATCAAAATCAAAATAAAACTCAACAACCCAAATATTTAACAAATCATAAGCGACAAAATATTACTTTTATTAGTCTTTCAAGTAGACAGGCAGGCACAATTTATTTATTTTTATATTTTTAAAATAAAAATCCACCCAGTACATTCTTATTCCAGCCGCCTCTTTTATTAAATATTCAGGAAATTTCCCCCCTCCCCTTAATTTACTCTGTAAGCATTCTAGGACGGTGTTTCATTACGGAAAATTATAAAAAAAAAAAAAATTCTAGCCCCTCAAACAGCCCGTCTATTTAAAACTCACTCGCTGAAATAGCCATCTATGCTTGGTAACAGTCCATGACAGGATTACAATGATTGTAAAAATGATTCCTCCTTAGTGTTGATGTTTAGATGGTCTGCTTAATAAAAGAAAGACTAATTCAATTTACTTTTTATTCCAGAGGGAAACTAATAAAATAAATAACTTACAAATGTCACTTTTAAAATCTTTATTCTTAACAAAAAAATGCCATTATTCATTTTACATTTTCAGTGACATTGGCCATATTCACGTTTACAGTAACTTCTAGATAAAATATTTAAAATATAATGCGTGTGTGTGTCATCAAATTTAGGAACAAACATACTAAATATATTCAATAAATAAAAAAAAAAAAAGAGCAATACTTTTAAAAATTGGTATGACATGTGAAAATGCAATATTTGAAAAATGATGAAACTGACAGAGTACAAAAATGAAAACTCTTTGATAATAGCTAACGACAGCTGAAAGTATCTCATCAGATAAATTATATTTGCATTTCCACTGGAAGCCAGAAAAAAAAGTCTGAAATATACAAAAAACAAAAACAATCTGAAATATATGTAAAAAAAAAATATATGTAAATAAAAAAAACAAAAAAACTTAATGAACATTTGTTGGTCATTAATCAAACTTGCATACAACACACACACACACACACAAGAGTATTTTAAAATAAAATAGATATCATTTGTTTTTGAAAATATACTATGAAATGTAGAAAATAAATTATTCAGTGAAATTGTTTTTGCAAAGTACACAAATATTTTTCCTTTCATGGCATTAATAATGAAAGAAAACTTACACTGAAAGATTTCAAACTGTAATTATTGCTAAAGATAGATCTATATAGCAGAAAACATGGTGACATTATTTCTATCTGAAACAAAATATTTTATGTTAAAACTTTCCTGGGAGTTAAAAAAAAGAAATGCTTACTAAATTCGACAAATCTACATGAAAGTGTTTGGCCGTGTATAGCAAAGAAACAAAGTAACTCTTCCCGTTTATACACATACATGCATGTTTAATAGTATTGTGACGAGGTGTCGTAGAAGGCAAGAGGGGGAGACACCCCCACCCTCTCTTTGCAACCCATCGGCCACGAAAGCTAAGGTCAGTCGTGCGGCGACCGTTGGGGGAGGGGAAAGGAAGCGGTAAAAGTTATCATATCCTCTCCATACAAACCCTAGGCGAACGAGGAGAGAGAAACAAATCCCCACTCGCTCTGTGCGAATAGTGTGCAAGCAGTTGGATTAGTGTGTATGGTGGTCAGCCGAGAAGAGGAAGAATATTGGCGCCAAAAAGCGACCCACGTGGGGCAAATCGTGGAAGTTAAAAGTTAGTTATGAGCTGATGTTCGCCGAGGCAGGGTCGAAGATATCATAACTTCGAGGCACATCCAGAAGACTCGTAAGAAGACTCGCCGAAAAGTAGACAAATCCCCTTCAGTAAAGGGAATAAGATAAGTACTGCCATTTCCGAAATTATATCCTATGCAAAGGTTAACGGGCCTTAGAAAAGAAAAAGAGAAGGAAAAATAGAACAAACGAAACCCTCGTGACTCGATTTATTTTCCAAGAAAAAGAAAAGAAAAAGAAAGGACCCTATAGATATATATATATAAAAAAGGAAGAAAAGGGATAAGAGACGCTAGCCTTGGCCAGGCTCTATAAACTTTCTGACAGAAAGAGAAAGACATTTTTTTTATTATAGTTACGATTGTGTTGCTCTTTTATTCATGTTGTATGTTGTGTTGATAAATGTTTGTCATTGTGTAAATATATGTATGAATATGTACATGCGTTGTTTTGCTTTGATCATTTGATGTCCATCAGGGTTGTTGCCTTGTCCCCCACCCCCGAGCCAACCAGGATCGAGAAAATCCCGTCATCCAACTTTGGATAATTACCAACCTATAAGTTCACCTCCGGACAGACAAAAAAAAACGGGAGACGGAGAAAAGTTTGGTGGTATATGAACCAACGTAGTGGTCCTCCCTGCCACTTCACTGATTTGTAAGAAGCCCTCGCCGCTTAGTAAACTCAGTGCAACATCACAGTATGGGCATAATGTGGTGGGGATTATTCTGCTGGAACAACACATTGCTTTCCTATTGCAGGGATAATAGCAGGATGAGATGAACAACATTCTGTATACATATGACACTGTTTATTTTCATCAACACAAAAGTTGTAATTTATAGCACCTGATATCATAATGCCAGGGATTTGTGTCATTGATGAATACCATGGATAGATATTGTTTGTTAGGTTCTCTCTTGCACATATAAATGACCATTACTTGAATGAAATCAGAACCTACTACTATCACTCAACATTATTTGATCTTCAAGGTAGCCCTCACATGATACTACAGGAGACAGTGTTGTGGCATAAACTTGGTTTGAAGCACGTGTGCCTGAAGTTCAATTGGTCCATGTTGATGCTCCTGGGATTATATTTACTCTGATCTGGACATTCTGCAGTCAACTGCTGCTGCTGCCTTTAGAATGTGTCAGTTTTGGTGAGCGTTTTAACTCCATGGCCATCCAGAACCTGGTTTACAGGTGTAGGAATGTTTATTTGATGACTTGCCAACACTGAGGCGCCTTCAATGCATCATGTCTAATATGTGCAGCAATGCTCTCATATGATGTGGCAGACATGATGAGGCAGAACCTGGGACGAGCACAACTGGTTGCGACTTGCCTTTTCCCCGCCAAAAAAGAGCCCGTATTTGCTTAGCATGTAAGGCTACTGCAGTTGAAATGAAGGAGAAAAAAAAGCACTTACCGCTCTGCCGTAATCCGTCCTCGGCCAGATAACGTAAAGGAATAAGGAGGGACTTGCATTGCATTTTTATGCAATGAATATGCAATGCTTATGGGACAGAGACGCAATGAATTATGGGATCGCATGAAGACATAAGGGATGATGGGTATATGGACAGATATAAAAGAAACTAGTTTTTCCCAGTGGGCATGCTTGGAGCGACGTTCATGGCTGGCGACTAGAAAAGTCTGTTAGTGCGATTTTGAGACAGTACTCAAGAAGGAACGACTCTAGGTTGGAATACCAGTTGGGAGAGCTTGAATTTACTCATTGGTTGCTGTTTTCTTTTTATTTCACCACATATGACCAACCATATTCTCAAAGACCCACAATCTGACAACACACAAAAAAATCTAAATGAACAGAAGCTGTGTAAGTGTGTCTTCATGGCATAACATCTACATTCGTTGAACTTGCTCACCCTACTGAAACTTATCACAGCATAGGATAACATCTAAAGCTCAGACACAGATGGTGCACTGATATGTGTGTTGCTATATTGCACAATGACTGAAGAATATTTTATTAGACTATATCCAACTCTTTAGTATATAGATATCATACTCGGATAGAAATTTGTATCATTCTTAAAGGTGTCATTTTATTTTATACTGATTTTGGGAACTAGGTTGGGTCACTAACTTTTCAGTACCCTCTTGTATAGATTTTGTAAATAGAAAATTATAACAAAGAAAAGTTTTCAGAAACCTTATGTTTTTTTTTTTTTTTTCAAAAGATTTTTAGGAAAATTTATGACAAAGTAGGAAATTTTTTTTGTGAGACGAGTTTTGTTATTTAGGACTTCATCAAACTAAAGTGATGTTTATGTTGATGTGATTACACATGTGCATGAAGGAGAGGTGTCGTTGAAATTTTAAATTAAAAAAAATCTTTTATTTTTTTAAATATGTGTTTGTGTATATAGTCCAGCTGATTTCATTTGCTTTCTTTTTTTATGTTTTCATCACTTTTGTTCTTTGGTTTCAAAGAATTAAAATTGATCATGTTAGTTGCAAAAGTTGTAAAATCTTCATAAGATCCTTTTCCAAATAACAAATGCATCTTAGACTTTGTAAAAATTCATGTTTCTTAGATTTAAATTTATTACAAGTTGGATTTGATAATGATTTTCATTCTGTAATATTTTTAGAAAGTTGTTTTTTTTTCTCTCTGTTGTTTATTTAATTTTTGATGTTGCTTTTATTTTAGTTGATATCTGGTGAATTTATTGGAGCGTTGGCCATGAGTGAACCTGGCAGTGGTTCTGATGTGGTTTCCATGAAGACAAAAGCTGTATTTAAAGGTGACTGTTAATAAAATCCATTTTTACATAAATTTTTTTGCATATTCTCCCACACTCAGTAACCCCTTGCATCTTAGTAGCAATCTTACTTACGGTACTTAACAGTGTTAAATATTGCCACACAAATACAGTAGCCCACCAATAGCTAAAATAGTAATTTTTGTTTATCGTCACTGACATTGTCATATCAATATGCATTCAGATATCTTCAATAATATCCTAAATAGTTGCCATAAATTTGGTACTTTTTCTTGGTCTGCAATGAATTTGTCCTGGTTAGTCAGGTTTTCATGCTGAAATATGCTTTTCTGTAGGTAAAATTTTGGATAGTGTGGAGGGCTATGAATTACGAGGAAAAAACATTTTTCTGATTTCTTCTTTCAAAATTTGGGGGGGGGGGGTCTAATGCTCCAGAGAGTCTCATAAGTCGCGAAACACAGTACTACTTGTACATTTCGAGATAGATATTTACAAATACAAGGCCAAATTTGGGGAATAGTAGGGAGAAGATTGTGTAGTGTCAGTCATCGATATTCCTGTTGGCCTGGAAGACTAATATTTGAAATTCCAATTTTTACCCAAGCTCAAATACTATGAGTACTTATAGATAAATATGCAAATCTCCCACATAAATGTATCTAGATGTGGTAATCTGCCTGTCAAGTTACCCAGGGTTTCTCTCTGTCTTGCCAAACATTTCATACTTCTCTCAAAAAGTAAATAAAACCAGCAAAATAGTCTCAGTTTCCACTAATTTTTTTCCTTCTTCACTGAGCATCCTATTTCCTGTTTGAAGTTACCAGAAATTTTGGGTAGCGCTCACTCTCACACGCGCACACTGGAAAGTTCTTGGCTGAAGAACTGCTCAGTAAACCTTGTAACTCATTTCACTTATCTGACATTGATTGATTTCTTTTTTTATGGTTTATCAACCCTTTGCAGGTTATTTAAAGCCAGAAAATATATTTAGAATGCAAGAATTTTTTAAGAGATAATAATGATTTACTGTTACAATTCCTACTAATTAATCCAGAGCTTGGGGGATAAGAGGTAGATACATACCTTTCTCAAGGGTATTTGTGCGTAAGTGAATATAACAAACCTGACTGGAATTGGAACTCAGCTCTCCTATTTCCAATTCTGAACCATTGTCCATTACACCACCCCCACATCCAAGCTTACAACACCAGATATTCAGTTTGATTTCTTTTGTTTTACGTCATATCAACTTCAATGGGTTATTTAATGCCGACAAGATTTTTATTATTGTTAATATTTTTTTTTTTTTTTTTTTAAATGTAATGCTGGTAAAAAAATTTTTTCTTTAAAAATTCATTGCTGGTAATAATTTTTTACAAAAATATGTTACTGGTATTAAAACCTATTTTTACACTTTCATACCATTTTGACCCCAGTTTGGGGCCTGGGAACACTAACAATTAAGAGGTGGTTCCACGCTCCTCAAAACCTCCTGATCCGAGGCCTTGCTGTTGGATGTAGTTTATCGTTTTACCCAGGACGCCTCATTGGTGGGGGTCTTACCCCTCTGCAGAAATGCAGTCAGTGTATTCTGAAGCCCCAGCCAACAGGGCGGCCTGATATTCTCAAGCAGTCATCCATCTAGATACTGACCAGGTTCAATGTTGCTTAATGTTGATAGCTGTATATGGCCATAATCCTCACGCACATGTGAGAGCTGAGGGATTAGTTGATGAAAGTCCTCACGGATGAGTTCACAGCTTTTTCCACATTTTCTGACGTTTCAATGGTCTTTGGTCTCCTAGAGATGGTGGTTTGATAGAAACACTCGGTGGACTTGGACTACTGTGTGTGTCTGAGTTGTCCAACAGGAAGATGTAAAACATTGCCTCAAATCATTATGACAAGTCCTCTGTCGGGCAGGACCTACCTCGTTTCTTGCAAGATTCATCCCTATCATATCTCAATAAAAACAACATGGCAATGTATGTATGAACCTTTTGTGTATTATTTAAAGCTGAACCATATTTTGGATTGTAAGAAGAATTATTTTTTTTTTTTTTGCAATTGAATATTGAATTAAAAAATTTTGGGTTGATGACAATGTTTTTTCAGATATTTTTCCAGAGATTTGTTCTCATATAGAAAAAAAAAATTACATATTTTTTCATATATATATATATATATATATATATATATATATTTAAGTGATTAATCGAGTTTGAAACCTCAACAGAATGCAGAAAGCACTGGACGGCCGTTTCGTCCTATATTTGGGACTCATCAGCAGTGCGCATCTACTACCGAGAATTGAAACCCTGACAGTTAGGTTGTCAAGCAAACACCATACCAACTGTTCCAATGGGCCTCAGTGACAAAGAGGTAGCAAATCAGACTCAATATAGCGCCGCTCACTCACATATTCTGTGGTGGAACTCTACTGAGATTCACTTTAACCATAGGACTGTGTCCCCTGGAGCCATGACTACTATCACCAAGCCGCTCACTCCAGAGCATTAGAAGCCGGTTCAAGCAATGAAATACATTTGAAATTATTAGGAGAATTTGATAATTATATTTAAGTGATTCATCGAGTCTGAAACCTCAACAGAATGCAGAAAGCACTGGACGGCTGTATCTCATTCCCGACTTCACAGAACTCGCCGCCAATCACTGTCTATGGATCAGACTGAGATTTTGGGGAGCCTTTACACTCCACTGCAGTTAGATATCTTCCTGCATGCTAGCCAGATGTGAATGCTAAGAAGGCAGAGAACGAAAGAACAAAAGTCATTTTATGCATATTATCCTCCATGCATCACATCTGGTCTGTGAAGAGTCAGAAATGTTCCTGCCAGAAAAAAATATGCCTCTGGGGACTACCAGAGCCGCTTAAAAGCAGGTCTCTGAAAATAACCAGTGGTAGTTGTGGCCCAGTGGGTGGGTCACCGGTCGTTACGCAGTGAACTGCTGTCACTACCACCATGACCATCGGCAACAAGATGACCTCACCTCTCAACAACCATGCTTGACTAACAACCTCAACTACCCAGGATTGTGATGATAACATCACAACCTCAGCAAACACCAGCCACGAACAGCCGACTATCCAGCTTCAACACCACCCAGCTACAAGCCTTCATCATTGACAACACTGTGACTTCAGCAAATACCAACATGCTAACATCTCAATGTCAACACTTGCATCCTAACCATTGGCAGATTCATTATTTCTCCCTATTCGTAACACTTACATCCTACACATCAGCAAAGTCAGATTCATGATTTCTCCCTACTCGTAACACTTGCATCCTACACATCAGCAAAGTCAGATTCATGATTTCTCCCTACTCGTAACACTCGCATCCTACACATCAGCAAAGTCAAATTCATGATTTCTCCCTACTCGTAACACTCGCATCCTACACATCAGCAAAGTCAGATTCATGATTTCTCCCTACTCGTAACACTCGCATCCTACACATCAGCAAAGTCAGATTCATGATTTCTCCCTGCTCGTAACACTCACATCCTACACATCAGCAAAGTCAGATTCATGATTTCTCCCTACTCGTAACACTTGCATCCTACACATCAGCAAAGTCAGATTCATGATTTCTCCCTACTCGTAACACTTGCATCCTACACATCAGCAAAGTCAGATTCATGATTTCTCTCTACTCGTAACACTTGCATCCTACGCATCAGCAAAGTCAGATTCATGATTTCTCTCTACTCGTAACACTTGCATCCTACACATCAGCAAAGTCAGATTCATGATTTCTCCCTACTCGTAACACTTGCATCCTACACATCAGCAAAGTCAGATTCATGATTTCTCCCGACTCCTAACACTTGCATCCTATACATGTGGGTTATGCCAAAGTGTTGGCGTTGGGTTGCTGAGGTGTTTGTTAATGTTAAGAATCAGGAGAAGTCATTGCCAAGGTGATAGCATTGTCAATGATAAAGGCTTGTAGTTGGGTGGTGTCAAAGCTGGATAGTTGGTCGCTCGTGCCAAGGTTATGAGGTTGAGATGTTATCATGTTGGTATTTGCCATGGTGATAGCATTGTCAATGATGAAGGCTTGTGGCTGGGTGGTGTCAAAGCTGGATAGTTGGTCGCTCGTGCCGCAGTTATGAGGTTGAGATGTTATCATGTTGGTATTTGCCAAGGTGATAGCATTGTCAATGATGAAGGCTTGTGGCTGGGTGGTGTCAAAGCTGGATAGTTGGTCGCTCGTGCCAAGGTTATGAGGTTGAGATGTTATCATTCTGGTATTTGCCAAGGTGATAGCATTGTCAATGATGGAGGCTTGTAGCTGGGTGGTGTCAAAGCTGGATAGTTGGTCGCTCGTGCCAAGGTTATGAGGTTGAGATGTTATCATTCTGGTATTTGCCAAGGTGATAGCATTGTCAATGATGAAGGCTTGTAGCTGGGTGGTGTCAAAGCTGGATAGTTGGTAGCTCGTGCCGAGGTTATGAGGTTGAGATGTTATCATTTTGGTATTTGCCAAGGTGATAGCATTGTCAATGATGAAGGCTTGTAGCTGGGTGGTGTCAAAGCTGGATAGTTGGTCGCTCGTGCCGAGGTTATGAGGTTGAGATGTTATCATGTTGGTATTTGCCAAGGTGATAGCATTGTCAATGATGAAGGCTTGTGGCGGGGTGGTGTCAAAGCTGGATAGTTGGTCGCTCGTGCCGCGGTTATGAGGTTGAGATGTTATCATGTTGGTATTTGCCAAGGTGATAGCATTGTCAATGATGAAGGCTTGTGGCTGGGTGGTGTCAAAGCTGGATAGTTGGTCGCTCGTGCCAAGGTTATGAGGTTGAGATGTTATCATTCTGGTATTTGCCAAGGTGATAGCATTGTCAATGATGAAGGCTTGTAGCTGGGTGGTGTCAAAGCTGGATAGTTGGTAGCTCGTGCCGAGGTTATGAGGTTGAGATGTTATCATTTTGGTATTTGCCAAGGTGATAGCATTGTCAATGATGAAGGCTTGTAGCTGGGTGGTGTCAAAGCTGGATAGTTGGTAGCTCGTGCAGTGGTTATGAGGTTGAGATGTTATCATGTTGGTATTTGCCAAGGTGATAGCATTGTCAATGATGAAGGCTTGTGGCTGGGTGGTGTCAAAGCTGGATAGTTGGTCGCTCGTGCCAAGGTTATGAGGTTGAGATGTTATCATTCTGGTATTTGCCAAGGTGATAGCATTGTCAATGATGAAGGCTTGTAGCTGGGTGGTGTCAAAGCTGGATAGTTGGTAGCTCGTGCCGAGGTTATGAGGTTGAGATGTTATCATTTTGGTATTTGCCAAGGTGATAGCATTGTCAATGATGAAGGCTTGTAGCTGGGTGGTGTCAAAGCTGGATAGTTGGTAGCTCGTGCCGAGGTTATGAGGTTGAGATGTTATCATGTTGGTATTTGCCAAGGTGATAGCATTGTCAATGATGAAGGCTTGTAGCTGGGTGGTGTCAAAGCTGGATAGTTGGTTGCTCGTGCCGAGGTTATGAGGTTGAGATGTTATCATGTTGGTATTTGCCAAGGTGATAGCATTGTCAATGATGAAGGCTTGTAGCTGGGTGGTGTCAAAGCTGGATAGTTGGTTGCTCGTGCCGAGGTTATGAGGTTGAGATGTTATCATGTTGGTATTTGCCAAGGTGATAGCATTGTCAATGATGAAGGCTTGTAGCTGGCTGGTGTCAAAGCTGGATAGTTGGTCGCTCGTGCCGAGGTTATGAGGTTGAGATGTTATCATGTTGGTATTTGCCAAGGTGATAGCATTGTCAATGATGAAGGCTTGTAGCTGGGTGGTGTCAAAGCTGGATAGTTGGTTGCTCGTGCAGAGGTTATGAGGTTGAGATGTTATCATGTTGGTATTTGCCAAGGTGATAGCATTGTCAATGATGAAGGCTTGTAGCTGGGTGGTGTCAAAGCTGGATAGTTGGTTGCTCGTGCAGAGGTTATGAGGTTGAGATGTTATCATGTTGGTATTTGCCAAGGTGATAGCATTGTCAATGATGAAGGCTTGTAGCTGGGTGGTGTCAAAGCTGGATAGTTGGTAGCTCGTACTGAGGTTATGAGGTTGAGATGTTATCATTTTGGTATTTGCCAAGGTGATAGCATTGTCAATGATGAAGGCTTGTGGCTGGGTGGTGTCAAAGCAGGATAGTTGGTCGCTCGTGTCAAGGTTATGAGGTTGAGATGTTATCATTTTGGTATTTGCCAAGGTGATAGCATTGTCAATAATGAAGGCTTGTAGCTGGGTGGTGTCAAAGCTGGATAGTTGGTCGCTCGTGCCGAGGTTATGAGGTTGAGATGTTATCATGTTGGTATTTGCCAAGGTGATAGCATTGTCAATGATGAAGGCTTGTAGCTGGGTGGTGTCAAAGCTGGATAGTTGGTAGCTCGTGCAGTGGTTATGAGGTTGAGATGTTATCATGTTGGTATTTGCCAAGGTGATAGCATTGTCAATGATGAAGGCTTGTGGCTGGGTGGTGTCAAAGCTGGATAGTTGGTAGCTCGTGCCGAGGTTATGAGGTTGAGATGTTATCATTTTGGTATTTGCCAAGGTGATAGCATTGTCAATGATGAAGGCTTGTAGCTGGGTGGTGTCAAAGCTGGATAGTTGGTAGCTCGTGCCGAGGTTATGAGGTTGAGATGTTATCATGTTGGTATTTGCCAAGGTGATAGCATTGTCAATGATGAAGGCTTGTAGCTGGGTGGTGTCAAAGCTGGATAGTTGGTTGCTCGTGCCGAGGTTATGAGGTTGAGATGTTATCATGTTGGTATTTGCCAAGGTGATAGCATTGTCAATGATGAAGGCTTGTAGCTGGGTGGTGTCAAAGCTGGATAGTTGGTAGCTCGTACTGAGGTTATGAGGTTGAGATGTTATCATGTTGGTATTTGCCAAGGTGATAGCATTGTCAATGATGAAGGCTTGTAGCTGGGTGGTGTCAAAGCTGGATAGTTGGTAGCTCGTGCCGAGGTTATGAGGTTGAGATGTTATCATGTTGGTATTTGCCAAGGTGATAGCATTGTCAATGATGAAGGCTTGTGGCTGGGTGGTGTCAAAGCTGGATAGTTGTTCGCTCGTGTCAAGGTTATGAGGTTGAGATGTTATCATTTTGGTATTTGCCAAGGTGATAGCATTGTCAATAATGAAGGCTTGTAGCTGGGTGGTGTCAAAGCTGGATAGTTGGTCGCTCGTGCCGAGGTTATGAGGTTGAGATGTTATCATGTTGGTATTTGCCAAGGTGATAGCATTGTCAATGATGAAGGCTTGTAGCTGGGTGGTGTCAAAGCTGGATAGTTGGTAGCTCGTGCAGTGGTTATGAGGTTGAGATGTTATCATGTTGGTATTTGCCAAGGTGATAGCATTGTCAATGATGAAGGCTTGTGGCTGGGTGGTGTCAAAGCTGGATAGTTGGTCGCTCGTGCCGAGGTTATGAGGTTGAGATGTTATCATTTTGGTATTTGCCAAGGTGATAGCATTGTCAATGATGAAGGCTTGTAGCTGGGTGGTGTCAAAGCTGGATAGTTGGTAGCTCGTGCCGAGGTTATGAGGTTGAGATGTTATCATGTTGGTATTTGCCAAGGTGATAGCATTGTCAATGATGAAGGCTTGTAGCTGGGTGGTGTCAAAGCTGGATAGTTGGTTGCTCGTGCCGAGGTTATGAGGTTGAGATGTTATCATGTTGGTATTTGCCAAGGTGATAGCATTGTCAATGATGAAGGCTTGTAGCTGGGTGGTGTCAAAGCTGGATAGTTGGTTGCTCGTGCCGAGGTTATGAGGTTGAGATGTTATCATGTTGGTATTTGCCAAGGTGATAGCATTGTCAATGATGAAGGCTTGTAGCTGGGTGGTGTCAAAGCTGGATAGTTGGTAGCTCGTGCAGAGGTTATGAGGTTGAGATGTTATCATTTTTGTATTTGCCAAGGTGATAGCATTGTCAATGATGAAGGCTTGTGGCTGGGTGGTGTCAAAGCTGGATAGTTGGTCGCTCGTGTCAAGGTTATGAGGTTGAGATGTTATCATTTTGGTATTTGCCAAGGTGATAGCATTGTCAATAATGAAGGCTTGTAGCTGGGTGGTGTCAAAGCTGGATAGTTGGTTGCTCGTGCCGAGGTTATGAGGTTGAGATGTTATCATGTTGGTATTTGCCATGGTGATAGCATTGTCAATGATGAAGGCTTGTAGCTGGGAGGTCTCAAAGCTGGATAGTTGGTAGCTCGTGCCGAGGTTACGAGGTTGAGATGTTATCATGTTGGTATTTGCCAAGGTGATAGCATTGTCAATGATGAAGGCTTGTAGCTGGGTGGTGTCAAAGCTGGATAGTTGGTCGCTCGTGTCAAGGTTACGAGGTTGAGATGTTATCATGTTGGTATTTGCCAAGGTGATAGCATTGTCAATGATGAAGGCTTGTAGCTGGCTGGTGTCAAAGCTGGATAGTTGGTCGCTTGTGCCGAGGTTATGAGGTTGAGATGTTATCATGTTGGTATTTGCCAAGGTGATAGCATTGTCAATGATGGAGGCTTGTAGCTGGGTGGTGTCAAAGCTGGATAGTTGGTTGCTCGTGCCGAGGTTATGCGGTTGAGATGTTATCATGTTGGTATTTGCCAACGTGATAGCATTGTCAATGATGAAGGCTTGTAGCTGGCTGGTGTCAAAGCTGGATAGTTGGTCGCTCGTGCTGAGGTTATGAGGTTGAGATGTTATCATGTTGGTATTTGCCAAGGTGATAGCATTGTCAATGATGAAGGCTTGTAGCTGGGTGGTGTCAAAGCTGGATAGTTGGTCGCTCGTGTCGAGGTTATGAGGTTGAAATGTTATCATGTTGGTATTTGCCAAGGTGATAGCATTGTCAATGATGAAGGCTTGTAGCTGGCTGCTGTAAAAGCTGGATAGTTGGTCGCTCGTGTCGAGGTTATGAGGTTGAGATGTTATCAACAACACAAAGCTGGATAGTCAAGGTGGTTAGTCAAGCCTGGGACTGGTAACAGTCATTGAGAGGGTGTGTTCAAGTTGAAAGGCGGCTGCAGTGATGGTGGCAGCAGAAGCAGCAGGGATCTGCATAATAGCCAGTGGCCCCTTTGATCATTTTCAGAGACCTCCTTTTTAGTGGATCTGGTAGTCCCCAGAGGCATCTCTTTTTCTGACACAAATGATTGCAATTGGCTATTGCTGGAGCTTTGCTTCGTAGACCGGAAAATGATCTGTGGAGCCTAATGTGCAGAAAACGGCTTTTGCTGTTTCATTCTCTGCTTTCTTGGCGTTTCCATCGCGCCAGTAGGGGTAGAATGAATCAGAAAGAGATCTAACTGCAATGAGTAGAACAGCTTCTAATATGCTTTCTGCATTTTATATCACATTGAATACACATAAGTTGTTTTTCAGGGGTAAGAAAGGAATATACAAATACACTAATAACGTGAATACAAGAAAATCTAGAAAAAATTCATAAAGCATTTGACACATCAAACGTGTGACATGTACTCTGTTATAATTTATACTATTATTATATATATATTATAATATATATTAAGTATTTATATATTAATATATATTATATATTATTATAATATATATTAAAAATTAATATATATATTAATATATATTATATATTATAATAGTATATATATTATAATATATAGTAAATATTAATATATAAATATATATTTATGCATATTATACATATTATAGTAATATATATATTATAATTTATACATATTATTTATACATCTTATATATATATATATATATATATATATATTATAATAATAATACATATTAAATATTAATATATATATTTATATAATATTATAATAATATATATTAAATTTTGATATATATATATATATTAATATATATTATATTATAACAATATATATTAAATATTGATATATATATATATTAATATATATTATAACAATATATATTAAATATTGATACATATATATATATATATATATATATATATATACATATATATGTTATAATAATTTATACATATTATTTGAAATATCCTGTACACTGATAGTGCAGATATTTCTTTGAATGATATTTATCATAAGCTTTCTTAATATTGGGAAAAATGTGACAGGCATTGTATATGTTGTACCCAAATGTTTAAGCAGATTAATGATTGCAAATAAAGTTTGATTTTTTTTTTTGTTACATTTTTCTCTTTTTTTTTTTTTTTTTTTTTTTCTTGGTTTGACCCCAGTCTTTGAAAATTGAAAGATAATAAGTGCAAAATTTAATGTAAAAATTATCTGTATTTATATCCGACACTGGGGAAAATGAAATAAAATCAACAAATAAAATAATAATAATGAATAATAAAAAAAAAAAGGAAGAAATATATTTTCCCATGATGCTAAGAGTAAAGGAATTGGAAATATGATTACTCCACTTGCATTGTTTTGCTCTATGAAAAGATAAAAATTTTCCTGTTTTGCCCTCTTCTTTGTCCTTGCTCCCAGACGTAGCAGAATTTGGAAAAAAGACAGTTCTTCTGGGGTTATTCATTTCCCCAGTCCACTGATGACTCTCTTTTCACTTTCCAACATATAGTATTCGCACATGTCTTCCAAAACCTTCACCTATAAGTTTTTCTTTTGTCATTTCAATTCTGCACAAGGCTGATTTGAGTTTGACCATTATAAGGATGCTTATCCTAAACTTACCCTAACTTTTGGACTAAGAAAAAGAAAAGACACATACCATATAACCATGTTTAAACCATTCAGTAATAAAATATAAGTACAAACTTTTCTTTTGTGGTTCCAACTCAACAAAAGGCTGACTTGAGCTTGGCCAGTAATACTTAAACTTTTGGACCAAAACATTTTTTTCCTACAGTCTCCATAAAAAAAGAGAATAAACAGTCTGTGGTTTGAAGTTTTTGTATGCTACTTCTTATTAATTGTTTATATATAAACACACACCCACTTATAATATACCAACATGTAAGCTTCAAATTCCATACTAATATCAATTAGTCATTTTCAAGAACAATATATTATGGTTTTGAATTTCAAGCAAACTTTGATGCGTTTCTTTTTCTTTTCTCCCATTGATAAAATTATATTTTGTTTGTTAAAAACTCCCATCTTCATTCTTCAAGGTCTCATGTCATCACCTGGCTGGTAATTTCTGATCATTGAATAATTGTAGAGATGAAAAGTTCCCCCTCCCTCTCTCTTTATTTTCTTATTAGATTATAAAACCCTTCACTTTTGTTCAAGAGTTAAGTTTCCCAAAAGCACCCAATGAAAAGCAAAAAAAAAAAAAAAAATTTGTAATTTTTGATATTTGCATTTTTGCATGTTTCTCAAAGCTGCATTCAGTCAGTTATGTACCATGCGCAATACATGCTTAGGCGATCATGTATCTTTCGATACTTGACTGACGAGGCAGATTTTTTCCTGCAGTAGTTTGCCATTTCTTTCTGTGGTAGATCAGTTGCCATCCAAGGCTATAGAACCTGGTCTGTGCTGCTATTTACCCATAGCTGGGGGGAGAAGACGACGATTCATACCTTTCCTAAGGGTATTAGCATGTAAGTGAAAGTAATGGATTCGACTGGAATTTGAACTCGGCTCTCCGATACCTCAATCCGAGCTGCTATCCATTACTCCACTGTGTGTCTCAAAGCTGCATTAATTAACTGAAAAAAAGTAAGTTTTAAATTGCTTCTCCAATTTGGTGCCAACCTAAAATAATTGCAGACATGAAAAGTCCCCACTCCTCTCTCACTCGCTTTCTCGACCGTCTTATTAAATTACCAAACCTTTTGTTCAAGAGTTAAGTTTCCCAAAAGCAAGCAATGAAAAGCCAAAAAATTAAATAAGTAAATAAAAAATAAACAAAATTTTAAAATGGTAAAGGAAAGGTGATCCGTATCAATTCATTTGAAAATACTGCAAAATAATTAAATTTAATATGTTGATTTATGAGAATATTTGATGTTTGGACTCGTTTAATTATAAATCCTATTTTGACATTTACAGACTGTTTACGACAGATGTAAAGCGGTTCATGGCATTATGTAGATTGATCTTGCATGTCTATTAATCTCTCTGTAATTATTCTGCTACTGTCTGTGCGAAACACCCTGAGTCTGAGTTTTTAAAAAAAATAATTATTTTTCCATTGTCAAAGTGAAGAAAGAAATATATGTCATAGATGGTATCTGGTTCTAATGTAATGAAAGACTGGAAGAAAGAAAATGTAAAAAGATGAAAGACACTATCTTTCAAATTTTTTTTCCTTCTTGGATTTGACTCTTGTAATAAGATCAAAATTGTAAATAAAAATTCCATTTTTATTTTAATAAATCATAATATGAAATTGAATTTATTTTTAAGTGATAAATACACATACATTATTCTTCTTTTATTATTTTATTTATTTTTTTTGTTGGCTGCTTTTGTGAAATGTAACACTTGGATAAAAGTGAATGGTTTGGTAATTTAATAAGAGAACAGAAAGAGAGAAAAAGTGAATTCTTCATGTCTGCAAGTGTCTTAGATTGGCACCAGACTGGATAAAGGAAGCAAATTTTTTTTTTTTTTTTTTTCAACTTCTGGAAACTTGTAAACATACTGATTTAAAATTATCAAGATCACAAGAGATGAAGAAATGAAAGTAGAAATAAAAATATATCAAAGAATATAGTTTTCAAAGATGTTCTTCCCAAAGACTACCTCTTCTCATGGTTTTTTAGAAACTTCCAATAATCTTATTTTGATTATTTTTTTTTTTTTAATCATTTCACCCCAGGCAAGGTGATAAAGCCACTATAACACAAGGGGTTACTGAATGTGAAAAAATCTGAACAAAAAAAAATTGAGAGAATAATAAAAGAACAGGAATTAAGACAGAAGATATCGATTGACATTTTTGAAGATCAAAATTGACTGGAAAGCAAGAAGCCAAAAGAGAGTTGTGCAGGTGAGAAGTGAGATTGTTGGCATAGAACTTATGGTTATATCTAACAGTTTCAATTGTGAAATGATGAGACCTAACTGCCAATCTAGTACTGTGCTTAAATTCATAAAACTAAGGTACCAAAGAGGAAAGGTCATAGTTTGGAAAGCCATTGTTAATGAGCTTTTATAGTTTTGTTTTTGCAAAATAAAGCATAATGAGAGAAAAT
Source organism: Acanthosepion esculentum (assembly GCA_964036315.1). Taxonomy (NCBI): domain Eukaryota; kingdom Metazoa; phylum Mollusca; class Cephalopoda; order Sepiida; family Sepiidae; genus Acanthosepion; species Acanthosepion esculentum. Next base: position 84,391,425 of record OZ038504.1, read on the forward strand.
AAGGAAGTATCTGTTGATCAAATTTTTTATGATAATTATTTTACAGTTCTGCATTTTATAAAAAAGCAAAAGTTTAGATGTATTGTTTATATATATAAACATTTATATATATTTATATATATATATATAAACATTTATATATATATATATATATATATATATATAAGTGAACATTGAAGTCAACACTTAGAGGTGACAGTCTGTTTCATGCTAGATGCAATCGTCAGGCCACCTGACAATTATGTCTGGCATGAAACAGACTGTCGCCTCTAAGTGTTGACTTCAATGTTCACTTTTATATTTACACACACTCTATTTGATATTGAGCACTTTATCCCATAAATATAGCACATCTTAAGACTATATTTCTTCATATATATATATATATATATATATATATATATATATATATACATACATACACATATATAGATGTGTAGATGGACTTGGAAATAGATATGTGGATTTATGTGTATATGCATTTGTATAAAGTGTATATATATTGTAGGTGCATATGTAAAAATTTATGTGTATTCGTAATTTTAGGTAGGTACATGTGTATATATATATATCAAGTCATGTATATAGGATTGCTTGTGGTCTGTATGTGTATGTAGAGATATGTGTAAATATTTGTGAGTTTGTATATGTAATATGTGTGAATATATATGTGGCATATAGTAATATGAATATATATGTATATTTAGGTATATATGGTTATAGATTTATCTTTATATATATATATATATATATATAGAGAGAGAGAGAATCCTAATAGAAGGACATAAATTTATTATATTATTAATGTTTAATCTTACTTTGTCTTTAAATATTTTCTATTTAGAACAGTAGAATTGAAATTTCTAATCATCTGGAGATAATTTAATTTTAAATTGATAATATAAATTTAAAGATATTACTCTTTAGTCTTGATAGTAAAAGTATTAAAATTAGAAATAACTTTTTTTTTAAAAATTTAAACACTTAATTCACCACCTAACGCTAAATGTTAAAAGAAAAAATTTAAGGAAAAATTTAAATAAAGATGAATATGTGTAAGTATTTATATATGAATATGCGTAGGTACCTGTGCATTTCAATACATATGTGTGTGCTTATGTGTGTAATTGCACATGTAAATGAATGTATGTATATGGGAGATTTACATAAGTGTATATGTGGTATATATATATATGAAAAAACAAAATTTCTTTAATATTACCTTCAAATATCACTTAATTATATCTTAATTTGAAACCTAAACTTTAAGTAAGAAAAAATACCCATCTAAAAATAGTTACAAATTACATTCATGAATTAGACTCAAACTGATAAAAGATGTTACCTTAACAGTCATTTACAATATTAAAAGATTACTATTAGAAAATTTTATATTTTAATTCTTGTTTTTTTTTTTTTATTAATGTGTTTTTAAATTTAATATTTAACTTAAATCCCTAATTTATTTGTAAAGGAGTTAAATATTCAAATTGCTAACAAGCATTAAATTAAATTCTTTGTTGATTTTTAAACATTTAAATTACTATCAAACGTTAAAATCTTTTTTTACCTAAATCGCTAAAACTATACCACCCCTCTGCTTCCTCCATAAACCCTAAATACATCTCCTTTTTCTTTACTTCCCCCATTTTTCTTTTCCTTTTCTCTCTTCTCTCCTTCCCTTTCAACATATCATTTTTCTTTACTTCCCCCATTTTTCTTTTCCTTTTCTCTCTTCTCTATTTCAACATATCATTTCCATTGAGTTGACTGATTTAATAGGTCAATGTCTGATCCTTACCCCCTCCTTCCACAATATTAAGTATGATAGAAAGAAATATAAAAATAAACCCTCTCTAAACTCGACCATGTCTCTCACACCACTCCTTGCTACCTTCTCTGTTAAATTACATAAATTTAATACTACCTGTCAAAAGTGTAAATTTTCATTTCATTTTTCGTTTCACCTTTTGAAAGTGATGTCTGATGATCCAGAGTACCTTAAAAAGTCTCTGGTGAAATAAAATATTACAATGGAGCCTTAAAGTGGTCTGTTTTTCTTTAAATTATTAGCTCTGAATTTACATTGGGCTCTCAGGATTTCATCCTCCTTGGGACTAGCCATACCAAGTTTTTCGTAACTTAAATATATATATATATATATATATATATATATATATATATATATATATATATATATGCAAGTTTCATTAAAAATGACAGACAAGGTACTACGGTTAAGTTTTTTATTTAATTTTTCTTGTGTACGAACAAGAGCTTTCTTTGCTGGACAAAAGGTGTGTAAGAACTGTCCGAATGTTTTATTTTTCCGAGCGCTTTCGGCTATACCTGAAAAATCAAATCATCCTTGATAATGGCTAAAGGTATAGCCGAAAGCGCTCGGAAAAATAAAACATTTGGACAGTTCTTACACACCATTTGTCCAGCAAAGAAAGCTCTTGTTCATACACAAGAAAAATTAAATAAAAAACTTAACCGTAGTACCTTGTCTGTCATTTTTAATGAAACTTGCATAAAAGAAGGATTGCTGCCTAAATATACAACATATATATATATATATATATATATATATATATATATATATGAAATCTTATTAAAGAAAAATATACACCCTTCATATCTTTTCTTTAATAAGATTTCTTGTCAGTAGATGAAAATAAACAGGGTGCCTACTCAAATATGGGTTTCCACTAAAATTAATGTTTAAAGTGATAAAATCTGTTGGATTAAGAAAAAAAAAAAATCCCTTACTTCTTTAAAAATTGCTTTGTTTATGTTTGGATATGAATCTGAGCCGATACAGAGTTGCATGAATCTGTGAAGGATTTCTGTTTAAAAGCACTGTTCAGCTGTGCTTAATTGGTGACACACTTCATGGCCAAGTTGGTCTGAGGCACATAGGATGAATTGACAGTTTCTCCTGCAAAGGGAGACACAGCTTCATATCCTGCTGGAAGGCCCATATATATATATATATATATATATATATATATATATATATATATAAAAAATCTGCTTCTTAGATATTTTAAAAGATTCTAATAGGCCATTAGAATCTTTTAAAATGTCAAGAGGATTTTATTGTTGATGTTTTGTTCACAATTAAATTGAAGGAAATAATTACTGTTGAAAATTTTTTTGTTTTGTTTTTATGATTTTAGCTATAGAAATGCATTATATATAAAAAATATCAAGTGACAACATTTTGCTCTTGTTTATAAATACGTGTTTCAAAATTAATTATTACATTTGCCTTGATAAAGTCTGTCAGATGACAAAATGCATTAAGTATAGTTTTTCTCTTTTCTTTTTCATTCATTTTGTTTCTTCTATAGATACATTCTATCTGAGAATATTTACATTATATATATATATATATATACACACACACACACACACACAGAGGGTGCGATGGATAAATTGTCATCTAAATTACACAAAAATGAAAAATAACACCGACATCTCATTTTAACAGATATATTTACTAAAATTATGCAAAAATATTTTAAAATACTAAAGAGTAAATTTATTCAATAAAATCGCTATTGACTTCAACTATGGCCTCTAGACAACTTCAGAATCTCCTGCAACTCTTCTGAATGGTCTCCTTGTTTAAGTTGGTGAATGCTGCAATAATCCTTGCCTTCAGTTCGTCTTTGCTGTTACAAGGAGTTTTGTTTGTCTAGCTCAACTGCACCTCACACATAATAATCAAGGGGGTTGCAGTCTGGGGAGTTAAGTGACCAGATGTAGGGAGTGATGTGGTCGCAGAAATTGTCTGACAGCCATGACTCGGTTCTCCTGCTTGTGTGACATGGTGCAGAGTCCTGTTACCAGACACACGGTCTTTCAGTAGCCACCCTCTTTGTCACAAGAGGTACGCTAAAGCTTTTGGGTCATTGATTTGCCTCATATAAGAATTTATACAATTTATAAATATTGTAAGGAAACTGAAATTTTACACTTTTGGAATGAAATTCAAACCAAATTACAAAAGATACATTTATAATGCAGAAAGCTGATGATTGGCTGAACAAATCTTTATTTCTCACTGATCAAATTGTGATTTCATTATTTATATTAGTAAGCATATAAGTCTTTATTTGTGGTCAGTATAGTCAGTGTGTTACTTTCATAAATGGTATTATTGTTTATATAAAACAGAAGATGTCCGTGTGTCTGTCTGTGTGATACCTTTTCATTCAAGCTCCATCCAACCGATTTTGACCAAACTTGGCACATACATTGTACAATGTAAGAGATAGGTTCTTAGCATAAAAAATCAGTAATTGATAAAGCTGATAAAAAATTGATGAATTCAACTTTTTTCCTCCGATTTCATTCAGACTCTGTATTTAGTTTACTTACATCATGATGAGCTCAATGATACTTCATTTTTATTTCTATGTCACTGCGTTTAGGGAAAAACCATAAAAAATCAATTTTAACACAAATTTTAAAATAAAAAAAAACCCTCAATTTTCAAGCAATCTAATACAAACTTCGTTCAATTGTAGCCAACAATAAGTTGATTGTTTAACAGTCATTTAACTTAATAATCGAGTCCACCCATTTAGTGAAAACATGCGTAAATAGCGAAAAATGGCGATTTTTTTTTTTTTTTTTTTTTTTTTATTTTTTTTTTTTTACTGGTTTCTTTCTTATTTTTCGTTGATCTTTCAACCAATTTTCATCCAACTTAACAATTGCTTTATAAATGTATCCTCTTTTTACATCCCTGGTAGCACACTGGCAAATTGAATTTCAAAATCTCCAAAATAATTGTGGTCCGAAGTGGGTCTTCATGTTGCCTGTTTTACCCCTTCATGTCCTCAGCTAACTTCGATTGAATAAATACAGACTACTTTTGTTATGTCAGTGACTGCATTAATTTAAAATGTTTTTAATGAAAGTGCCTTAAATAATTGAAGAAGGTAAACTCTGTTACATGTAAACATGATGCTGTTTTTGCTCCATTCTAATTGAATGTTTTTTCTGATCGACCAGCTGGGTAGGCTGCTAGTTGTTTACAGTCTCTTGAGGAGGCCCTGTGCCTAGACCTAAAGTGGAACTTATACATATCCATTTCTAAAGAGGCTGGGTAAATGATTGGTTCCCTTTGCCACACCAACAAGTACCTGACTCCTCCTGCTATGCTCTTCTTTTACAATAACCAGATCAGGCTGAAAGGAATACTGTTGCCATTTATTTGCAGGAGCTAGCAAGTCTTCACTTTCCACTCTCAATAGATTCCAAAAGTGTCTCCGTGTCCTTGTGGGTGACAAATTATTTTCTTCTTTGCAACCCCTCTCTCAGAGATGAAATGTTGAAAGCCTCTCACTGCTCTATCGCTATTTCCATGGAAAGTGTTCAGATGAATAACATTCTTTGGTGTCACCAGTTCTAACCTTCATGGCTAAGATCTGCCATGCCATGCCCATTGTAGCGAACTACCTTCCTTTCTTTTATATTCCTTTAGTGAGATATGTTCCACTCAAGCAGCTTCTTCCCATGAACTACTGCCTTATGAAACTGACTCCCAAGAGGATGCTTTCCCGATTACTGCACTCTTAACTGGTTCAAAGCTAGAGTTAACCATTATCTTCTACACGTATCTGCATAAACTGTGCCTCTTACTCTCTAACCCACTATCTTGAGTGGCCTTCAGGCCAAACATCATTGTAAAAATGAAATAAATCTATATCAATCAATTTATCTTCATCTTCTTATGAATAATAATTGAAATCTGTATCTTCCCTCAGGTGACCATTATGAACTAACAGGAAATAAATTCTGGATTACCAATGGACCGGATGCAGATGTATTGGTGGTTTATGCCAAAACAGATTATGATAATCCTGAACCCAAACATGGAATAAGTGCATTTTTAATTGAAAAGGCAAGTCTGTTGGAATTGTATTGATTTTTTGATGATTTTTCTTGTAATCTTGGAGACTTCATTGTTATATGATCTAATCTTTCTTCACTAATTAAAAAACTCATTTCATCCTCAAACAATAAAAAAATTGATAATTTTAAAAAATCAATAATAGATAAGGCCGATCTGAAATCAATAAATTCAACTTTTTTCCCTTGATTTCGTTCAAACTCAGTATGTAGGTTACTTACACCATAATGAGCTCAACAATACCTCATTTTTATTTCTATGCCACTGTTTAGTGAAAAACAAAAAATCGATTTGAACACAAATTGATTTGAACATAAATTCTAAGCTAAAAACTCCCTCAATTTTCAAGCAATCTAATACAAACTTCACTCAATTGTAACCAACAATAAGTTGATGGCTTAACAGTCATTTAACTTGATAATTGAGTCCACCCCTATAGTGAAAATCAACGTAAATAGCGAAAAATGTTTTCACTGGTTTATTTTTCGTTGATCTTTCAACCAATTTTCATCAAACTTAACAAGTGCTTCATTAATGTGTCCTCTTTTACATCCCTGCTATCACACTGACAAATTGAATTGCAAAAACTCCAAAATAATTGTGGTTTGAAGTGGGTCTTCATGTTGTCTGTTTTACCCCTTCATGTCCTCGGCTAACTTTGATTGCATACAGACTACTACTGTTATATCAGTAACTGCATTAATTCAGAATGTTTTTTAATGAAAGTACTTTAAAGTAATTTAAGAAGATAGACTCTGTTACATGTAAACATGATGCTGTTTTTGCTCCATTCTAATTGAATGCTTTTTCCGATCAACCAACTGGGTATGGCTGCTAGTATTAAATAAAAATTATCCTGAGGTCACTTTTTAATTTTACTGGCAATGTTGTTTTTGGTCTTCCATTATCTGATTTAAATCCGAAAAAAATTGTTATTTCATCTGAAGAAATATTTGAATTTTATTGACCCTTCTCAAAACTATAGAAAATACCAAGATATTGTTTGCGGAGATATTTATGTCTTATCTTGGAATGTAACCAGTTGTTCCCATTCAGTCTCCTGGTTCTTTTTTTATTACAAGTTGTTTGTATATCTCCTTTGAATATTTTGTTCATGTAGCATATGTTGAAATACCTTTTGAATTCTCAAAATCCTAGATCGTTCATTATTTGCTCATCGTCCACTAACAGTTGAAATCGCCAACCAACGGTAGATATCGCCCTGATTAGGAAACCTTGTGCTAATGCCATAAAATAAACACGTAACATCTGCGCAACCAGTAAAATCAAATTGACATGGAATTTCAAAATCAAGACAACTCAGCATTATTCATCTTCCAAAATTTCCGAAGCTAAATAAATAAAGGAATATATCAAATTTAGACTACCCACAATGCACCACTGACCCGTATATATAAATGGTCGAAAATTATATTTCTTCATGTATCAAAGTTATAAAGGTTTTCCTATTTGTTCTTTATATCACTACGTCTTATATAAAATATTTTGTACTTTCTCGGACATATTCTCGTCCTATATCTCAATTGAATTCTCCTAATATAAGTATTTTGCATTTCTTGAACATGCAAGTGTATTCTTTCTTTATTCCAGCATTAGTTTTAGGGTTAGCCTTGCACGTGTTGACAAAAAGTTAAACAATTTTTATTCATGATTATAAAATTCCAAAGACTATACACGACTAACAATTATTAAATATTCCGCGAATAGTTTTTTGTTGTTCTTGGTTTTCCGTTATTGAATTTATACCTGGACAAAATGTTATTTCATTTGAAGAACTATTTCAATGTTAATGACCCTTCTCAAGACTATAGAAAATGCCAAAACATTCCTTGTTTGCGGAAATATTTATGTCTTATCTTGGAATGTGACCAAGTTGTTCCCATTTAGTCTCCTGGCTCTTTTTTTTAATACAGGTTTTTTGTGTATCTCCTTTGAATATTTTTTTCACATTGAAGTACCTTTTTTAAACTAAAAATTTTATATCGACCACCAAAATTTCCAGTCCCCAACTATTTTAGGTTCAGTTGTTTATTGCCCACCCAACAGTTGAAATCCCCCACTGGTGGGCGATATTGCTCAGGTTGGGAAACCCTCATATAAACGTTTTTATTCTCCACAAACAGATTGGTGATAAATCAAAATAGTTTTCTTGCAGGGTATGGAGGGTTTCACCACTGGACCCAAACTTGACAAACTTGGAATGCGTGGATCGAATACATGTGAATTAATCTTTGAAAATTGCAAAGTTCCAGGTAATTATGGAAAAATTTATTTTTGTGTGAAATTTAATTCTTTTCATAAATTTCCTAAATAAAGGATTATCAAGAAAAGAATTTTTTTTATCTTTTTGTAAAAAGATTAAACTTTTTTCTTCTATCTGAAAAAGAAATTTTATTTATCTATGAAAATTTGTACATTGAAAATTAATCTTTTTCTTTATAAAGTTAAAAAAATGTGAAGAGCCACATTGATTGCAGAAAATTAGCTGCGAACCACAAGAGCAAATTACTGAGTATGAGATTGAAACAGGTTTTTTTTTAATTGATTCACCCCATGCAAGGCAATAATGTCATGAAGTTGCAAGGGGCTACTAGAAGTGAAAGAGAAGGAAGAAAAAGATTTTAGAAGGAACTAGAAAGCCAATCCTAAACAGGGAACAAGATACAGAGAGAAGGATAGTGAGAAGGATGGATCAAGGGAGAGTGAAAAGGAGAGTAAGGAGGATGGAGAGAAGTAGAAGGATGAAGAGAAGGAGAGTAAGAAGGATAGTTAGACAGTGAAAAGGATGGTGAGAAGGAGAGTGAGAAGGATGGAGCAAGGGAGAGTGAGAAGGATGGTGAGAAGGAGAGTGAAAAAGATGGTGAGAAGGATGGAGCAAGGGAGAGTGAGAAGGAGAGTAAGGAGGATGGAGAGAAGGAGAGTAAGGAGGATGGAGAGAAGGAGAGTAAGGAGGATGGAGAGCAGGAGAGTGAGAAGGATGGTGAGACAGAGTGAAAAGGATGGAGGGTAAGAAGGATGGTCAGAAGAGTGTGAAGAAGTGTGAGAAAAATGGAGAGAAGGAAAGCGTGAAAATACTTTTTCAACATAGAGTTAAAAGCTTTAATTAGATAAAAGAACACTGAACTGTTACATGATATCTGTCTTCCTATATGGCAGTGAATACTGGATAATCTTCACAAAGATGAAGAAGAGACTGGAGACAACAGAAATGTGCTTCTACAGAAGGATGCTGAGGATACTAGAGACTGAACATGTCAGCAACAACAAAGTTTTAGAGATAATGGAAACCAAATTGAAAAGTACACTTAACATCAGGAAGAGACAGTTGAAATTTCTAGGGCACATAATGAGGAAAGAGGGCTTTGAAAATTTGATACTCACAGGATAGATTGTAGGCAAGAGATACAGTGAAAAACAATGCATAACCCACCCAGTGAGCTTGAGTAAATGGATGGAGGAACAAGGTTTAGGAGAGATAACGAAAAGATCAAATTTATCAAGGGCTATATTGGACGGGAAGAGACGGTTAAATTTCTAGGGTGCATAATGCGGAAAGTGGGCTTGGAAAATTTTATACTCACAGGACAGATGGAAGACAAGAAGAAAACAACGCATAACCCACCTAGCGATCTTGAGTAAATGGATGGCGGAACAAGGTTTAAGAGAGATAACAAAAAGATAAAATTTATTAAGGGCTATATTGGATAGGAAGAGATGGTTGAAATTACTAGGGGATATAATGAGGAAAGAGGGCTTTGAAAATTTGATACTCACAGGTCAGATTGAACACAAGATGGACAGAAGAAAACAACACATAACCTACCTAGCGAGCTTGAATAAATGGATGGCCGGAGAATGTTTAGGAGAGATAACAAAAAGAACAGATTTATTAAGGGCTATATTGGATGAGAAGAGACAGTTGAAATTTCTAGGGGATATAATGAGGAAAGTGGGCTTTGAAAATTTGATACTCACAGAGCAAATTGAAGACAAGAGGGACAGAGGAAAACAACACATAACATACTTAGCTTGAGTGAGTGGATGGCAAAGCAGGGTTTAGGAGAAATAACAAATGACAAAATTTGTTAAGGGCTACAAAGGGCAGGAAATTGTGGAGAGCCACGATCACCTACATCCTGAAGGGACATGGCACATAAAGAAGAAATATTGGTTGAATGAAGTCATGAATAAACTCTGTAACTCCCTTCTGATTTCTTGCTTCCCTGCCAACTACAAATTTCAAAAATTAAAATGCAATGTCAACTGCCAACTTCTATCTTTCTGAATCTTGTTCTTTTATTGTCCTTTCCTCACTAAAGTCTTATCGTTCTCTTCCACTCCCTGTGTCCATCTGTGTCCTAATAGCATTATCACCTTGCATGGGGTGACATGATTAAAAAAACATATATATGCAGCCTGTGGGAACTCCAACTATTTGTATGGTGTTGCTTCATCAACACTTTCTGTACCCATGTGAAATTGCGTGCAAAGCCTATTCTTGTATAATACTACAGGATGGAAATATAATAATTATATTATTAGAAATTTGTACATGTCCTGGATAAGATGATAAACTACATGTGCATCCTGGGTAAGAAAATAAACTACATCCAACAGCAAGGCCTCTGATTGGGAGGTTTTGAGGAGCGTGGAACCTCCTCTTAATTGCTGGTGTTCCAAGATCCACCCTGACCTGGAGTGGTAGCACCTGTCAGGATCCCAGCTATGGGCAAATAATTAACCCCAAGACTGGAGTCAAGACCCTATGAAAGTGTAAAAATAAGGTTTTAATACCAGCAACACATTTTTGTAAAAAAATTATTACCAGCAATAAATTTTTGAAGAAAAAGTTATTACCAGGAATACATTATTACCAGCAATACATTTTTGGAAAATAAATATTACCAGCAATAAGGACAGAAAAAAAAAAGAAAAATTATTTCCTGCATAAATTTTTGAAGAAAAAGTTATTACCAGGAATACATTATTACCAGCAATACATTTTTGGAAAATAAATATTACCAGCAATAAGGACAGAAAAAAAAAAAAGAAAAATTATTTCCTGCAATACATTTTTGAAAAAAATATTACCAGCAATAAAAATCTTGTTGGCATTAAATAATCCATTGAGATTGATATGCCATAAAATAAAACAAGCCAAACTAAATTTGTACTTAAATTTTTTTTACTTTTCCTGAATTTCAAAATTGACAAAAGAATTTTAAGAAGTGTTGTTCATTTCAGCTGAAAATATCCTGGGAGAACTTAACAAGGGTGTCTACGTTTTAATGAGTGGGCTTGACATTGAACGATTAGTGCTGGCTGCTGGACCTGTTGGGTAAGTTAATGCTTAAATATTAAAAGGAAATTTGAATATGATTTAAATTGATTTTAGATTTTAGGACATTTTATAAATTAAACAAAAAATATTTGGATCTTTTCAAAAAGTTGCTTGTAGAGTAGCAAACTAGATAAGATATGCTAATAATATGACTCTTTCTGGCTACAAAACACAAAAAAAATATCTCCACTGACATTAAATTGGTAATCATAAAAATAATAATGCCTTGTAATAGCAGACTATGCTTAGAAGAAAATTGCAAAAATTAGTCTAAAAATCAAAACAAATTTCTTTCAAGTAAATGAATAAAATTCTATAAAAATACAAACATGTTAATAAATAGCTAATTCATTATTTTAAATTATTTTATAGATTTTAAGAAGTCTTAAAATATTAATATAACACTTCTTTAAAATCAATAATACCTTTTATAATTCATACTTTATTTACAAATATTCTTAAACATAGGGATCTGTAGATGATTTAATGCTGGGTTTTTCAAAGCTTTTTTTACTGCAACTCACAAGAACCACATTTTGCTTTGCAACCCATTATACGTTATGTGTAATAAATCAAAGACAAACTCCATTCATTAGAATCAACAATTTATATGCATATTTCTTATGATCTGCACAGATTGGAATTGCATGTATCTATTTGTATGATCTATGTGGATGAATATAAAATTATTACTTTTAGAAAAAGAAATTTAAAGGAAATTCCGACAGGTAAAGTAAGTAATATTTGCAAAAAAAACAAAATGTCATTTAATGAGATGGATGTGTTTGTTCATAAGCAGCTGATTCCATTTGGGAACACAGGAAGACAATATGACATGCATATCAGGTGAAGTGTTGAGTCTGTTTCTGTCCTTCATTTTAATTGAGTTAATGTGGAATATCCTAGTTGTAAAAGGAAACACCTTCGTAGCTAAGTTTTGGTATGAGGTCTCTTTATGAGAGAAAATTGAAATCACTCAGTCTGCAACTAGTTTGACAAACAAGGTACATTAACTCAATGAGAACAGACTATATATATATATATATATATATATATATATATATATAAAAGAACAGTAAGATATAAAATCTGGTGTTCTTATAGATATTTTTATTTTTACACAATAGTGCTCAATGTAAATTTACAGAGCATTAATATTATAAATTGATTTAAAATATGGTTTTTTCGCTACACAGTTTTTTGTTTCAAAAATGGAAGCTAAAACCTTCAAATTTAATTTTGTTATTAAATTAAAGACATTAGTTCCATTTCCTCGTCAAGTGAATTCTGGAGTAACTTATTTACAGTTTTAAAGGCACAGCAAAGATTCATAATTGAGTGTTTCCAAGGCAATTCATTCATCTTGACAAGGGGTGGTAGCGTGTTCAATTTTTTAATTTTCATTGTATTAGTTAATAGTTACATTCGAAAGCAGGGTTATGTTTAGGGATAGGTAGGGATGTATTTTTTAACAAATATATATATATATATATATATATATATATAAAAGTGAACATTGAAGTCAACACTTAGAGGCGACAGGCTGTTTCATGCTAGATGCAATCGTCATGCCACAAGTTTTTTTTTTCTCTTTATATATACGGGACAGTGGTGTATTGTGGGTAGTCTATTTTGGTGGTTATTTTGCTGGATGTCGTTTATTTATTTATTTATTTATTTGGGTTAAATAATTTTGCTTGTTTTTATTTTTATTTTTTATTTTTATTTCTTATCTTATATATTTATTTTTATTTTAATCGGTATTTTATTAATGTAGTAATATAGTACTAATATAGTAATAATATAATATAGCATATATATATATATATATATATATATATATATATATATATGATAAAAAGGCTCAAACATTAATATTCCATGGTTATAATTTATTTCATTGGAATCGTAATCACGATCCAATTCATCAGACCTACAAATTAAAAAAGAAATTGGAAAATATAACTCCGGGTATAAAAAACAAAATTTTAGTGAGAGTGTAATGTGTGGGAGTGGGAAACAAGTGTGAGAGGGAAATGTATGAAAGCTCTAGAGAGAGGTGTAACAGAAGAAAGAAGAACAGGGAGGCCTAAAGGTGAAGGTGGGGATTAAAATTTAACAAAAAGAAGTTTTAAAGAGAGGAGTTAAATAACGGTTTAAATGAGTGAGATACAGATAAAAATGAATTATTTTTCGATGCATAATTCGCTACCGATACACTGACCTTAAAAAATTAAAAAACAATATATATATTATATTATTACTCTGTCCTGGACATTGAGTTCTACCTGGATTCTATCCTCTTTGAAATTTATTTATATATTTTAATATATATATATATATATATATATATATATATATATATATATATAATTATATTTAAAATAAAATATAATACAAGCTTACCTTGTTGAAAAACTAGTGATGATTTATGAGTGCTGTGCAACATTTAGAGTTGTTTATATTCTGCACTTTGCTCTCACTTGCATATTCTTTTTTCTTTCCTTTTTGTTGCGACTATTCTGGTATAATTGATAGTGCCTTGGAATAAGAAATCGGAAAGCCAAGTTCAAATTCCAGTCAAGTTCATTACATTCACTTATGTGTAAATACCATTTGGGAAAGGTATGATTCCATCTCTTCTCTCTCAAGTATGGGTTAAATAATAGGGCAAACTAGCCATGGTTGGAAACTAGTTTAGGAGAATGTCAACTCAAAATGCAAAACTTCATCCTGTAAAGCCTACTAGTTGCTACGGAAACCACAACAGCAATGTCTGTGGCCCTATACTTCTTGGGGTGTTTACAGGACTTGAGAGCTATCGTCCTATACTCCTCAGGGAGTATACAGGACTAGAGTGTATTCTTAAAACATAACATTAAATAATAATACTTATATACATATCTATATATCTGTATATATATATATATATATATATATATATATATATATATATATATATACACACACATTTTGTGTATGTGTGATAACAATATATATTTTTTATATATCAAGAAGAGTATTGGGAAAATTGTATGACAAAGTAGAAAAGTTTACTTGTGACCCTTACCCTTCCTAGATATCAAGGTACACCACATTAACAATAGTTTAAAACTTGGTATCCACCAGAAATCAACCAACAAAAACAACCTAATAAATTTCTATTCTCATCATAGCAACAAAATAAAATCCAGCATAATCATCAGATTCTACCTAAGAGCACCAAAAATATGCGGCTTGGATTATTTACATGAAGAGGAGAAATACATTGAAAACACTAACTTCTCTAGTACCTTATTATTATCAATGTGAAACAAGAGACCCACAAAATATTCCAAAAAAAAAAAATATGGCTCCTCCTAGGAAACCCAATGAATCAAAAAAATATATTTTCCTACCAACTAACTCTATCACATCTACAATCAAAAAGAATCTGTCAAAAGTCAACATAAAACTTGTTACTACTACATCCAAAACAATAAAAGACTTAGTCAATACTAAACAAAACAATAAGCTAAAACCTGAAGGAGGAGCTTACTCCATCACCTGTAATAATTGTCACAAAAAATACATAGGAGAAACCTCAAGAAATCTAAATGAAAGATTATATATGAACACAAAAAGGACATTTTACAAAATAATACATCAAATGTGTTGGTTGCCCACCATAACAAGACTGACAATAACTTTGGCTGAAAAATGCTACCATGATCAAAGGAGAAAATAATTCATTACGACATAAATGTCTATAGAGTGCCTCAATCACATGCCCGTCTACAGTAAATTTGTGCCCAGGCGCTTACGACATTTCACCATTCCTGGCAGATCTTCTTATAGCACAGTGTGGAATACCTACTTACAAATGTGATGAAAGAAAAAGACTCTCAATGAATTCAGCTGATATAAAAAAAAAATTTTTAAAAATTAAAATTCCCAGCACCCCTCGGTCATGCACATGTATAGTCTGCCAACAAATTTAGTCTTGTGAAGTCCTGAAGGACAAAACATGTCGCAAGTAAACTTTTTCCACCTTGCCATACAATTTTACCATTTATATGAAACAGTGAAATTGTCTGTGGATGACAATAAATATATATATATATATATATATATATATATATGAAGAAATATAGTCTTAAAATGTGCTATATTTATGGGATAAAGTGCTCAATATCAGAGATAGAGCGTGTAAATATAAAAGTGAACATAGAAGTCAACACTTAGAGGCGACAGTCTGTTTCATGCTAGATGCAATCATCAGGACACAAGCACTCGTGGTCTGACGATTGCATCTAGCATGAAACAAACTGTCACCTCTAAGTGTTGACTTCTATGTTCACTTTTATATATATATATATATATATATATATATATATATATATATATATATATATATATATATGGTCTTAAAGTGTGCTATATTTATGGGATAAAATGCTCAATATCAGAGATAGGCGTGTGTAAATATAAAAGTGAACATAGAAGTCAACACTTAGAGGCGACAGTCTGTTTCGTGCTAGATTCAATCGTTGGGCCATGAGTGCTGTTATTTTTCTTGGCTATTTATATATACGGGTCAGTGGTGCATTGTGGGTAGTCATTTTTGGCAGGTGTTTTACCAGAAGTCGTTTATTTGTTTATTTGTGTCAAATTATTTTGCTTGTTATTTAATTTTATTTTTGTTTTTTATCCTTTATATTTATTTTATTTTTTTATTTTGATCGGTGTTTTTATTAACGTAGTAAACATTTGTTTATATAGCTTATTGTGGGTAGTCTATTATGGCGGCTATTTTACCGGAAGTCGTTTATTTATTTATTTGGGTCAAATTATTATTATATATATATATATATATATATATATATATATATATATATATATATATATATATATATATACTAAAAATTAATTAAATAAACTAAATATGGAAATAATTATATAAAAATTAATAATAAAAGTCATTAGTAAAATGTAAAATATAAATTAAAATAAAAATAAAATATAAATTAAAATAATAAAATATACTAGCATAAGAAAAGGCTCAGTAATTTTGAAGATAATGATTATTTAAATCTGTTTAATATTTTAGACTTTAAGATTTTTGCCAAATTTCATTTTCATAAGGTTTTTTTTGCACATAACTTTTGTAATGGTTGAATACTAAACATATAAATGTTATAATGTTTTTAGTCTAGAACAAGTTTGAAATAGGTTTGGAGTCTTTTAAAAGGTATGTTAATGAATTCAGTATATTTATCTTACCCTGATGAGTGGTATATCTGCAAAACTTGAAGTGAAATGATAAGTATTTCGAACTTTTATTTATCTATTAAATATTGTTGCTCCATATTTTATAGTGAGTACTTTTGTTTCAAAAACTCTGCTCGCTTCGACATGTATTAAACTCTGATAATGCCCGCCGCCGCCAACGTGTTTCATTAGGCATTAAAAAATCTGATTATAATAATTTTTAGGTGTGTCTGCAGATTTGGAAGAAGTGATAAAAGGACAAATTCATTATTTATTGGCCAACAGAAAAGGAAATCATAATTTGGTATGAAATGATCTGTGTGTTTGTTAATAGATAAAAATGAATTCTTACTTTTTCTTGGAGGAGGAATTATGCATATCGGTCTCTTGAGGAAAGCAAAGTGGGGATAACCTTCTTTCCTGGGTGAATTTTAATCTTAATATAAAGAGAACTGTTTTTTTTTTTCTTGCCTGTTCCTAAATTGTCTTTTTTTTTTTTTTTTTGTCTATTCCAGTTTGATGCAAGCAGCTTGTGATATTTCATTTGAGTATGCTCATATCCGAGAACAATTTGGCACTAAAATTGGACACTACCAAGTAAGTCATTCATCAACTATTCACTTTCATCCACGCATGAGATATTAATATTTTTTTTACTTCTGGATTTACTTACTGAAAACAATTATTTTATATATGTAAATAGCATTTATCTTATATATATATATATATATATATATATATATATATATATATATATATATATATATTATGAAATGGACGAAGTCTGACAATTATTTTAAGACATTTTTTATGTTTATATGTTTTTTTTATAGATTAAAATATTTAAGTAAATGCTCTGTTTCTAATAAACAGTATTAATGACATATGTCTGAGAAATAAAAAATGTCTTGAAATAATTGTCGGACTTTGTCCATTTCATAATGTGTGACGTCATTTGTTTACATTTGGATACACATCAAGCAGATATGAACGTACGAGAGAAAATCATGGAGAATTGTAGTTTAAAAACAGTAAAATCGACCTTGCGAACTGAAATGCTCCTCTGTGGCTCAATCGCGGTTCCATATAGGATACAGGTTCGATTCCTTTTGGAGGACGCATATTTTCTATGAAAATTTCTCGGACATTCAGGCTGGTAAATGTTGTTAATACTGTTTATTATATATATATATATATATGTATACATATATATATATATATATACACATATATATATATATATATATATGTATATATATATATATACATATATATATACATACCTATATATACATATATATATATATATACATATATATATATATACATATATATATATATATACATACATATATATATATATATATATATATATGTACATATATATATACATATGTATGTATATATATATACATATATGTATGTATATATATATATATATGTACATATATATATGTATATATATATGTACATATATATATATGTATATATATATGTACATATATATATGTGTATATATATATATATATATGTACATATATATATGTGTATATATATATATATATACATACATATATATATGTGTATATATATATATATATACATACATATGTGTATATATATATATATATATATATAAACATTAAATCTTATAGTGGATACTTCAGATTTTGCATAGATGCCACATTTTTATTTCTCAAACAAATAAAATATGTCTGTTAGTCTGTGTATTTGAGAAATCTTAGTGAAAAAAAAATGTATTCCAATGGTAGATATTGAATTTACATTCCTCTTTCTCGGGAAAACTACCACAATCTTTTGATTATAAAAAGTTTGAAGCAAAAAATGTTGAATTAAAATAAATACATCAATTCTTTAGAAATTATATATATATATATATAAGTGAACATAGAAGTCAATACTTAGAGGCTGTTTCATGCTAGATGCAATTGTCAGGCCTTATATATATATATTCTCTCTGTCTCTCTCATATATATATATATATATATTCTCTCTGTCTCTCTCATATATATATATTTATATATATATATTGTGAGAGAGAACAGTAACACATGCTCTGAAAATTGCTTGGGCCATAACCAATAATGACCATGCAGTCTTGATTGCTATGTCCACATTGTTAATATCTAGCAAATTTTAAACTATATATATATATATATATATATATATATATATATATATACTTTAAAAATCAGGAGGTTAGTTGAATCCACTATGTTGAAACCAAGGTAGTAGTTTCAACTGACCTCCTGATTTTGAAAGTTAAAAGCTTTACATGTAATTTTTACTTTTGGTTTATTTACATGTGTATTGAGCACGTTTTAATACCACTGTTTCCTGGTCAACATCTACTCTGACCATTAACCTTTTATGTATTTATATATATATATATATATATTATAAATTAACTGATTTAAAATATGTTTCTTTTTTGCTACACATATCTCTACCATATTTTAAATCAGTTAATTTATAATATTAAAAACTTGAACACACTACCACCCCTTGTCATCTTTGCCGTGCCTTTAAAACTGTAAATTTAAAAAAATAAGTTACTCCAGAATTCGCTTGACGAGGAAATGGAACTAATGTCTTTAATTTAATAAGAAAATTAAATTCGAAGGTTTTAGCTTCCATTTTTGAAACAAAAAAACTGTGTAGCGAAAAAACCATATTTTAAATCAGTTAATTTATAATATTAATGCTCTGTAAATTTACATTGAGCACTATTGTGTAAAAATAAAAATATCTATATGAACACCGGATTATATATATTACTGTTCTTTCTTTTTATTTATATATACATACATATATATATATATTTTAGAATTGGACATTGTCCAACAATTTATTTAAAGACATTTATATTATGTTTAACGTTCTTTTTATAGATACAAGTATTTAAGCAAATGCTCTGTTTTATAATAAACAGTATTTCTCGGACATTCAGGCCGGTAAATGTTATTTAATACTGTTTATTATAAAACAGAGCATTTGCTTAAATACTTGTATCTATAAAAAGAACGTTAAACATAATATAAATGTCTTTAAAAATATATATATATATATATATATATATATATATATATATATATATATATATATATATATATATAATGTGTGTGTGTGTAAAATTTCAGATATAACTAAAAATATATCTATAAGAAATACAATATAAATAAAGACAAAAGGAAAACTTATCTTTGCCAATGTGTTTCATTCTCTGATCGATTTTATCATAGTAAATTTTCCATTTTTAAAAATTCAAGAACACCTATAAATATTCTTCAGGCTAACTGAAAGTCCAGATAAATTATGGAAGACACTAAGTGATGTAATTTAATATCTAATAAAGAAAAGTTAGTAAATGTTGTTGAATTATTTTTTTATAATGTATTTAATATTTAATCTCCTTTTCTGAGTAACTGAATGATAAAATAGAAAAAAAATTCCATGTAAAGCATTTTGTCCTCCAAAAGAATGTCATCAGGCTAATATAATAATGTTCTTATTGATGGAATTACGGTTTGGATTAATTATTGATAATTCCATCAATAAGAACATTATTTTAGTCTGATGAAGTCCTTCTGAAGGATGAAACATTTCATAGAATTTTTTTTCTATTTTGTCATTTATTTACCCACTATAAGTTTTATACATGGAATTTTTATATCATACTCCTTCCACCTCCTTTTTTCTCATTTCGTCGTGTCTTCATCACTGGCAATACATGTATAATGATTATAAAAAAATTCTTTAAACCATTAATTTACATTTCAAATTCTTTTTCATTTATCCTCAGATGCTTCAATCTAAAATGGCTGACATGTATTGTTCATTGAATGCTTGTCGATCGTACTTATACAGTGTGGCACAATCTTTAGACAAAGGAAACCGTGCAGCTAACGTAAGTAGACAGATTTCAAGAAAGTATGTATTCCTCAGTGATATTCTTGGATAATCTTATCAAAAGTTTACAAGTGAAATGATGTGTCTTCTGCTTCTTTGTTGCTATGTTTAAACAGAGTTTAAGTTTGAAACACAATTCCTAAAACCAAATGTTTTAAAATTATTTTTATATTACCTGTAAAATAAACTTCCTACCATCTTATGAGTAAGTTGGAAAGAAAGTTCCGTCACATTTTTGACATCACTTTCAGGAATCTATTTCAATACTTATGGTAAAATAACCATTAATTTTTGTTTTAATGATTTTTTTTCCCCCATTTCTTTGTAGATTACTGAATTTAAAAATGAGTTAATTTTGTATATATTTTTTGATAATTTCTGACCAAGCAAAGTGTTGTAGAGTTATTTCCTCAGTGGAAACTGTATTTGGACTAATTCGGTCCTAAATAGGTTCAACGTACAAAAACGTTAGGAACTTGTTATAATAAGTATTACGCAGAGTAATCGAGCTGTGGTAGCTGACTACTTTCCATATTCGACTCCCGTCAACCCTCACTGACTCCTACTTATATTAGATGGGAGAGTCTATTATCTATAGACTAGGTGTGTTTCACCATAGCACAAGGCAATAATGCCACTAAGATGCAAAGGGTACTGAGTGTTAGAGAATATGAGCAGAAAGGAGAGAGAACAATAAAAGAACAAGAATTTAGAAGACAGAAGATAGCGATTGACATTGCACATAAATTTTTGAATATCAAAGTTGACTGGAAAACAAGAAGCCAGAAGAGAGTTCAACAATCGAGATGTGCGAGACAAGAAACTGGCTGCATAGAACTTATGGTTGCATCTAGCCATTTTGACTGTAAAATGATGAGACCTTGGTGCAAATCAATTACTGCACTTAAATGTATAAAGTCTAGGTACCATAGATGAAAATTCAAATCAATTATCATGATAATATTTATAGAAAAGGCACAGGGAAGCCATTTTACAGTGGTGGGAAAGTGGCTGAAGTTGAAATGCCAGGTTAGGACTGATAACATCTCGGCTTCAGCCACTTCCCCACTGTCATCATATTAAATTAGTTTAGATCAAACCCATATCAGGCACTGTATATTATATGAATTCAAAATGGGATCTTTAGCAATAGAAAGTGGCCAGAAATAATAATTCTGTCTATACAAATGAAGCTTTAAGTGTCCAGACATGCCCCTGGTTTTTTGGCCAGTTTCAGTCAAAAGTGTTCTGGACAATCAAGTTGACCCTCTGAAAACCATAGAGGAAATTCCTATGCATACTGCATAAGAATTAGCAAATCAGTTCAATACAAGTCACACTTTGATCCTAAAACACCTTCATGAATGCAGAAAAACTTGGACAATTGATCCCCCATCATCTGACTGCTTCTCAGCCTGATCAAACAGTTGCCATCTGCTCGTCACTAAGGAGCTGATTTTCTACTGAACCTTTCTCTTGAGTAGAATCATCACCAGTGATGAAAAGTGATTTCTCTATATCTGTCTGAAATTCAAATCTGTGGGGTCCCTACAATATCAGAACAATATTCTACTGAGTTAAGCCCAAGGTAGAGGAGAACATGACTAAGAAGTGCGTGTACTCCATCCCATGTAGTTGTGGCAAAACTATAAGGGTGAAACTAGCCACTCCCTAGCTGGAGGAACATCAAACAGCTATAATTAGGGATGAGACAATAAAATTGGGAATGTCTGATCATGTATCAAGGGAAAAGGGTAGTCATCAACCTCTGTGGAATGAAGTAAAAATATTCAACAGAGAACAGTAATGGAGAGTAGTGGAAAGAATCAGTGCATATGCTAGGCTTTGAGGATCTCCTTAGTAGGCCCAGCATAGAAATAAATACAGTATGGGAGCTACTAATATATAAAGAAAAAGAAGTAACAACAAATCTTTGACAGTAGTAGAAGTAAAAAGTGATGCCTCAGTGCAATCAAGTGTAACTAGCATCAGCACTCATCAGCAGGCAGGTTAGGTTTAAGGCTCCAAGTTCTCCACTTAGAATTGTCCCTAGTGGATTAAAGCATTGGTTCATGGATCTGGTGACATAGCTATTGAGTATTGAAGCTAGAGAGCATGTACTTGAACTTGTTGGAAACAGTGAGCAATAACTGAGCAGCACTAAATAAGAACAAGACTAGGGCAGCGGAACAAGAACAATCTGCTCCCATAGACAGAATAAAAAGGTTCAGTTTAAAATTCCTGAATCACCTGATGAAAACTAGAGAATACTATGGCTGAAACATGATAACAACAACAAATATGGGGATAATATTCTGCTTGTAAATAATAGATTGTCTATAAAGTTATATGACGAAGATGACAATGGTTGGAATCCATGGGCAAAGAGAATACTTCTCCAAACCAGGACCCCTCCTAAGAAAAAGTTAGCTTTGTATTTGATGGGATATTGTGTCGTATATCAAGTGCTGAAGCAAAATAAAACGGTTAATATGAAGAAGAAATTATCTGCTGGAAGCATTGAGCAAAATTTGGTTGTAAAAGCATCAATCATTGGTTAATCATAAAGACATGTTGCTCTTACTGCAAAGCCACATATTGTCCGAGTTACTCAGAAAAATGATGGCACTAAATATGAAAGTTTTACATTGTCCTCCTCATCCACCAGATCTTGCTTCATCTATCATCTTTCCAGATCATTGCATTTTTTGGCAGGAAAACACTTTTGTGAAGACATAAAAAATGATATTGAGTGTTTCTTTGTATAAAAAGGGATCAACAATTTGTCAAATAGATGGGATGTTGTTATTGATAATGAGGGGTAATATTATCTTGATTGAATACAGGGTGTGGCAAAATACCCCACAGATTAGCTAGATGAACACACCATTGCCACGATATCTTACTAATAATTTTTTTTTTATCATTTCACCCCAAATAAGGGGGAATGCTACTAGTATGCAGAGGATTGCAGGGAGTAAAAGTGAAAGATAAAACTGAGAATAGGGAGTATTGAGGAAAAGACAAAAGTTGAACAGGAATGCCACTAGTATGCAGGGGTGGGGCTTTGCAGGGAGTGAAAATGAGAGAAAATATTGAGTATAGGGAGGATTGAGGAAAGACAAAAGATGGCAATTGATGTTATATTTAAATTTTTGAAGATTGTAGTTATCAGGGAAGCAAGTAAACAGGAAGGAGTTCCACAGGTGGGAAGTGTGAGAAAATGAACTGTTGGAGTAGAAGTAGTGGTTACATTTAGCTATTTCAACAGTAAACAGGTGGCACTTGGATGCCAATTTAGTGGCACACTTAAATTGTGTGTGACGCAAATGAAAATTGGGTGGTCGGAAAAATAAATTTCCACTCGAATCTGTTTCCGCTGACAGCTAACATGGAAACCGTAACAATACTTCACTCGGGACTCTGTTTCCTGCACACCGTAAACAACAGTACATTCGCTCTTTCTTTGGAACATGTGTATAACCTTCACCAGTCTCAGAGAACAAAACTGCCCTGGAACAAAAAGTCAGCACTTTTTATCCTTCCACGATCTCGGGCAAGAAACCGAGATCTCTCGCTTGTGTTAACCTCGTTCTTACCGATAACGCATGCACTGTGTCACGTCAATATTGATTTGCTGGAATTTGCCTCGCACGTCTATGATGTCTACAGACAATTTTCCTTCTTTTGCTTCGGCGAGGTATGTCTCTGCCACAAATTGATGCAGTCGAGGCACCAGGGAAAAAAGCTCATCAGGGGAGTTGTATGCGGGACGTATTTCTGTCGTATCCTATCAATTAAAAAATGAGATGCATGTCTTTTGCATCTCCAAATCTGACAAGACTTTCTTTCTAGCCTAATATTTTTAAAGCCTGTAATAAAATAAATTTAAACAATAATTTTAAATAATTTCCCCAGTTTTCATTAAATGTGTGTCAAGAATTGCATATTCATCAGCTATAGATTGAAAAGTTTTTTCTTGCATACCTTGTTCTTTAAAACCCTCAGAAGAATCTTAAAAAGTCTATGACAATGCCAAATGTTATTAACCTGACTTTAAGGAATTTTTCCTTCTCCCTTGTAGGATTGTGCGGGGGTGATTCTTTATTGCGCAGAAGCAGGGACAAAAGTCGCACTAGACGCCATCCAAATACTTGGTAAGGAAACAAAAATCCACCTTTAACGTATTTTTACTTGTTGGAATCAAACATTTTTTGTGGAATTTAAATAAATTTTTACTTTTGCTTTTTGTTTCTACACATCCTGATTGCTGTGGGTTGGGCAACATGAACACTCGTTATGGTTTTGTGTTCAGAGTTATCCTTCTCCTACACTAGTTGCCAACCACAGCTAGAGAACTGTTCTGCTATTTAATCTATAGCTGGGGGGGAGAAGAAATGGATTCATACCTTTTCCAATAGTATTTGCACATATCAATGGAATAAACTCAGTTGGAAAATTGAACTTGACACTCTATGTGCTGCTATCCATTACGACCCCCCCCCTCCCAGTACACACATATTCCATGATTTTCATAGGTCGGGTAGAAATGTTGGTGGGTCCCAAATTCTCCAGTCCACACTACTCTAGTTTTGAAATCAAAGTGATCCCTCTCCTAGACAGACTGCCAGCCAAGGCTAACAAGTTCTGTCTACTCAATAAAATATATATATATATATATATATATATATATATGATGGACTCTCCCGTCGAACTCGACGTATGAGGGCCAGACAGATCAGTTCCCAGAAACTGAAAGCCGGACAGCCACACAAGAATTGATTATAGTGGTGAAGGCTTTGTGCAGGGCCATCCACACTTTTTGGAGGGACGAATACAGGGAACTGGTGCAACGAATGCCACAGGGTCCCCAAACGACCCTCCGCAGGTTTTGAATTCAGAGTTGTCCTGCTCCTAGACCAGTTGCCATCCAAGGCTATAGAACCCAGTCTGTCCTGCTATTTACCCATAGTTGGAGGGAGAAGAAGAGGATTCACACCTTTCCCAAGGGTATTAGCACGTAAGTGAATGTAATGGATTCGACTGGAATTCGAACTAGGCTATCCGATTCTTCAATCCAAGCCGTTATCCATTACTCCACCGTGCCTCCATATATATATATATATATATATATATATATATATATATATATATATATATATATATATATTTGGAGGGTTCCAAATCCTCTTCCAACTGTTACTTTGAAGCTGGCTACTGAGTCTCAGCTCATCCACTCTCATTATGAGGATGGAGCTCTTTTCTTTCTTGAAGGGTTGTCATTAAGTTGTCGAGGGGGTCCCCTCTACCCCAGTTTTAAAATCAGTCATCCGTCTCCTAGACAGACTGCCAACCAAGGCTAACAAGCTCTGTCTATTCAATAAAATAAAATATATAAAAAAAATGTGCTTTTTACTATATTAAAATATTTAAAATTGAAATATATTTTATTGTCCTCAGTTGACTAGAATAAATTATTTGGTTTAGAAATGAACAAGAAATGGATTCATAACTTTTCCAATAGTATTTGCACATATGAATAGAATGAACTCAGCTGGAAAATTGAACTTGACTCTCCATGAGCCGCTAACCCCCCACCACCTCAACACACACCTATTCCATGATTCTTATGGGTGGGTCCCAAATCCTCCAGTCCTCTCTACTCCAGTTTTGAAAGCAGAGCGATCCTTCTCCTAGACAGACTGCCAGCCAAGGCTAACACGCTCTGTCTACTCAATAAAATAAAGTATAAAAAATATATTTTTTACTATATTAAAATATTGAAATATATTTTATTGTCTTCAGTTAACTTGAAAAAATTATTTGGTTTAGAAATAAAGAAGAATCAGTTTTTTAATTTCATTTCTATACGTATTGTTTTGTTTTCAATACATTAAATGAAAATTTTATGAATGTTAAAATTTATGCCTAAAATAAAAAGATTTTAAAAAATGAAGACAATAAAGTAAAGTTTAAACTTGAAAAAATAGTCCACTTCATTTCTATTGAATTTCTTGTTATAATTCCAGGTGGGAATGGTTATATCAATGATTATCCGACTGGGCGGCTCTTGAGAGATGCCAAGCTTTATGAGATTGGTGCTGGTACCAGTGAAGTACGACGCCTTATAATCGGCAGAGCAATTAATGCATTCTACAAATAGGATCAGACACAAACGGTTTTCTTCATTTTGTTTAGAAAAAAGATTTCCAAATACAAATTGAACAGATTAAATTTTTTAATGTTGCTATCCGCCCTGTCAATGCAATGGATTCAACTTTGGACTGCCTGTAGGATCACCTAATTAAACTGACTTTTTTAATTAATGATTCTCACAATTCTCAAAGATTTATAGAAATTTTAAGGAAAATTGTGGAAAACCTAGAAATTTCTGTTTATCATTAGAGTATTTAGAATATTTTTCAAATTTTATTTAAAAAATTACCCAGAATTAAATATTTTTTAAGGACGCTTAAATTACTTCACCATTTCATGTGTGGCTTGTGAAAATCAGGTTTCAATATTTAGGTGTCTAACCCTCTGTTAATACTGTGGGGTATTTAAAATATTATAGTTATAATATTATATTTAAAATATTAGAAATATATCATTTAGTTCTTAAGTTTTTTGTTATATATTGTCATGAGTGTTCTTTCTGGATTTATAGGGTAAGTAAAAATGAAAAAAAAAAAATATTTATTTTGAAAAATTCAATTAATAAGCCAATATTAAAAAATGAATTTGTATGTTTTAAATATTAAAATATGCAAAATTAAGTTTAATTTTATTTTCAGTAACCAAGTAAAACATAATTCACATAGATACGGCTAAAACTCAGAAATTCTTTGTGGTTACGTGACAGAGCTTTTCAGAAAGCCACTTGACTAATCAGAAAAAAAATTAAACTTGCCACTAGCTAAATATTAACTTCCCTTCCCACTGCATTCTTTTTCAAGGCCTCTCAATTGCAGTATCTTTATTGTTAATTTCACTCAAAGTTGTTTTCTGTTGTCATAGCAGGATATGACAACACAACTATGGAATTTATGGGTTGTTCAAACTTCCCATAATACTAACAGAGGGTCAGGTCAGATCTTTCTCTGTTGAATCCTTGTAAAAAAAACGAGAAATTACTGAATCAGCAAAAAGACAAGTGAAAATTATACAAAAAATGACTGCATCTTCCTTTTGGAAATGATAATCATTGCTTTTAAAGACAAAAAAAAACAGTTTGCATTCTTCTTTGTGTACCTGATGTTCTTTCCACTTTTGTGACCGAGGTATTCATATTTCATCAGATGTGTAATTAGGAAGGAATGTGGGGGGGGGACTTTTTTTATAGGTTTCCTTTGACCTTTTCTTATGGCTTTTACACCTGGCAGAGGTTGAAGACTGGATCATTGGGAATGTTGTGTAAATGACATTGAGAAGACAAAGGAAGAATTCAGTTTTAATGAAGTTTGAAAATGTGAATGATTCTTCTCAAAGTAATCAAGATAAAATTTTGCAATACTGAATAAATTTAGATATTTCAACATTAATTTTTCTTGTAATGTTTTTTTCTTTCTTTTCTATTTAAATATCTTTTATTTTCTGTATTTATTGTTCTAACTCTTTCTTGAGTCTTTATGGTTTGAAATTCTTAAAATCATCCAATGTTTCCCAATTTAAAGTTTCTTTTTGTGTCACTTTTTGTCGATGAAGACAGATTTATTGATCAGAATAAATTTTACAATGTCATCAAATGAGAGGAGAAAAAAAACATAAAAGGAAATAAAATTCTCACAATCTTTAGCTTAAAAACTATATAATAAATATTTCTATACCCTATAGGTACCTCCAAAAAAAAGAAAAAAGTGATACCTAAGTTTTAAAATACATTTTAAAAATGAAAAATCTTTCTGTAGATTAATAGATTAAATTTAATATTTCCAATAAGCAAAACACTTTGCTGTATTTAAAACCAAATTTAAATTGGAAAGAATTTTTTTAATGAATAATATCGTGCATATTGACAAATCTGTCAACACAACATAATTCTTTTTAATAAAAAAATCTTTCAAAAATAAAATATACTTTTATGAAATGTTATTTGAGGAAGATTAACTGATTTAAAGTTTAATTAATCTGAATTAAAACAAATATTACTTTTAGTATAAAATATTGCAGAAAAGTATTTTTTTAACATGGAGGCGGATGGTTTTATGAGGTGTTGATGCATTTATTGATAACCTAAAGAAACGAGTACTGAACTGCTATCTGTCCTCCTTTACGGCAGCGAATGTTGGACAGTCTCCTCAAAGATGAAGAAGAGACTTGAGGCAACAGAGGTATGGTTCTAGAGAAGGATGCTATGGACATCATGGACCGAGCGTGTGAGCAACGATGAGGTTTTGGAGAGGATGCAAACAAGGAGGAAGCTTATACTTAACATTAGAAAGAGGCAGATGAAATTTCTGGGACATGTAATGAGGAAGGAGGGCTTGGAGAATCTGATACTCATGGGTCGAATAGAGGGAAAGAGACGAGAGAAAGCAACGCATGACATACCTAGCAGGTGGATGACAGAACATAGCCTGAGGGAAGTAGCAAGGGGACAAAACTTGTTGGGATCTACAAGGGATAGGGGGATGTGGAGATCCATGGTCGACTATGTCCTGAAGGGACACGGCACATAAAGAAGAATGTGATATTTATATAAGTGGGAGTGAATACTTTTAGTAAAATTACGTCAATACAATATACGTACCTTTTTTTTAGATAATTTTTAACTACTTATTAATCTTAAAAATTTTAAATATTTTAACTATTCTAATATTTTTTATTGAATTTTAGACGAGTGTCTTCTTAAGACTATAAAACCGAAGTATGGCTTTATAGCCTTATGAAAGCACTCATTGAAGAAATGTTAGAAAATTACAAATAAATCCTTTAATTTATAGTTAACTCTGATTTTCGGATAATGTCGTGTATGGACATCCATATATACAAAAATACTGCCGGTCAAATAATCTTTTTTTTTCTTTTAAATTAAAAAAAAATGAAAACAATTGTAAAAATTCATTAATCATTAAAAATAATAATATTAAAAATAATAGTATCCATAATATATTTTATTCATAAAACCAATTGAGATTTTTTTCTAATTAAATAATGTTACATTTATTCCATTTTTTAAAATTTTATGATTCAAAGGAAATTCTCTGTAACTGGGGGCCCTGTTTGACCAACAAAATTTGGAGATTTAAATTCTCCTAGGACATGTTCTTATAACTAATATAAACAAAGAAGAATTTCTCAAAATTGAATAAATGTTTGGTAAAAAATGTAAATAAAAAAGAAATATTTTTCCCAAGATTTTCTAAAAACCTTTCAAAAATAATTTAGTTCATTTGTGAATAAGTTCTGAGGGTTTCATTAGAATCCGACAATTATATAATTTTTGCAAGAATCGCGAAACGGTGTGTTTTTCACCGCAAAAAGATGCTAACGTTTACAATGTTACATTATGGCACCTCATTGACGCCAAAGAAACAAGATTTTTAACCAAAATTTTGAAGGTTCTAAAAAGAATTAAAACATTCTATATCAAAGAATCCTTTGGTTTTCCTCTTAATTTTGACAATAAAACATTTCTGTTATTAAATATTTCATATTGTGTTAATAGAAGATCTGACAAAAAAAGGTAAAATGTAAGAACCTGGACATAAGTTTACTGTGGATGATCTTGCGAATAAAACACTTTCTATACACTTTTGACTTAGTAAATTATTCTCTCTTTGAATTAAAGTAGCATTTTTTAAATTAAAATTATGGTCTGACTCGTAAAAGTGAGCACTTAATGCATTGAATGTCTTGTTTTGTAACAGATCCCTTTTGTGTTCTTATAATCTTTTATTTAAATTCGTTAAGGCTTCTCTTATGTATAACTTGTGGCAATTATGACAAGTGATAGTTTAAACTCCTTCAAGTTTTAGCTTATTATTATTTTGTTGTGTATTAAGTGTTATTGTTTTAGAAGTAGTTGCAACAAATTTTATGCTCAGCTCAGATAAATTCTTTTGAATTGTGGTTGTAATAGAGTTGGCGGTAGAACAAGGCATCTTTTTGATTTGTTGGGTTTGCAGAATGTTTCACTCTTCCATTTTAAAATATTTTACAAGTCTTTTGTTTGCGTTGAAAATGAAATAATTAGGATATTGGAAGAGTTTAAAAATATTTCAACGTATTTCTCTGCTTCATGTAAATATTGAGAGCTACGAACTGTGAGTGTTCTTAAATAGAATCCAGTGATTATTCTGTATTTTATTTTGAAGTTATGGTGAAAATAGAATTTTGAGTCGATTTTTATTAGTTGATTTGCAATGAACACTTAGTGTTAGGCTTACAGTGTAATCTCCACCGTGTGTTATATATTTAAGTAACGAAAATCTTAGTAATCCGTATGGATAATCCCAAGGAGGATGAAATCCTGAGAGCTCAGTGTTAAGTCAGAGCGAATAATTTAATTTAAAGAAAAACAGACCACTTTAAGGCTCCATTTGTTATAATTTATTTCACCAAAGTATTTTATTTTTCTCTGGATCTTCAGACTTCACTTTCAAAGGTGAAACGAAAAATGAATTTAAAATTTACACTTTTGACGGGCAGTATTAAGCTTATATGAGTTGACATAGAAGGTGGTGAGGAATAGTGTGAGAGACATGGTCAAGTTTAGAGAGGGAAGGAGGAGTTTTCATGTTTTTCTTTTTCTTACAATACTTAATATTGCGGTAGGAGGGGGTAAGGATCAGACATTGACCTATTTAATCGGTCAACTCAACGGAAATGATATAGGAAAATGGGAAAAAAGAAAAAATAAGAAAAGAGAGGGGGGAATAAAGCGATAGGATATAAGAGATGTACCTAGGGTTTTTGGAGGAAGGTGAGGGGTGGTATAGCTTTAGCAATTTAGATAAACACAGATTTTAATGTTTGATAGTAATTTAAATGTTTAAAAACTCCACAAAGAAATTAAATTTAATGCTTGTTAGCAATTTAAATATTCAACTTCTCCACAAATAAATTATATATATATATATATATATATATATATATATATAGGGTTACCCACAAAAAACAGGAAATTTAGTACAATTTATTTAATAGTTTGAATTTTTCTTACAGCTATTTGAAACAAAAGCAATAGACAGAAATTTAGTAGCTTAAAACAACAAAAACACAAATGTTAGATGTGGTGTTCAAACTAAAGAACACTGGCAAAATTTATTGGCATTTTTTCAATCCCCAAGTTGGGTGTTCTTTCTTAAAGAGAACAATCACCTCATGTAGAAAATTTGATAACTGCAGCATCCTGGAACAACAAATGGTTAAAAAAATTTATATATTAGTTAATTTTTTACTTCATTCATATAGTAAAATATATAGCTATTTTTTTTATATTTTAGTTAATTTTTTTTCATCATATTGTAAATCTAAAATTTCCTGCTTTTTTGTGGGGCACCCTGTATATATAAAACTCCTATTTTAAATATAGTATTTTTTTTTTTTTTTATAGTTTTAGGTCCGTTTATTTTAATACAAATTTAAAAAAAACTACAACAACATTAATCTCCATTTATTTTAAATATAAAATATAAATCCCGTCTATTTTAAATAATTTTTTTTTCAGCCGATAATCCCCGTATAATATATGGACTACGCCAGTATTGCGTTAAGCGGATATTGTTATTAAAATTTAAATCGTGTAACGGTCAGTCTCTACTCAACACCTGAAGATTGCGTTGTGTATGAAACTCCGAGTTGTGCTATTGGTGAGGCATAATATGTATATTTATTAATATATACTTAATAGCTCTGTTATATTACATCGAGCACTATTTTATTAATACAAGCACTCAATGTGCGATATCTTGTATTCATTTATATATATCTATACAATGTTTGGTTGAATAATCTAGACATGTCTATTCATTTTTATTTTAATCCTCTCAAATTCACGGATCCCAGAAAAAAAATAAAACTAATTATATACTACACTAAAATTAATACAGCCAACTTAATCATCCGCAATAACTCTTCTCCGTCAACTAATGTTTTGCAAAAAACCAACATTGTATATCAATTTAAATGTCCTTTGGGAGATTGTATCTCTGACAAAAATATAAATATATATATGTTGGTTTCGCGATGACGACACTGTCAATAAGTCTTACTTTACACATATCGGATTCAACTTTTATTCCACAACAATTAAAAAACAAATTCTAAAAAAATTTTTTTTTAAATTGCCGATTGAGTATTTTAAAGACATTAATAATAAAAATTTTAACTAAGTTATCTCCCTTACATATTCTTAACGTAAATTGACTATAACGCAGCGTTTTCTTCGCGCATTTACAAAAAAATCACAACTATCAATTACAATAATTTTTATCTTAGCAAGTCACCAATGAAGATGATCTTGGGTGAGATTGAAAGTACTTGGGAAAATAAAAGAAATAACCAAAACTACGGCGTCTTTCTTAATCAGTTTTGTAACAGCACTAAGAAATTGATCCGTGAATTTGAGAGGATTAAAATAAGACATAATATGTCTATATTATTCAATCAAACATGCCTGAATGAAGATATGCTGCCTATATATATATATATATATATATATATATATATATATATCGTTTGTTGTCAAAGTTCTCAATGAGCTGAAAGTCGCTTATGTGGATTCTGCAGTCGTAGCCAAACGTAAAATGCCTGCTAAGAGTCCTAATGCCACCAGAAAACTCCACTTTGTACAAAAGGTTCAGAAAAGTATGGATAAGAACCCCCAAAAGTTAATGGCTTTGCTAAGGTGCTCTATCGGAAGAATTATGTATGTGGACCTTTCATACAAGTCGTGATGCGAAGAGGGAAATTTATGTATGCAAAGACAAAAGATAACTGTCTGAAAGCGCTTGTTGAGAAAGTTGAAACATCAAGAACCTGAGATTCTTTTGGTTTTTCTCTTATGAGAAAAACTTTGATCAGGACCAAAAGGTCAACCGAAACAGTGACAGAGGGTTATGCGGAGACCCTAAGGACGTTCCAACGGTCATGCACACAACGTTTTCGGCAACTGTGACGATTCGGGGGAGTCTTGAGCAATGAAGGAGATGCCATGCATTCTAACTTCTTTCCTCAGAGCTCGAGGGTAAATACTGATGACTATAAGGTGTTAAAGAAGGTTTGTAAGGGGCCTGGATAAAGAGTGTGAGCAAAGGAATATCGTACGCCTACTAACAAGTCTCTGGGTCGTTTCATAAGACCAGGACAACCCAAGAATGGATGAATTAGAATTTCCACAATCATGTCCCTCCAAGCATATGGACACCTACCTCTCTTGTGGACTTTCTATTGGGTTTGTCTGAATAGTACTTTTCGGTACTCTCTGTTGTCGTGTTTCTATGATCAATTTTTATTTTGTCAAATTGTATACATGGTCGTAAGTCCAGGTGGTCGTTAAACAGGTAAGTCGTTAAGTGAGGAGCGGTTTTATTAATTTTTGTTCAACAAAAATCTACAACTGATGTACGTTTTCTTTATTTTTTAATCACTGGAAAGTCTATGCTTTACGACATAAAACACTTGAAATTCTAGAAACAGAGTTAAAGTTTATTTGATTGGCTGTTGTTGCGGTCTCTATTTCTAGCTTAAATAAAAGCGGTGGCAGCCAAAACTTTCATATGTGAATGAAGAAATGAACAAAGTTTTCCTGGTTTAAAATAAAAACAAAATATATTTACGCAAAAATTACAATTTTGGTAAACAGTTTGTAAACGTGCGCGCGTGTATGCGAGGGCTTGTAAATGGTTTACAGTTCTGATTATGATTACACATGTGTGATAGACGTGTGTGTGCGTGTGTGTGTGTGTGTGTGTGTGTGCAAAAATTCACGAAGAACGGGTTGATGCTGCTGCCTACCGCATGCTAGATTGAAAAGAGGAGAGAGACAGAGAAAATTGTTAGTCCTTAAACAGCTCCACCTAACAGCACCTTCATAGACAAAGTGGGGGTAATCTCCACACTGTTTAAGTTTTCAAATAACTTTTGGAATCTTATGCTAAAAAATAAAAGCCAAACGGATTATAACATTTTTTATTTTTTCTAAATGAAATAAAATGTTATGGGATATTAATTGATTTATCATTATTAATGAAAATAATGCCAAAAAGTCATCATGAATTTAATACGAATACCATTCCCCGTTTTTCTCATTTAATGTAGTAGACATTTGTTTCATTTTTTCAATAGGGTTGATATGAATATTTGCATTTACTTTAAACAAATAGATGTTGATTAATTTCCAAAGATAAAAAAATGTTTCCATCACATGGGATTTCTTCAGAAACTGTGTAGGAACCAAAATCACAAAAATAAATAAAAATAAAATAAACAAGAACATTGACAAACAAAACATGGCGGGGGTTACCCATGGCAGTCGTGGCAAAAAATTACTTACATGCTGGGCAGCTGCTGTTCACGGAAAAGAAAAAGAAAAAAAAAAAGAAAGATTTTTGAAAACAAGTTGCTTTTTATATTCATACCAGGTGACTAGAGTTACGTGACTAAACGTCTAAGAAAGGAAATCCCACTTCCGCCATTTTATCTATGTTCCTGTTTATTTTATTATTTATTTATTTGTCATTTTGGTTTCTACGCCATTTCTAATACTTTCATGGTATTTGTATTAAATGTATGATGTTTTTTTCAAACTATTTCCAGACATTTTTGACTTCCTCTCTCAAATTGTAGACCGTTTGATGACATGCAAATATGTTTTCTTCTCTATATTTCTTTGAAAGCATTCACAACAAAAGATAAAAGTGCTTTGTATGGGATTTTGCTCAAGTTTCCTCAAGCTCTATTTCATTTTATTTAGAACAATTTTGTTGGATTTCATATAATTTACATTCCAGATATTTAACTTCAGTTTTCCGCATTTGACGTAAATTAAATCATTTCCTTTTTAAAGTCTCTTTCTACTGTGGTATCCATTTTTTTTATTTACAAAACAAATGGACCTGTTATATTTGGTTTGGTTTGTTTTATGGCATATCAATCTCAATGAGTTATTTAATGCCGAGAAGATTTTTATTACCTGGTGATTTTGTTTTTCCAAAATATATTGTTGGTAATATCTTTTTTTAAAAATGTACTACTGGTAAAAAATTTTCAAAACGTATTGCTAGTATTAAAACCTATTTTTATACTTTCGTAGCATTTTGACCCTGTTTTTTTTTGGGGGGGGGGTAACTATTTACCCATAGCTGGGACCCTGACAAGTGCTACCACTCCGTTTAGGGTGGACCTGGGAACAACAGCAATTATAAGGTGGCTCCATGCTCCTCAAAACCTACTAATCAAAGGCCTTGCTGTCAGATGTAGTTTATCGTCATACCCAGGACGGGGACCTGCTATAAAATCCCAGCCATTGTTATTTCAGCACAATGGAAAGTGTCTTTTTCTTTTTCTAATAAAATCCGTAAAACACGACAATTTTTATTTAGTGTAAATCATAATTTCGGTTCTGTCTTTTGTTTTCAGACTGAAAAAAATTGTCAATCTTCTTTATCATTAGCCTCTTACTCATTCGTAATAATAATTTTCTCTTTCGTTTTTTACAACACAGTGGGTGATATTTTCTCAAAATTCATGAAGAATCAGTTATTGCGAAAGAATTGAAGAATAATGGTACAAGTTTAATCATTACGGTAGTTTTGTAAATCAGGAATAATTGTATATAAAACAATTATTATAGAAATCCCACAAGTTATAAACAATTTCCAGCAACACAATACAGAACACAACAGATTCAGTCAAAATCATAAGGCATGTCTAACCAATGATTTTCAATTCCAAAATTGAATCTTCCACGTTCGTCTTTTTGTTTTGTCACTTTCCGATTTGAGTAAGTTAGCATATTTTTCAATTTAAAAGTTTTTCGGTCTTTTTTCTTTTGGTAACCAGCACTGCGTTGAGTGCCTCCATTCAGAACACACTTACAAAACTTTGGTGACGATGACACCGGTAAAGACATGGAATTAGACCTTGTTGGCTCAAAGATATGCCGGTTCACATCAGATAGTTCAAACGTTACTGGATTCTCAGGATTTTTAATTTCGATCGTGGAACCAAGCTCTTCATGATTATCAGGATCAATATTGGAGGTTGTTGTACTGACATCACTAGTGGATACTGTGTCTCGACTACCAATTGATGAGTCTCCGGTACTATTTGAACTGCTGTCGTCAAATGTAACATTTTGACTTCGTTGCTGACGACCGTGAAAAGCAAAGAAAAGTGCAACTGTCATCGCCATTATTAGCAGAAGCAAACCGCCGATAACAATAAATAACACTGTAATGGAGACACTTTGACCTGACCAAATTGTGTATGGCCAATTAGAAGGCAGGATGTCTTTTGAATTGTTTGATTGAAGAAACGTCAAATCATTTGTCTCTTTAACTGTTTCCCAGTTTCGTTTTGGTAGGGTGTCAATGTGAATTATTACTGTGGCTGTTATAAACCTTCGATTTCTTGATATTTCTTCGGCCTATACATTTAAGAAAAAAAAGAAGAAGTAAATAATGCATATAGAGATAACAAAGATTGCAGACGCCTAGCAAAACACACTAGCCATTAAAATTGTGCAGTTTAACACATGTTAAGGTGAGCCAATTTTGGTAAATAAGTTTTCGATAAAAGCATTAGAACAACGGTTCAGAGATAAACTTGAAGTCAGAACTTTTATGCTCAAAACGCTTAGCTTCTGACTTCAAGTTTCGTAGATATACCACTCATCAGGGTAAGGTAAATCTATCGAATTTATTAATTAAATGTAACCATGAAATCTGTTAAAGAATTCAATAGATTTCTCTTAACCTGACGTGCGATCTATCTATCTATCTATCTATCTATCTATCTATCTATCTATCTATCTATCTATCTATCTCAGTCTATTCATTTCTCTCTCTTCCTCCCTCTCTCTCCCTCCCTCTCTCTCTCTCTACACACACACACACACACACATATTCTCGAGTATTTTCGAATGTTGCTAGTTTATTTTTCAAGGATTTCTTTTTTGTTGCGTGGATAAAAAATGTATGGAAAATAAAGTATAATATATATTTAAAAATCCACATTATAACCAAAAACGTTTGCGGCTTCTCTCTTCTCCTTAATATATATATATATATATATATACAGTGTAACCCGGATATAAGAGAGTTGTCGGGACCAGAGAAGAAGTCTCTTATATCCGGGTTTGGTCTATTATATATACATTAACACAGGCTCTAATTTGGGACCAGAGAAATTCTCTCTTATACCCGGGTTTCTCTTATATCCGGGTCTCTTAGATCCGAGTTACACTGTATATATATATAATCGACTCTCCCAGTCTGTCCTGCTATTTACCCATAGTTGGAGGGAGAAGAAGAGGATTCACACCTTTCCCAAGGGTGTTAGCACGTAAGTGAATGTAAT
Organism: Acanthosepion esculentum; assembly: GCA_964036315.1. Taxonomy (NCBI): domain Eukaryota; kingdom Metazoa; phylum Mollusca; class Cephalopoda; order Sepiida; family Sepiidae; genus Acanthosepion; species Acanthosepion esculentum. Next base: position 84,429,419 of record OZ038504.1, read on the forward strand.
GGAATCGACTGGAATTCGAACTCGGCTCTCCGATTCCTCAATCCAAGCCGTTATCCATTACTCCACCGTGCCTCCTCGGGCTCTGTTTGACCAAGGCTCGCATAGCAAATTGAACTCCCCTATATTAACCGTTATAAGGTTTAATAATTTTTCTTTTGATATTCCTGATCAAGAAAAAAAAAATCTGCTAATTGTACAAAACCGATAATTTAATTAAAACTGATTTTCTGCTTGGTGTGATTTGTTGTAACACGTGTCGTCAATGCAACACAGTTTTTTTATTTATCATTTCACTCCAACCAAGGCAATAAAGTCACTAAGACGCAAGGGGCTGCCGAGTGTGAGAGAATATAATAAAATTAAACCAGGAAGAAAACAATAAAGGAACAGGAATTAAGAAGACAGAAGATGACGATTGACATCGCATTTAAATTTTTGAAGAACAAATTTGACTGTAAAGCAAGAAGTCAGATAAGAGTTCCACAAGCGAGAAGTGTAAGTGAAGAAACTGCGAGCATAGAACTTACGGTTACATCTATATATTCTAACCGTAAAATGATTTTGTTTGTGTGAGTCAAAAATATTGCAATATCTTTGATCAGCTATCGAAACTAGGAACTGCTGCAAACTTTTCTAAGTATCAGCCTGGGTGGAATTAAGCGAGCGTGGGGCCTATAGCATATGTTATAAAGGGACCCTATAGGTAAAAAAATGGACATAAATATTAAATCATAAATTATTTACTTCTATAGGGATAGTACTTTCACGGTAATTGCTCCGAGGAGCTGCTTTCGCTTGTCCCTAGGCCTCGTGAATTTAAACGTCCTACGAGGCTGGCATCCCGCTCCCACCCCTACACCGTTGAAACTGTTAGATGTAGACGTCTCTTCTACTCCAATAGCTTCATGTCTCGCACATCTCGCCTATGGAACTCCCTTCCCTATTAATGTTTCCCTGACAAATACAATCTCCAACGGTTTAAGTGTAGCGTCAATCGACATCTCCAGTTGCCTTGATTTATCCACTTCCCTTCTCCACATCCTTTCATCTTTCATTCCTATCTGCTCTCGCTCCAAATCTTCTGTAATCCCCTTGCCTTGATCGACCCACTGTCTTTCTCTTTCTCCACATCCTCTCCTTTACCACTCCTATCTGCCCTTCCTCCAACCCTTCTATAACCCCATGCGTGATAGTGGCCTAAGGGTGATACGATTAAAAAAAAAAAAGATGTGGTAGTGTAATGGATAGCGGCTCGGAGAGCCGAGTTCGAATTCCGGTCAGGACAGAATAGGCTCTATAGTCTTGGTTGGAGAATTTTGAATTCAAATCAGACTAGAGAGGGTTGTGTTCCATCAGGCTTGTTTGCCCAAGACACACCTCGACTGAAGTAGTTGGGGTATCCACAAAAAATATATATTTGCAGAGGGTATTCATACATTAGGAAAAAAAAAGATCAATAAATATAATAGACAAAAAATGCTTATTGTTTTTAACAAAACATGTTTAGAAGAACAATTGCTGTCCAAATATATTGAATCTGAAAATGTTAATGCACACGGCACAGAAAAGAAGACTACGTTTATAATTATGTAATAATGTTTGAGTATACCTTTTTGTGTGATTAAACGCAATCAAGTCTTACCTTAATTATCAAGTTGATTGTTTGTTGGCCGACAATGCTGAGGATTTGCCTAATGTGCCCGGTTTTGTTATCCATCCAAAAGTTACCCATAAATCTTTGGGGTTGAACTTACAAAACACAAATATCATTAAAATGTTTTTAAAAAAATGTATACAGAAAATAAAATACAAAGGGACAAATTTATTGAAAAGTAGCTGGCATATCCGACCGAAACAAAGTCGCTTTTATGATCTTACCACCATTAAGCAAACTTTTTTTCCTTGAAAACCGCATTATTGTTGGCCGTTCACAAATTGGGCCGTATCACAATAACAACTCCAGTTTCACAGCAACAATATAAATAACAATCCTACCTGCACATGTTATGTGTACATGAGACTCATTTTGTGAATACCTTTATTACTACGAGAGTGAGCTTAAATGTTCATAGTGAAAACCTGTGAAATCTTGCATGTATTAATTTCAACTATTCTTATTAATAACTGATATCTGATTTTTCAAAGAAGACTGTTCATCCTGTTGGTCAAAAAAGTCATCAACAGCAAATATGACGTCATCATCACAGCGAAACTGGTTCCCAGCCAAGATTTTTTTAATGTTGGAGATCAGATGATAGTCAGACGGGGGCCAAATCAGACGAATAGGGAGGGTGATCAATCTGTCATAGCCAAGTCATGACTTGTAAACTGGAATATTTTTCCCAATTTTCCTGGACGTTTGGTCTTGATAGACTTTCGTGATTACCGCAGCAAATTTGCATTGTAGTTTCCACTCATGGTTTGACCCTTTTGAAAACACAATGCCTTTTGCATACCAAAAAACTGAGGCCATCATATTTCCTGCAGATGAAACGTACTTAGCTTCCTTTGGAGCAGGTGACGAGAGGTGTTCCCATTGCATGAATTGTCTCTGGCTCAAAGTGATCAACCCAACACTCGTCCGAGGATAGGGAATGTTCAAGGAAACCATCTGGATCTGTCTCAAACAATGTTAAACTTTCCCGTAATGTGATCAGCCTGGTGCACTTTTGATCAAGTGTCAGAAGACATAGCACCCACTGAGAAGAAACCTTCGTCATACCAAGTTCATTGTGCAGCATATCTTCAACTCTCTCTTTCTCTCTCTCTGTTTATGCTAATAACATTGGCTATTTGATTTATAGCCAATCGCCTGTCACCCATCACCATATGGTGAACATCATCAATGTGTTCCTCGGTGGCGACAGTTTCATGACGTCCAGACCGAAAATGTTTAGAAAGTACTTTAATCGTTAGATCACACACAGTAAATTGTTCTTGATATATATATATATATACACACACACACACACACACACACATATATATATATATATATATATATATATATATATATATATATATATATATATATATATATATATATATATATATAATAAAATAAAGAACAAATAGGAAAAGTATATCTTTATTTTATCATCCAGTCGGATTCCGATCCATATTTGATCTGCATTTGATCTTTAACTCAAAGCGATCAGATGTCTAGCCACACTGATGAGCTGTGATACAGCGAAACCGGCATGTAAGTGGATGACTATGTATATATATATATATATATACATAGTCATGTATATATATATATATATATATATATATATATATATAAGTAGAGCAATATTTTTTACGATCGCCTGATGAGATGCGTTGATACACATTGAAACTCGACTGCAACTATGTAGTGATTTCGACATGTTTTTCGATGTAATATTCTAAAATAAAGTATATATATATATATATATATATATATATATATATATATATGTATATGAAGAAATATAGTTTTAAGGTGTGCTATATTTACGGGATAAAGTGCTCGATATCATTTATATATATATATATATATATATATATATATATATATATATATATATATATGCGTGTGTGTGTGTATGTGAATGTTTCATTAAAAACGACAGACAAGGTACTATAATTAAGCTTTTTATTTAATTTTTCTTGTGTTTGAACAAGTGCTTTCTTTTTTGGACACATACTGTGTAGAAACTGTCCAAATGTTCTATAATTCCGACCGCTTTCGGCTATACTTTTAGCTATTATCAAGGATGATTTTATTTTTTTCACTTTGTGTGTGTGCGTTTATATTAAATAAATAGCTTAATTATAGTACCTTGTTTCTCGTTTTTAATGAAACATGCACAAATGAAGGATTGCTGCCTAAATACAGTATATATATATATATATATATATATATATATATATGTATATAGGGAAACGCATAGAGACGCACACAGAAAGCGAGTGACATCCTTACCATGGATTATGTTGTAGTAAATGGTGTTCTTCTCCTTGTCCTGGTCTTCTGCTTTAATCTCATGAGGAAAAATCTTTAACAATCCCTGCAACAAGTAAATGTTTTCAAAATTTCCATTTTAGCGTTACATTTGTTCACTGTATTTTTATCGTTAATCAAGTTTAACTCAGTTTTGACACAAGGCCGCAAGTATGAAGCCCCTATTGTGGATCGAACTCACTACTCCTTTGTCATGGTCAGCTGGTGATTTTCTAAGTGTATCTTAGATGTGACACAAACCGAAAAGTCTGGAGCACCCTGGGAGGATCAAACTCACTCCTCAATCGTAATTGTTCTAGCGAAACAAGCTTTGCTAATCATTGCACATGATATATGAAGAGAAGAAGGGAAGATGAAAACCATGGAAACTAGGCACTGTAAATGAATGGCAGAATAGGGAGTGACGGCATGGTAAAGGAAACAAAGGTTACTTAGAGCTACCAATAATAGGAAGTTGTGGAGAGCTATGACTATATAAAGTATGAACACGATACATAAAAGAATACTTAAAGTAGAATACAAGACCCTTCAGGGACTTTTGTTTTTGTTGTCTGATAGTGTTTCTTCCTCTTTGTCTTATGTTTCAGTTAATAAGAGAGACGCCATGTTGAATAATGTTGTTTAAACCTTACCGACGTGTTTGTCTTTATAAGAGAATATAATATGATGCTATTTTCATTTAATTAGGTAGACAAAAACAAGCAGTTAAAACATTTTAAAGGTAGAGCTACCCAAAATATCTCACCGGAACAGAGAGGAAACTTGCTACGACGTCAGTCTCTTATTAAATGTAATTAAATTTTAACCTGATTTAAGATGTAAAAAATGATGAGATATTTACTAAATAAACCATCTTTTCAACTGTTTCATTTTACCGTTGCGTTTTCTGTGATGTGTGAATTGTAGGCGGGATTGGCACAAAACTGATCCACTTTAGGGCAGTCCGGGTAGACAAAAGCTGGACCCTGGTCATCAGCATCTAAGACCTCAATCGCAACTGTTGCAAAGGATATTCTTGTCACTGGATATCCATTGTCCTGCAGAAGGAGAAAGTTTTAAAAAATCATGGTTAGGAAAATTAAATGACTTGCTTTTAATATTGAGAGGACTCATCAACGTATTTCTAATGATCATCATCGTCACATACATACATAATTAGGCAAATTCAAATTATACAACAACAAGCATTCATTGGATAATAAATTAAACAACACTAGTTTGTAATAGACAATTTACAGATCACAGCAATGCGACAATTTTATAATCGCTATATTTTCATGTAGTCGATTTTGTGAACTTTTGGGAGAATCGGATCCCAAGAGCCTTCTCAGGTTAGTAGATATTTTCAGGAAATATCAGCTTCTAATTGGTCAATAAACACACAAGTGGATGTTGCAATCCACCCAAGCACAATATATTTTTCCAGCGCGTGACTAAGTCAAATTTCCCGCCAAGGCGCTGTGAGCCTGTCACGTGATTACATTATCTATAAATAGCAAACACGAGTTTGCGTTTTTTCTCTTTTTTCTCTTCTTGCTGCAAAATGTAGTCTCATAGAATTATCGTCTCGACCTTGCGGTCAGACGTTAAATAATATTTCACGCATTCACGTACGTACGAACTCTTACGAACATTCGCCAAAGAATAAACACAAATGTTCACACACAAACAATGTTAATTGTCTATGTGCTTTGTAATTGTTTTGTTTAATACATATATTTATTTATATATATATATATATATATATATAATTAAGTAATTCATTAAGTCTTAAAGAAACCTCAACAGAATGCAGAAAGCACTGGACGGCCGTTTCGTCCTATATTTGGGACTCATCAGCAGTGCGCATCCACTACCGAGAATTGAAACCCTGACAGTTAGGTTGTCAAGCAAACACCATACCAACTGTTCCAACGGGCCTCGGTGACAAAGAGGTAGCAAATCAGACTCAATATAGCGTCGCTCGCTCACATATTCCGTAGGTGAACTCAACTGAAGTTCTCAATTCTCGGTAGTGGATGCGCACTGCTGATGAGTCCCAAATATAGGACGAAACGGCCGTCCAGTGCTTTCTGCATTCTGTTGAGGTTTCTTTCAGACTCAATGAATTACTTAATTATAATTATCAAATCCTCCTTACAATTTCTATCATATATATATATATATATATATATATATATATATATATATATATATATATATATATCGGTCTTGTTTGTCTTCTTTATCTTCAGTTGGATTTAATCAAAGTCCGACATTTTCATGTAGCTAGACCTTCTTTTAGCAGGAAATATAAACGCACGTGTTTTCTTTTCATCTTCATCCCCCCCCCCCGGTCTTCTGCATATTCAATATCATGTTGACGTTTAATTCTCTTTTTGCATATTTGTTGCTATAAATATTCGTGGGATATTCTTAATCACCCCTAAATACTTAAACGTTACGAATTATTTCAATTACGGAATACATCGTAAGCATGTTCAAAGAAAGGAAGAGGCTATTTAGCCGATCCCGGTAAAAAAAGACAAACATGCTTTTAAGCTTATTTTACCGGTCTCGGTAAAATAAACCCACAGATTTATGTCGGCAAATATTATTATTATTATTATTATTATGAAGGCAGGTAATGTTAAAAACAACAACACACTGATTTAACACAGAAGTTTATTTATTTTCGCCATCAATTGTGAAACAATTTAAATTTTTTTCCACCATCAATTGTTAAAACACAAGTTAAAATCATATATTTATCACCATTTATTAAAATAAATATAGAAGTCTCTAAATATTTTAAGCACTTCAGGCATAACAGTCTTTGTGAATCCGAATCTTGATTTAGGCGTGGTTCTCTTGCCAATACACTTCAGGGGCACCCACTGCAGACAACAGTTACAGACCACAGAGTCCAAGAGTTGCTTATGTCCTGTCTACACAACCACTGCGATGACAATTTCAAATATAATATATTCTTAGTTCTAAAACACTATTTATATTTACCGGTAAAATAGACACCAAGTCTATTTTGCCGGTCCCGGTAAAATAGACACCAAGTCTATTTTGCCGGTAAATATAAATAGTATTTTAGAATTAAGAACCGGCAAAATAGACTTGGTGTCTATTTTACCGGGACCGGCAAAATAGACTTGGTGTCTATTTTACCGGGACCAGCAAAACAGACTTGGTATCTGTTTTACTGGGACCGGCAAAATAGCCTTGGTGTCTGTTTTACCGGGACCGGCAAAATAGCCTTGGTGTCTGTTTTACCGGGACCGGAAAGATAGCCTTGGTGTCTGTTTTACCGGGACCGGCAAAATATACTTGGTGTCTATTTTACCGGTGCCGGCAAAATAGACTTGGTGTCGGTCTTACCGGGACCGGCAAGATAGCCTTGGTGTCTGTTTTACCGGTGCCGGCAAAATAGACTTGGTGTTTGTTTTACCGGGACCGGCAAGATAGCCTTGGTGTCTGTTTTACCGGGACCGGCAAGATAGCCTTGGTGTCTGTTTTACCGGGACCGGCAAAATAGCCTTGGTGTCTGTTTTACCGGGAACGGCAAAATAGCCTATTCGTTAAAGAAGTGCAATGAAAGGAAACCTGAACTATGAAGAAAAATACAACGAAACAAAGCGTTACTATAGAGACCATGTTTTAGTGCTACTGACATCACAATATCTCCATATATGTGTAAAGTGTGTGTGTATGTGTAGCGTGTAGCAAAAGTAGGAAGAAAGCGTACGTCTAAATTCAGTTCCTACCCCCCCCCACTACTCACGCTTATGAACAGAGACACACAGTGCGTCAGTCGCTAGGGGGCAGGATCAACTATTTATGTTCTAGGGTGCTGAACGTGATATTTACTGCAGCACATCGTAATTCAGAAAAAAACAGGCACTTACAACCAATTTAGATTAGAAGTCACGAGAGCCATATGTCTAGTGTAGTGTAAATCGGAATAAGACAAAATAATAAACTTAACATCCGAATAAGCGATGATTTCACTATTTGAATGATCGGAATAAGATATTGATTTCAATCGACAATGATTAAATCGACAATGATTAAACATGTTTGAAACTTAGGCCATATCACGTTGAAACATCGGTTCCGGTACGATTACAGAAGTCAAGGAACGTCGAACCTGGTCTGTACCTAGATGGGTGATCGTGTGAAAATACCAGCTGCTGTAAGCTTAGATATTCGGTTGGTGTAATGATTAATGGCTCAGAATTGTTAATCGGGACACCGTGTTCCAATTCCTGTTGGGTTCGTTATATTCACTTACGCATGTAATCATCCTCATCATTTGTTGACCGTAGTCGGGGTCATTGAGCTGATGCGAATCTTCTTTCTTTCTGTATCGTATGTGCTACGCCAGATTGATTCCCCAATCCGAGCCGCTATCCATTACGCCACTATTTGAAATAGTATGAATCAACATTTTCTGCTTCCGTGCTCCCTCTTCCACAAAAAATTCTTGCAATCTGAAATATTTTCTGCCAATGGTTAGTGAGCCGCTGAAAATGAATGAATCGTAAAAATGTTCGACACTGTCTTTCATATCTTTTCAGAGGTAAACGTAATTTTTCGTTCTCCTAAAAAAAGAAAAGAAAAAAGAAAACGAGAAAAAGAAAGAAAGAAAGAAGAAAAAAAATCATAGTTGACCCCTTTCCGAATCTGTAAGCTAAAATCTTGTCTTTTGCAATGTTGTCGGTTGGGATATAGATCTAAGTGCCGAGGATTGCATTCTATGAGCAAATTCATCGTGAAAGCAGTGGCATTCCCAACGGGCGCTGAATAAACAAATTCCTCAGTACATTAAACATTTCATTTAGTCCCCCTTTTTTTTTGGTGAAAGTAAAGGGGAAGAAGAGTTTTTTTATCGTTGTGATCCAAGGAAGGTGTGGGGGAGCTAAAATAAAGTCAAATACTAAAAAGAAAAAACATTTTTGGCAACGCAAACAGCGTTGAGAAAGAAATCAGTTTTAGAAGAAAATCTTTGATTCCTGAGATGTAGCATTGTAATTACTTATATTATTTACAATGTTCGAACTGTTGTCCTCATCATTATTGTCATATTTACGACGTTTCAAGGACACATAGGCTAGTTGATAAAAGCATCGGTTGGATCCAGTGACTTGACACAAAGAGTTGTGAGTTTAATACGTTTAATAATGCGGTGGCCAACAAAAACGTGGATAGTTGAGTTAAAGGGAGATAACTGCGGCATCCGGAAGAGGCATGGCATGTTGAACTAGATCGATCTACCAAGGTGAACAAAATAAAGGGTTCAGTTCGAAATTCAAATCACCTGAAGAAGGCCGGAGCATAAAATGGTCGAAACGTCGTGAATATGGTAATAAAGATGAGGTCAACAGTCCGAACACTGTAAATAATGTAGAAAATGGTTATTTCTCTTATGCGGCACCCTTATACATGAACATTTTCAATTAATTTGTGGGTAATGGTGGCGAAGCTCGTTTTCCAAACCAATAGTGGGTTTGCTCCGTTCTGGTCACAAGTATGACCTTGACCTTGACTAAATTACGCATTGTAGACATGTTTATCAATTTCTTTGTCTCAATTGAAATATTAATGAATTTTCTTTCAAAAACAATTAATGGTGTCAGAATCCAGTTAACCGCTGATATTCAGACAACAGAAAGCATTTTTGATTGTTAGGAAAAATCTTTCTACTCACGAGCGAGTTTTTTATGTTTCGTCAACGCTTTGCAGGTTATTTAAAGCCAGATAATATTTTAGATTATAAGAATATTTTAAAGATAATAATGGTTTAGTAATACAAGTCATAATAATTAACCCATAGATTGTGGCGAGAAGTGTTAGATTCATACCCTTCCCAGGGGTATTTGCGTGTAAGTGAATAAGACCGACGGGAATTCGAACTCGGTTCTTCAATTAGCAATTCCGAGCCATTATCCATTACACCACTCTCACATCCAAATTTACAGCACCTGGTATTCTCAATTGGTCACCCATCTAACTACTGACCAGGATAGATGTTGCTTAACTTCGCCGATAGCTGGGTCTTTCTCGTCACGAGCAACCATAATACGCATGCGATTGTAAAATCTAAAATACCTCCGTTATATGAGTATTTGTTTAATTAGTGCGTTCATCACATTTGGTTCAGTTTTAGATTCTTTGAATGAAGCGTATTTTTACTAATTCCGATCGGTGAAAATAATAATTTTCATTTCTCAAGAAGATATTTTATCTGCCTCCAATAAAGCATCTATCCTATTTGGAAGACTAACTAATCAATATGGCATCTATATTCCAACTAGGAATAATATTTACATGGCCTGACAGTTCTGCAGTCCTGTGGGGCGTTAGACAGTGTCGAATTTCTCATAATTGGGATTTTAGTGTAAGAAAACAGGAAATCGTAACCTCAGTAAATATCGATTAAGAAGGTGGATTTTGTAGAATGAACTAAAGGTTCCTATCGATCCTTGTTAGTGCTTAGCAACTTGATGTAGGTCAACCATTGTTTACAAGCACTTCTGGAGAAAACGATAACAAAATACTGCACGAATGTTTCCTTACATTCAGGCTTCGCTGACATTTCGAATAAAGTGAACATAAATTAATAAGCCCCCAAATTATAAAAGTCACACACTCTGGATATTGAAAATGGACTTGGATTTCAATGCTGAATGTTTGAGCAGAAAATTTCCAGTCCTTATCAGATGTCGGAATAAGTCAAGATTTCATTTTACTCATATATATATATATATATATATATATATATATATATATATATATATATATATATATATATATATATATATATATATATATAATTTTACTCATATATATATATATATATATATATATATATATATATATATATATATATATATATATTATATGCGCGATACTTAGTGGAAAGTGCTCAATATCTGTGATAGAGCTAAAATATTCAGTTGTATGATTATTAATTTGTAACCCTGGGTTTCACGCTTTTGCAACATCATGGTCGTAAAAGCGTGAAACCCAGGGTTACAAACTAATTTCCATACAACAGTATATATATATATATATATATATATATATATATATATATATATATATATAAATAATGGCGGGCCTACATTTTAGAGGCCCTGAAGCTTGAACAGATATGCCCACCCTCGCACTCAGCAACAATTTATTCGAGTATCCAGCAACGAATATGTCACTAAAATAACTTTATTTTAATAGCAAACAATTAATAACATTGATTTTGTTAAAAAAAATCACTCATTAAAAGAGTCACTTCAGGTTACGGATTAGGAGCCCTGAACCTTAAGCTTCATTAGTGTCATAGTAGATCCACCACTATATATATATATATTTATATATATATATGTATGTGTGTGTGTGTGTGTGTGTGTGTGTGTGTGTGTGTGTGTGTGTGTGTGTGTACATTGAAGTGCTGTTTCCGACTGGTAGTTAGGAGCCCTAACTCTTGCGTAGCGTCTTGAGTGGCCGCTCTGATCAACAGTTGTATAATACCGGTAGTGCCATGTCGCGTATGGAAAGGTGTCTTTGCAGTCACCTTTAGTGGGCAACCCTGAGGCCACATTATGATACAGGCTGTGCCAACTTCTCTCTGGCCTCGTCACGGTCGATAACCGTTTTACTTCAGGCCTTCTCGTCTTCCAACCATAATTCCACATGATGACTAACTAAGATTGAAAAAGTAAACCTAAACCAGCCCTTCAAAAATCACCTAAACCCTTTAATATTTCATTCTCCAACATCCGTGACATTAGAACCAATTTCTGCAGTGTGAAATGTTTCCTCACTGCAAACTGCCCGGATATACTGGCTGTGTGTGAGACCAACCTTGACTCGTCTATCCCCTCCTCTGATCTCTCGATTTTCGGCTACCTTCCTCTCCTTAGAAAAGCCTCTCAAACTCACATGCATGGCCTTGGTGTTTACGTCAAGCACCATCTCCCACTGGCTAGAGAGTTGTCTCTCGAACCGCCAGCTTATTTGTACATGTGTCTCCGGCTATCTCTTCTTCCTTTATCGCTCACCATCCTCTCAAGACTGGACTAATCGATAGCATTTCTGACAGCATAGACAAGGCTCTCTCTCTCTCTCCATCCGTTTGCTCACATATTAGTGTTTGGCGATTTTAACGCCCATCATACCAAGTGGCTTAAGAATGCTACTAATGATCTTGCAGGCATTCAAACACTTAAATTTTCAGTTTCTCAATCCCTCACGCAGATAGTTGACTTCCCCACACGTTTTGCCTATAACCGGGACGGTAAGGCCTCTCTTCTCGACCTGTGTTTTACCTCCATTCCCGAGTCTTGTAGCGCCACGCAGCTCTGCCCTCTTGGTAACCCCGATCATGCTTTAGTGTCTGTCAACATCTCCTTCAACTCCACCCCCTGCAAAGAACCTCCTACCACTAGAACCTCGTTCTGCTATCAACGAGCAGACTGGCACTCGTTCCGTGATTTCCTCCGCGATGTCCCCTGGGATGCTGTCTTTACGCTCCCCGTTCAAGAATGTGCTTCTGAGGTCTGCTCCTGGGTTAAAGCTAAAATCGACGCTTTCATCCCCTCAAGGAAATATAAAGTCAAATCGCGCTCCTTCCCTTAGTTCATCGCTGCTTGCTCAGCCGCCATTGTCCATAGAAACCACTTCTTCCACTTATATCGTAGCGACATGTCCGACTGCAATAGACGTCTCTTTGCCTCCGCCCGTAACGAGTGACTGACAAAACTAACCTGGCCGTTCGTCTCGAAAAGGACCTCCAATCGGTTGTGAACTGGGGCAGGAATTGGCTGGTTAACTTTAACGCCTCAAAAACAAAACTGCTCTCTATTAATCGCCACAGAGATCCTTCCCTGACACCCATTAGAATGTCTGACGCTCAACTTTTCGAGAGCACCTCTTTGCGGCTGCTCGGTCTCACATTGACCGCTGACCTGAAATGGAACAAATACATTGAGTCAATTGTTTCGTCCACCGCAGGGAAAGTTGGCTCCCTGTGCCGCGCCAGGAAATTTTTCTCCCCGGAATCGATCCTTCAAATCTACAAATCAACCATTCGCCCTTGCATGGAGTATTGCTGCCATATATGGTCTGGAGATCCTTCTGTTTGTCTCGGGGTTCTTGATAAGATCCATAGACGGATATGCAATGTAATTGGCCCTGATCTGGCATCTCGTCTCTCTCACAGACGTGCCGTCGCCTCTCTCTCTGTCTTTTTTACAAATACTTTCCATCTTCTAAAATAATATTAAGAGATTAAAGTAATCTTTTTATTGATGGGACTATATACGTGTAGTCGGAGGGGGGAGGGGAGTATGAACGTAAATGTCGTTTTTTTTAACGTATACCAGGTTTTGTCAGTTTCGTTTGCGTCCTGCGTAAGACGATATACTACGTCCAACAGCAAGGCCTCTGATCAGGAGGTTTTGAGGAGAGTGAAACCACCTCTTAATTGCTGGTGTTCCCAGATCCACCCTGATCCGGTGTGGTAGCACCTGTTAGGGTCCAAACTATGGGCAAGTAGTTAACCCCGAAACTGAGGAAAAAAGCATTATAAAAGTGTAAAAATAGGTTTTAATACCAGAAATACTTTGTAAAAAACTAATACCTACAATGTATTTTTGAAAAAAAATACTATTACCAGCAATATATTTTTGAAAAAAAAATACTATTACCACCAATGTATTTTTGAAAAAAATAATATTACCAGCAATGTATTTTTGAAAAAAAAAACTATTACCAGCAATGTATTTTTGAAAAAAAATACTATTACCAGCAATGTATATTTGAAAAAAAATATACTATTACCAGCAATGTATTTTTGAAAAAAAATATACTATTACCAGCATTGTATTTTTGAAAAAAAAAATACTATTACCAGCAATGTATTTTTGAAAAAAAATATACTATTACCAGCAATGTATTTTTGAAAAAAATACTATTGCCAGCAATGTATTTTTGAAAAAAATACTATTGCCAGCAATGTATTTTTGAAAAAAATACTATTGCCAGCAATGTATTTTTGAAAAAAATACTATTGCCAGCAATGTATTTTTGAAAAAAATACTATTACCAGCAATGTATATTTGAAAAAAAATATACTATTACCAGCAATGTATTTTTGAAAAATATACTATTACCAGCATGTATTTTTGAAAAAAAAATACTATTACCAGCAATGTATTTTTGAAAAAAATATACTATTACCAGCAATGTATTTTTGAAAAAAATACTATTGCCAGCAATGTATTTTTGAAAAAAATACTATTGCAAGCAATGTATTTTTGAAAAAAATACTATTGCCAGCAATGTATTTTTGAAAAAAATACTATTGCCAGCAATGTATTTTTGAAAAAAATACTATTGCCAGCAATGTATTTTTGAAAAAAAATACTATTGCCAGCAATGTATTTTTGAAAAAAATACTATTGCCAGCAATGTATTTTTGAAAAAAATACTATTACCAGCAATGTATATTTGAAAAAAAATATACTATTACCAGCAATGTATTTTTGAAAAATATACTATTACCAGCATTGTATTTTTGAAAAAAAAATACTATTACCAGCAATGTATTTTTGAAAAAAAATATACTATTGCCAGCAATGTATTTTTGAAAAAAATACTATTGCCAGCAATGTATTTTTGAAAAAAATACTACTGCCAGCAATGTATTTTTGAAAAAAAGCATTACCAGCAATATATGTTTTAAAATAATATTACCAGCTATATATTTTTGAGCAAAAAATATTACCAGAAATAGATTTTTGTCAAAACAAAATATTACCAGAAAAAAAAAGTTGTCGCCATTAAATAACCCATTGAGGTTAATATGCCGTAAAATACAACAAATCAAACTAAATTAGTTTCGTTCAAACTGACGCAAACAGGAATCGAACCATGATGTAAGTCAGAAACTGCTCAGTCGATGAAAAACTTTTATAGAGATCCGCTTGAAACTATCTTCTGGTGTATTTGCCGTAGCATTTTTGCTTCAGATGGATTAACCCTTTCATAACATGAAAGCAGGTGTAAAACTCAAACAAGCGTCTTACCTGTACAGAAACGTTCAAGAAATACCGAGATTGCTTCCTCACTCGCATGGCATCATGGTCTAAGCTTTCTTTTAAAATGATTTCTTTTCCCAAGGTTGACATTGAAAATTTACCTCGGCCGTCAACCTGTAAAAAACGAGAAAATAAAACCACAAAATTAAAAATAATAAGTGTTTCTTGTCAGACATTCTTTAGCATTGAAAAAAAAAAATGGAAGTCGTTTGTTATTCTGACCTTGTCGTCTGTAAATGGATGCAGCCGAAAGGTAGAAATTGTTCCAGTGACGTCATCATCTGCTGCTTTGTCCGCCAATGAGAATATCACCGTCCCTACCAGCGTCATCTGCACTCAAATCAAAACGAAATTAAAGCCAAAATCTTTTAAATAATGAATGCATATATATCTACATATATATATATAATGACTGTTTCTAACATGTCAACATATAAGACATCTATTCCGATGACAATTTATATTTAATTTTACACTAAATCGTATATTTATTATTATGCGATACAAATAGGAATTTACTTGATTAAAATTATATACAAAATATAATAATGCATATAAATTGAAATATTTTGTGACAAAAGTAAAAATAAATCTGAATTATTATGTCAGAGAATAAAAATTCAATGAAATAAAATAAAATGAAATAAATACAAATGACTTATAAATTGAGTAATATACAATTACACTTAAAATCCTGTCTATATTTCTGAGATGAGGTATTATGTACATTATTTACATCATTCGGACTATTGTCCTCATCTTTGTCGCCATATTTATTAAAACATTTCGGCTGTTGTACACTTCGGCCTTCTTCAGGTGGTTGGAATATCGAACTAAA
The DNA here is from genome assembly GCA_964036315.1 of Acanthosepion esculentum. Taxonomy (NCBI): domain Eukaryota; kingdom Metazoa; phylum Mollusca; class Cephalopoda; order Sepiida; family Sepiidae; genus Acanthosepion; species Acanthosepion esculentum. The sequence continues at coordinate 84,445,332 of OZ038504.1, forward strand.
CCTTTTTGTTTTAGTTCCACATGCCATGTTTAATGGATATTAGTTGTGAGTTATCTCCTGTTAATTCCCCTCAGAATTCTTAACCGGGTACTGAACTCATACTCTTTGGGTCCTGTCATTGGATCTAACTAACGCTTTTATCCACTGTGCCATGTGTCCTTTAGGACATCTGTGTATGAATTTCTGGGTATTATAAACCTAATGTCTTCAGCAATCATTTTTTTACCAATGCTCATATTGCAATTTTTGCTGTTATCATTAACAACAAAATTTGCAATATGAGCTCTGGTAAAAACATATACAGTGGATAAAGCGTTAGTTAGATCCAGTGACAGGACGCAAAGGCACTGGAGAACTTTCAGAGGGAAATTAACAGGAGATAACTGACATCCATTAAACATGGCACGTGGAACTAGAACAGTCTACCCCAGTGAGTGAAATAAAGGGTTCAGTTCGACTCTGCAACCACCCGTAGAAGGCCGGAGCGTACAATGGCCGAAATGTTGTAATAAATATGGCGACAAAGATGAGAACAATAGTCCAAATAATGTAAATAATGTACTTAAAACCTTGGAAGGGATTCGCACTCTTTCCCGCTAAAACGACAAAAACTATTGTTTTGATTGATTATCGGATTGTGCATTGATATTGTGAAATTTTGCATGTCTAGTTAATCCGAATATATTTCGATACTTTACAACAAATTGGGCAGTATAAATCTGGAGAAATTAATTGCGTGTAGTCAATTGGAGGTCTTTGTCTTTGGCTATGCATATGCCTGGTTTGGCTTGGTTTGGTTTGGTTTATGGCATATCAACCTCAACGGTTTACTTAATGCCGACAAGATCGTTATTGCTGGTAATATCTTTTTACCAAAAATGTGTTGATGGCAACACCCACTTCTATGAACCTAAAGAGCCAGGTAAATCGATCCGCGTACGTGAAACCTAGCTAGGTTCGCCTGGCTCTTTAAGTTCATAGTTATATTTTCTCTACTTAGTGTATTGAGCACTTTGCTTAGTTATTTTTACTTTACTCGTGTCGGAAGTTTTTTTTCTTTGGACTCTGAGCTTGGATTCTGGTCGATTGTTTTCGCCTCAATTACATGTTCTTAGTTGTTCCTTTTTTTATCCCCTATTTTCCCTTGAGTATTGGTTTGTTCATTTACAAGCCAAAACACCTAAGGTTTTTCCGGACGAGTATACTTACTTATATTTATAAGATTATATACATATATATATATATATATATATATATATATATATATATATATATATATATATATATAGAGAGAGAGAGAGAGAGAGAGAGAGAGAGAGAGAGACGGTATCATATCTTCATTCAAGCATGTTAGATTGAACAGTCTAGGCATATCATGTCTATTTATTTTAATCTTAATCCTCTCATATTCGCATATCAATTTCTCCGTGTCGTTATTAAATTGACGGATAAAGACGAGGTAAAAGTTTTCTCGTACCTTTTGTTTTTCCAAGTACTTTCAATCTCATCCCAGATCATCTTCAGGGGGTGAATTAAAAAGAAAATTCCTAACCACATTCACAATTTAGAGAAATACTAATCGACAATATTAGTATGCTCAATCACGAAAATAATAAACAAAAAATTCAAATTCTGGAAGCTCTTTATATAAAAAATTACGGCCAAAAATAAATAAAGTCAATTATGAGTAAAACAACAAATTTCTGAAATGTTTGTAACAGCAAGATTTTAAAATATCTGAATTTTAATTGTTTAAAACTACAATTAAAAACATTATTTTAAAACAGGTAATTTTTAATTGAATTTACATAAATTAAGTTACCCCCCTTAGATAGTAATTTTTTTTTCGAAATTAAGCCCATCCATATTCAGGCATTTTTATAACTTCCATTATTTTTTGTCTTAGCATTTCATCTCTGAATATGATCTTGGATAAGACTGAAAGTACTTGGGAAAATAACGTCACTAGAAAATATCCTGATACGCACGGAACCTTAGCTCGAATGAAAGATGTCGTGTGTGTAAGCAGAAATTAATATTCACGGTGAAAATCCTTTTTTCGTTTACATTTTCCTGTTATATATTTCGTTTTATATGACCGTAAGTATTTGGTTGTTTAATCAACGCTCAATAAACATTTTCGGCTCGCTTCTTTACAAGAAATCTTTAAAGACTTAATTACCAACTTAGTGACAATATTTTTAGAGATTAGCTTTCTCATTGGTTCATTATTACATACAAATAACCCCACGTTCGCTCCTATACCAACCATGGTGAATTCTGCAAATACAAAATGTTGGCTCGTTGCTAAGAGAAAGAGTCTCAGCAGAGTTTATATTTTATGTTTCTTTTTCATCTCAAATGAGTCAATTTATTTTCTTCTTTGCCACACATAAGCAAATAAACTTTCGATTTGTGGCAATCTGAAAATGTTTACCTGTTACACAATAATTCCCCGCTTGAGCTAACTTAGGACACACACGAAGTCAAGTAGACCTTTAATGATTTTATCTGGGACAGTTTTTATGACTTGTGCAGGCAGTAAAGATAGAAAAGAGAGTTTCACCCGCTGACCGAAAGGAATTGAAATGAATAAATAAATAAACAGATGAAAACTTTTGGGATAAAGTTCCACTTGACCGGAAGTTAAGTTATTCCGGTCGTAGGCTTATGTCTGCAATCGGAATTTACCTATGCAAAGTGACCGTTAAAGTAAGTTAGTTACGATACATCCGTAGTGGATAACGAGACAGCGGTTAGTTACGAACGGTCCGTAGTGAGTTGACGAGCCGTCCGTCATTATCAGCGAGGCAGAGTCAGAAAGTCGCAGGTTGTGATGCAGAGATGAGCAAAGGGACAGTCGGAATTCTCGCCAGCCGAACGGAAGATCTGGTCTGTTAGTTTGTAGGGAGAGAAGACACAATTAGTTGCGAAGATGTCCCAAGTGTCACCTACCCATCCCAGACAGTACCAGTTGCATCCGCGTATAAATAACCTGTCGTTGTCATTATCGCCGTCGGCTTTATCTGTCGTGTCCAAGAATGTAATTTCTTCCTTGCTGATCGCTTTCTTTATGGTGATCGCGTTGATGACTAAGTAGACCAATTTTTGCATGGAAGAGTCGGTGCTAATGTTGCTCGAGTCCGTCAGTTATGTGCCAAGCGTGATACACGCTTAGGCGATCATGTATCTAGCTTCCTTGTGCCTTTTCTATAAATACGTTCATTGTAATTGTTCTGATGAGCTTTCCTCTTTGGTGTCATTAACTTCACGAATTTAAGCCTAATACTAAATCGTTCTGGGTATGACGATAAACTACATCCACGTTCTGGGTATGACGATAAACTACATCCACGACCTGGGTATGACGATAAACTACACCCGCGACCTGGGTAATACGATAAACTACATCCGCGTCCTGGGTAAGACGATAAACTACATCCGCGTCCTGGGTATGACGATAAACTACATCCGCGTCCTGGGTAAGACGATAAACTACATCCGCGTCCTGGGTATGACGATAAACTACATCCGCGTCCTGGGTAAGACGATAAACTACATCCGCGTCCTGGGTAAGACGATAAACTACATCCGCGTCCTGGGTATGACGATAAACTACATCCGCGTCCTGAGTATGACGATAAACTACATCCGCGACCTGGGTAAGACGATAAACTACATCCGCGTCCTGGGTATGACGATAAACTACATCCGCGTCCTGAGTAAGACAGTAAACTACATCCGACACCAAGGCCTTTGATCCGGTTTTGAGGAGCGTGGAACCACCTCTTAATTGCTGGTGAATGGTGTATTATGGGTAAAAGATCTATTGTATTATCCTAACAGTTATTGGGTAGGAGGTTATGGTTATGTTTCAAATTATTCTAGAGGCTACGCACACAAAACACCCTTTACAAATAGTAAATACCCTAACAGCACAATGTCTTCTGAACGTATATGGGAAATTAAAAATAAACAAATAACACCAAAATGATCATGGAAAATAAGGATTTGAAAAGCTATAATTACCCCCCAGACAGACAAAAATGACTAAATAAATAGTAACAACTTATCTCAAGATGCAACAAGAAACAATATTATACTACGTTACTTAAAAATCCAAAACTAAAAACAAATACGAAAACATAATAAATAAATAAGTAAAATAAACAAAATAAACAAAAAATCTAAATCAATAAATAAGTGAACAACTTAAGTAAATAATAAACAAATTATGAATTCACACTTAAACAGAAATAAATGTAGTAATAATAATCAATAAAAACAATAAAGTTATCTATAATAAAAAATTAGTAAACAAAAAGTTAACAAACCACACTATAAAATAGCGATAAATAAATGCGTCCGGCTGACAATTATTTCTACGCAGTCGGCTCTAGAATAATTTGAAACATAATCGTTGCCACCCACTCAATAACCGGTAGGATAATACAAACAAACATTCTACCCATGATGCACCATTGACTAGCATATATAAGTAGTAGAGCCAAAACACAACACACATGGCCCGAAGATTGTGTTTAAGCATGAAACAGTCTGTCGCCGCTGGGTGTTGACCTAAATGTCCACTTTTGTATTTACATACACTATATCACAGATATTGAACACTTAACCAATAAATACCTTACCGTAAAACTATATATTTATCACACACACACGCACACGCACACACACACACACACATATATATATGTATATATATTTAATTATAAAAAATTATTGATCATAGTTGAATTAGACCCGGAAACAGTAGTATTATAAAGCGCTGAATATAAATAAAATAAAATAAAATAAAAATAAAAATGTAACATGCAGAGCTTTTAAATTTGAAAAAATTAGGAGATCAGCCGATCAGGCTACCTTGGTTTGAATTATTTAATCCGGATCGCCTGAAGATGCTGAAAGTTTGAAACCAAGGTATTTTTCATATATATATATATATATATATATATATATATATATATATATATATATATATATGTGTGTGTGTGTGTGTGTGTATATATATATATATATATATATATATATGTGTGTGTGTGTGCGCGCGTGCGTGTGTGTGTGTATTGTTAAAAATTGCCATATTCATCGGGAAAGATTGCACAATATCAGGGATAGACCGTTTATATATGGATATGTGTGTGTGAATGTGTGTGTGTGTGTGTGAATGTGTGTGTGTGTGTGTGTGTATGTGTGTGTGTGTGTGTGTGTGTGTAAACGGAGGAAAGGTTGGTTGGGGACCTTTCTGGCACACGGTGCACAAGGTCTCTGTATTCGGCTCTTCAAAAAGTGTGGTTGGTTCTACACAAAGCCTTCCCCACTATAATATATGCGTTGGTGTCTGGCTATCGGTACTTAGGTATTGAACTGCTTGACCCTCATACGTTGAATACAACGAAAGAGTCCATTATATATATATATATATATATATATATATATATATATATATATATATATATATATGCACACACACAGATAGATAGATAGAGAGAGAGAGAGAGAGAGTGGACATCCGATCATATTGACTTTGGTCGAAGATCGCATTGAAGTATGAACATGGCTGACACCATACAGTGTTGATCTCAATGTTCAGTGGTTATCACGATCTCTTTATATATTAAATATATTTGAAGATATAAACTTATATATATATATATTGCCATAACGCCAGTTTTGGAGCTAGAGTAGGAAATTTGAAATGAGTTGCAGTCTGTTCCCTAATAGTTGATAAAATAAGAATATTGCAAAACGTAAAACGAACGAGAGAATATTTTTTTATTTTATTTTATCGTGAGATCCATTTTTCAACAATCTTCACAAATCATTCATTCAAAATGTACAAAATTTAGTCATTTATTAAATAGATGAATGCGTTTTGGCTTGTCAATTGTCGTTCAGCCATTGCGTATTATGTACGAATGTTTATAAATGTGTTAAAGCGAATGTACCTGTTTTGAGAACCTGTATAAAAAAGGGGTTAAGTCTGACTGACTAACTTTACCTCGTTCACTTGAATATTGTATTTCGATTGAGTAAAATAAGGATTTTTCTCATTAACATCCACCAGAGCGATGCGCTGTTTGTACTGGAAAATGAAAAAAGATTGCATTCTTAAAAGACATTAATAAATCATGATTGCTGAAAATCAAATATTGATTTGTTTTTATCGTTGCCATTGGAATAATGACCATTTATTGTTTGACTGTCATTTTGAAAGAAAAGTGCTGAATTGTGATGTGATAACTACCCCCTTTATGGCAGTAAATGCTGGACAGTCTCCTCAAAGATGAAGTAGAGATTTGAAGTAACAGATATGTGGTTCTAGAGAAAGGTGTCAAGGACAGCATGGACCGAACAACGAGATTTTGGAGAAAATGGAAACAAAAAGGAAACTCCTATTTAACAACAGGAAGAGGCTGTTGAAATTTCTGAGGCACGTAATGAGGAAAGATGGCTTGGAGAACCTGATACTCACAAGACAGATTGAGGGGAAAAAAGGACAGAGGAAAGTAACGCGTAAAATACTTGATATGCTTGAGTAAATAGATGGTAGAACAGGGTTTGGGAGAAATAACAAAAGGACAAAACATTAAGAACTACAAGGAAGAAGTGGCGGGCCATGATCGCCTACGTCCTGAAAGGACACGGTGCATAAAAGAAAAAGTAGAATTTTGATTTTATACATGACTTGTGGGATTATAGTACAAAAGACTTTCGAATAGTATTATTTTTCAAAAATTCGGTTGAATTAAATTAAAAATGTATTATTTTTGTATTTACTGATGCAGTCGTAGATTTTAGCAATACAGTAAAATCATCACAACTGGTCATTTTCATAACAAAATAGCAAACACATTACTGCTACATATGTTCTGGTGCTCCTGCTATATATTTAGAGAGGCTTCATAAAATTACCAAGAATCTGCCATGTTATTGGTCCTGATCTGGCATCTCAGCTTCAGTCACTTTCCAACCACCGTAACATAGCTTCTCTGTGCCTTTTCTATAAATACTTTCATGGTAATTGTTCAGATGAATGGTACCTAGACATGATGAATTTAAGCGCAGTACTAGATTGGCAGATAGGTCTCATCATTTTACAGTGGATTTGGTTAGATGTAAGCATGGTCTCTTTGCTAACAGTTTCTTCTCTCGCACTTCTCGCTTGTATAACTTTCTTCCGGCTTCTTGCTTTCCGGCCAACTTTGATCTTCAAAAGTTTAAATCAATCGTTATCTACTGTCTTCTTGATTCATTTTTTTTTATTGTTCTTGCTCATTAATAATGTTTTTCTTTTCCTTATTCTTTCATACACAGTAACCACTTGCTTCTTAGTGGTTTTATTGCCTTGCTTGGGGTGAAATGATTGAAAAAATAAAGTAACATTGCTATTTGAAAAATCACACTTGAGAGTATCAAGACGTCAAATCATTGTGTCATGGATCGGCCGCAATCGATATCGGCAGCAATCGGTGCTGTTCGATAAAAGTGACTCGCCTGACTTTTTTTACTAAATGTTCTCTTCTCCGATGAAACGAAAGTTGAGCTAAATTCAAAGGATAAGCGATCTAAAATCCGAAGAAGACTCTTTGAAAGCTCTTTGAATTTAGCAGTAAGTACTGTCAAGCATCCGTTCAGTATAATGTTCTGCGGATGCTTTTCTTTTCATGGAACTGGTTTCTTAAAACCTACTGAAAAGACCTCCAGGAGCGAGCAGTACAAGAGAATTTTAGAGTCTTGTCTGCTCCCTTCTGCTGAAAGGGTGCAAATCGACCCCACCAAGCTCATTTTTATGCAGGATAATGCTCCCTGTCACAAATCAAAATTGATGAAGGAATACTTTGATGAGAAGCAGGTGAGTGTTATGACATGGCCGCCCCAATCTCCTGACCTCAACCCCATAGAAAAATTATAGAGCATTATAAAGTACAGGCTCTCGAGAAAGCAGTTGAGCAACAAACAGGATTTGATTGTGAATTTCATATCCGAATGGAATTAAATGCTTGGAGATGAGATTTGCCAGAACCTAATCAAGTCAATGCCAAAAAGGGTTGAAAAGGTTATTCAAAATAAAGGAGGACCCATAGATTATTAAATATTTCGAACTATATTACCTATTATAAATAAATTATACCTCTATTATTCTGTATTTAAAGCTGTTCGGTTATGTTTCTATTGATTACTAGTTGCAGGAAATAAGTGAGTCACTTTTTTTGCACAGATTTTTTTCCCTAAATCTCATTTATATCCAAAATTATAATTATCAATAGAATACCTTAGGGTGAGTAAACTTTTTTTACTAGGTGGTCGGGAAGGGGTTTTTATATTAGTAAGATTAAAAATTAGTTTGACCTCAAAAACAATAGGCGAAAAATTTTTTAAGTAAAAAAAATCAGGTGAGTCACTTTTATCGAACAGCACTGTATGATGCGTTTCTCTTGTCATTGTGTGCAAATCTTTGTGAGACGGACGACAGTTTGGGTAGCAGTTTAAGATTAAGTAGGCTTTAATTTGTTTAAATTATACACGAATTCTTTGACAAGTATTGGGGAAAAGTATTACAAATTCTTTAACTCTGTCCACAACAGTTGCGAACGACACAAAATCATTTGTCCAATCTCCATGTAATTTTCACTTACGAATTTCTTTCTAGTATTTTCTACTTTTACACAAAAGGAATTGGTCTACATGCACGCTCTGCAATGACATCTATTTCTTCCGGCATTTCTTACTTTTAAATAAACATTATATTTGTGATCGTTAACAGAAAAGCATTCTCCCTACATTTGCTGCATGCGCATATAGGGTAACACTTTCAAACACTTTGTGTCAGTGGTAGTAAACATGGTCTGTGTAGTTAAGCTTTGTTCTCGTTGCTCTTTCTTTGTATTTCAGATTTTATTTTGTATCTTCTTGGACATATGAAGTACATCAACAGAAGTGCATCTTATATAAATGTCTTGTACTATCACGTACATACTTGAGGCGTATTTCTCAACTGAACTAAATCTTATCGAATGGAGTATTTTATCGGATATACTTAGGACGTATGTCTCAACTGAAATTCAGTTTTCGGACAACACTGTAGACAACTTGAAACACTTTGTCTCAAGAGTAGTAAATATGGTCTATTTAGTTAGGTCTTGTTCTCGTTGTTCTTTCTTTGTATTTCAGATTTTATTTTGTATCTTCTTTGGAATACTTATGAAGTACACCAACTGAAAAGTCCTTTCAACTGAAGCAAATCTTATATAAATATTTTGTACTTTCTTCTACATGCTTAAGATGTATTTCTCAATTGAAATACGTCTTAAATCATAAGTATTTTCAATGTAACTAAAATTCTTTTTTAATGTAAATAATACGTTATAGAATTTTTTCACTTACTAATTCTTTCCCAACGTTTTGCTTATCGAAGTAAAACAAAGTTATTCTAATCTTCTAACATTATTTTTTATTTAAGTTTCATTTCAGCTTTTCAAAAACAATCTCATTGTTTTTCTCACAAACTGAGAAATTAAACAAAATACTTACCCTGTGTCTAATTCCCTTGTATGTGCAACTTAAAGTGTATTCGAGAGATTCGATGATAGAATCCTAAAACAAAAAATATCAAACATAAAATTTTTTTTACATTCCCCGCGCTCCTGTTTTGGCATTATATAATTTTCATTTTTCTTCTATTAAAGCGGCCAGAAATTGTACACAGTGGCTCAGTGAATTTAGAAGACAGTAACAGTTAATCATTATGGACTCGTATACAGGGTGAAAATAAATGAACGCCAAGTTTCCAAACAATTATCTTTCAAAGTAAGCAATTGTGAAAACAACAGCATATATTTTGAAACAAATGGGTATGAAATTGTTGGACGTTATGAAATTGTTCCTCCATTTTGTTGTATAAACAAGGTTGCACGTTTGATTAAATTATCGATAGATTATCCATACCTTGAGGTCTGTGCTCGGCTTCTAAGGAATGTCTCCCACTTGAAGGAATATCCTGCAGTACCTTTGTAGATTCAAACTTTTCTATCAGGCGAGTAATGGTTGATAGAGCAAAAGAATTATGTTTTAAATTGTCCCTTGTTTTATAAGCTCTTATCGTTACTGTTGCACTCTCATGGCTGACGTCATATAGCTTCACACGCTCCAGTCGACTGTCTAAACTAAGCTTTGATATATTTCCCAGAGTGCAGCCTCACGTGTCGATCCTCGTTAACGGCAAACAATAACGTAGCCCTATGACCTGCATTGGTCTTCAAGTTCCTTCAGATCACTAAGGCTACCAGCTAACCGACTCCTCACTCGTTAACGCGTGGCTCGTTTATCGCTGGTATCGTGATGATGAGCACAGTTCCACTCGAGTTAGCTAGAGTCTGTCTGTCCAGGACCATTCACACCTCTTCCACGTTGATCTCAGAGGGTGAGAAGATCCCTGATGAAGCAAACTGAAGTGAAGACGGTTCGACAGCTGAGAGCTACGCAAAAAAGAATCCTTTGGAATAAAGAATTAACTTGGGTGAAAAATGTTACAATGATTTGGTTTATATATGATTTATTGTATACAGCGGTTTTACCCTTTCCCACTTAGTGTTATAATCAAATGACACTGGGATTCCCCTTGGAGTCCTCAGCTTGTTTTAGAAGTGACTTAAATTTCTAAGTTCTGGTCTTCAGGCCGGTACAAAGTCTTGGTCAGGAAGTCTCGGCGAACGATGTGGATTCCTTTAGCAGACCCTTCAAGTTGACTAGACCTCCAGATTATATGGAGTCCTGTGTCCGGCAAACGGGGTGGGGACCAGGGTCCGTGTTCCATTGTCTTCCACCCTGATCATCAAACTTTTCTAAAATTCCATATTCTCCAAATATGTTTACTAGAGTGAGTTTCCAAATTTGGAGTTGTCCAAACACCCTTTTGAGAGGGGTTAGAAGAATCAAGCCGTCAATTAAATCCAACTCCTTTCACGTCGCATCTCGCACCATCGCTACATATAGGCAGTGCTAATCTCTCTTTTCGTTTTCCTACTTTCCCAGTATCTAACTTCAGCCCACTCCAAGGGTCAGCTCACCGTTCCTGTTACGAATCCAAACTTTCAGTCAATCTCAAGAATTGTCATGAGTAGGAAGGAAAAATAAAGAAAAATATTCACAATCTCTTTAGTGATAAAAACAAAAGTTTATCTTTCCTCTGTTTTTGCGTTTTTACGATCAACTAGACCACACTTATTTATTATTATTATAATAATTATTTTGAAACATGAATTTTCAACGCATTTCTTTTTAAATTTTCTTCTAAAATTTTAATCCATCTTACTATACTATTCTAATGTTAAATAAAATACAATTTAATGAGTTTTACGTTGGTGTTAATCCATTAACGCTTACCGTAAAAGACGGTATTAATTATAAAAAATAAAAATCTGGTATTCATTACAAAATTCCGGCATTTATTATCCTCCTCTTAATTAGTAGTACTAAACTCCTCTATCAAAGCTTCACTACGGCAGGTATTGCTGCTGTAGTTTCTGTTGCAAGTAGGTTCTTTCACGGAATGTTGTCAGGTCGACGCCGAACCGATTTTGAATTTCTAGACTGAACGCCAACCAAGGCTGGAACGTTCAATATGTCTTGCTATTTAACCCATAGCTTGAGGGATAAGAGATGGATTCACACATTTCCCAAAGGTATTCGGGAGAAAGTGAACGTAAAAAACTCGACTGGAATTCCAGCCAAGCATGCCGATGCCACTTACCGCGGCCATAACTGCTACGCTACGCGCACATCAGTTATTGAGTAAAGGTTTATAAAAATCCACTATTATTCACAGGCTTATAGGTTTACGGCCATATGACGTCGAAACACCGGTTCTCGTACGATCACCGACGTTAAGCAACGTCAAGCCTGGTTAGTACCGAGATGAGTGACCGCTTGGGAATATCAGGTGCAATAAGCAGGTGCGAGTGGTCTAATCGATAATGAGGCGAGTTCCAATTCCAGTTCACTTACGCGCAATTACCCTTGGGAAATCTATGAATACATCTTTTCCCCCCAAGCTATGGGTTAATTAGTAGGACTTGAATCAGTAAATCGTTATTATCTCTAAAAATTCTTACAATCTACAAATATGTTTTGGCTTTAAATAACCAGCAAAGGGTTGATAAGCCGTAAAAACAATACATCAATATGGAATTATAAAAATTCGGTATTAATAATAGATTTCTCCTCATTGACTCATGAATTGAAATTAGACGATGATCATTAATGATTAATTAATTTGTTTCGATATTTACTTCAATCCAACTTTGTTGCAAAGAGAAAGCCAGTTCTTGTTTTATGTGTCCATTTTTGCAGACGACAATTTAAATGCGATTTGGAAATTCGTACTTTTCGGCTAAGAAAGAAAAATTGGTAGAAAAAGAAGACAATATTCAGAAAGAAAACTTCGTAGAGAAACAAAATGTTGCATTTGTCCACACGCATTAGAATAAACCATACTGTCGACATATTTTCACACTTAACGTGAATACATTGCAATTATTTCTTAATTATGAATTACAATTGCCCCCTCAAAGTTCTCACCTGTGAGTTATTGTTAATATTAATCTCTTCCAGATCCGGGCATCTCTTGAATAAAACCACTTTAACTCCGGACTCCAATGTTTCCATGTCCAAGTAGCCTTCTGGATAACTTTCTCGGAATTCCCAAGACTCTTCTTCATGAAACGGAATCTTCAAAATTACCGTTCCTGGTCGATTAAGCGTCATTTTCAAAAGAAAAGAATTTTATTAAGACAAAATGGCGTTTATGTAGCTTTTCAATTATAATTAACATAATTTATACTGATAATACCATACCTCGAAAATAAAAACGAAAATAATCAAAAAGCAGTACTAACACACCGTGATAACCGAATGTTGAAACTGTCTGACGCTGCATTTCAAATGCTCCAAAAATACACTGTTAATGTCCTTCAAGACAGTGACATAGGCGTAGGTGTAGGCGTTGGTTAATTAAGTGTTGCTATTATCTACTAGTAGCGAGGTTAATCCCTAAATCATGTTGTGAAATCTATATAAGAGTAATCTGGTTTAGAAGGGTCAAAATATTACAATATTATATCAGACAAAATAATGGTTACTTTTAGTAAAGATTTTGCCAAGTAGTCGATCATGGCTCTCCACGGATTCTCATTCTTTGATACCTGTAAGGCGCTATGATTCTTAGAAAAGGTAGTGGATTGGTTTCCCGTTGCCTTCTCGACGGGTTTGAATTCAAACTATTCTTTTTACGGGGCTGGCTGTCACCCAGGACAAGAGAGTCAGTCTAATCGGCTATTTAACCCATTTTTTGTAGCTGTGTCCTTTCTGGACGTAGGTGATCATGACTCTCCACAGATTCCTTATCTTTATTATCTGGGAATTGCTAATGCCATGACCCTTAAGGATGTAGGCGATCATGGCCCTCCACAGATTCCTTTTCTTTATTATCTGTGAATTGAAAATGCCATGTCCCTTCAGGATGTAGGCGATGATGGCCCTCCACAGATTCCTTTTCTTTATTATCTGTGAATTGGCATGATAATTGGGGAAGATAGTAGTTTTCTGTTGTCTTCATCATGATTTTGAACTCGAGTAGACTTTCTCCTAGACAGGTTGCCACCCGACAGTCTACCCTGTTATTTAATTCATAGCTGTGAGCGGGCGGAGAAGAGATGGATTCCCTCCTTTATCAAGAGGATTTGGTAGAAAGTGAATACTTCAGTCTAGACCAGGATTTGAACCTGGCTTGCTGATTCTACGTCCTCCTCCGATAAACGTTACACATTTTATGACATATAATGATTCTACATTCCAAGTTAAGTCACGAATCCTGTAAGGATGCTGGCACGCCACATGTACTATAGTTGTAGCAGCAGTGGTTGTGTTTAGATGAAGGATAATCTGGCAGAGTCCATCTCTGTTCACGTTGGTTTGGAATTAATAGTTTAAGTCCTAGAGCGGGTGCTATTCAGGGCAAGAGATCGCAGTCTGGCCTCATAGTTGGGGGTAGATGGATTAATGCCTTTTCCGATGGCATTAGTGCGAAGAGAACGAAACAAACTCGCTCAGAATTTGAACTCAGCACAACCGATTCCATTTTCCGTGCCGATAATCGTTACAGTTTTGGGGACACATGAGGGATGAAGGCTTGGAGAATTTAACACTCATAGGATATATTGAAGGTAAGGGAAAGAGGGAAAATCTTCGAGGAACATATTTAAAGAATTTAAGTTACTTAGAACAACAAAAGATAGGAAGTTGTGGAGGGACATGATATGCTACTCACATATCTGATAGGTTAACGACAGGCATAAATAAATAAATATTCTTATTAGGTTCATTTTGATTGGTTGGTTGGTTGGTTGATATTGTTTAGCGCCATATCAACCTCTATGGGTTATTCTATGCCGAAATCTAAATATTTTGAACGCAATTTTATGGCTTCAACTACAGATAAGTTGCTATTGTTGGTAATTCTGCTATACATAGGTATTGTTGGTAATATTTTTGTATATAAATATGTGTTGCTGATATTTTTTTCGTTGTCTTTTGTTTTTGTTTGTGAGTTCACTATTGGCTCATAGCTGGGACACTAACAGATGCTAACATCCCGGATCTGCGAACAACAACAATTAAGGCTTCAGGCTCTTGAAAACCTCCAATCACCTGATCACAGGCCTTATTAGAAACCAGTATCTGGATATACCCTATTTCTGGTTTTGATGCCACTTGATCACGAAAATACCCTCATCGATTCCTTTACTTTCGCGTTACCCTTCGATTAAGGTGGATACCGTTTAGAAGACCGATCTTTAAAAGGAACTATCTGCTGGTCTATCAAATAGAAACACTTTAGACTTAGATAGAACCGTCCCTCTCTCTTCTACGTGGATGTCCTTAACTATTAACTAAGCGTAGCTTAGATGTGGCACAACATCGAATGTATGGAGCACCATTGAAGTTCGAACTCAATACTCAATCGTAGATTTCCAGTTCCTTTATAAGGATTGGGTTTTCGGTTCTTTCTAAAAGACTTCTTGTTATGGGAACTTACCCATAATAATAATGGACTATTCCGTACATCATAAATACTGCGCCACAAGAGGGAGCAGTCAGTTCAGTTCAGAGTCAGTCTTTTTTGGACGACTCGGCTAGACGGTCGAACTCTCTGCCTCTGGGCAGAGAGGAACCCGGACGAGGCTCCGCCGAGGGGCACAGCCTCGTTCGGGGAGGTTGACCAACCCGATCCCGTTTATACGAGTTCTACGGGCATTTTTTGGCCGAGCCTACGGGCTCGGGAATACCCACGGCAAACTCGGACTTGTGCCACATCTATCCCTCGTGGGGGGACAGTAAATACTGTTCAAGTTCAGAGTTCAGTCATTTTTGGACGACTCGGCTAGACGGTCGAACTCTCTGCCTCTGGGCAGAGAGGAACCCGTACGCGGCTCCACCGAAGGGCACAGCCTCGTTCGGGGAGGTTGACCAACCCCATCCCGTTTATACGGGTTCTACGAGCATTTTTTGGCCGAGCCTACGGGCTTGGGAATACCCACGGTAAACTCGGTCTTGTGCCACATTTATCCCTCGTGGGGGGGCAGTAAATACAGTTTAAGTTCAGAGTCAGTCAGGGTGAGAGACAGAGTCGCGTCAGACGATTACTGTAAGACATTGGAATAGTGATACTTGTCGAGACAACATAGTTCACTCTAACCAAACCTGATTGTGATTACTAATACTTCTACTTCTTTGTACATATTTCTGTTTGTAATATATCTGTGTTATTCCATACCTGTGTTCGAGTTATTCTTCATTGGTTCTACCTTGGACCATCACCGTGGTACAAGGAACTTGAACCATAACACTTCTTCAACTCTATACTTCTAAAGTCTCCGCTTAAAACTCTGAACTTTTTATTTACTATTGACTTACATTTTCTTTTCTCAATAGGAGCAGATAGGTTAGTCTATAGCCCAGTTCACACTCCTCCCCAGGCTTTTGAACAGGAATAGACGTCTATGTTTTTTCCCGTTTAGGATTAGGTTTCCGGTTCCTTCTAAAGCCCTTTCTTTATGTAATTCTCTACCTCGAATGGCTCTTAGGCCTTGAATAGAGTGAATATTATCGTTAAAAAAGAATCGATCTAGCAAGACCATCTTGCTAACCATTACACAACATCGAAGTGCTGAACATGGGTGTCCATAATATTACAACATAAACAAGGAACTGATAATATATATACAATCTTGGTATTGAAGTATCCCAAAATCAAATGACTTTCATTTCGATGGTAATGGTAACAGTAATATTAGCCGTTTCTTAAGAAGGAATGAGCAACTCAATGAATTCTAAAGATGGAGCTTCAATCAAAGACACTCACTAAGTCGCTATAATGAAATTAAAACGATTCTTAAAAACATTATGAAATCTTAGTGTTTAGTCGAACTTTTTGCTTTTTGATTTTGCTTATCAAACGAAAGAAATTAAATTGATTAAAGTAAATTTACCGTATATTGCCATGTATAAGGCGATCTATAGATAAGACGAGACCCAAAATCTAGGTAAATGTTTGTGATTTTATCTGATATCCGTAGAATAAGACGGCCAACTGGGACCCATATGTATAGCTGGCTACTCGTTTTTGAGGATACCCGTCTACTAGGGCGGCTAGTCAATCCCTATTTGACACATTTGTGTTTATTCAACACCCACAGAGCCCGCCTGTGGTTTATACAGCAATTATGCTGAGCAGATCTTAGTTACAGTTTCTGGGAAAGAGCGTGTTATCTAACAATTTGAACAAGGACAGCAGGCTCAAGTCCTCGGCCAAGTTCTTCGTTTTATTATTTGATTTTATGGTATCTGAAATGTTTTAAAAGGTTTTTAAATACCGTATAAGGTATGCAATTGAAAAATAAATATTTGCATGTTATACTAAATGTTGTCTGTATTTAACACCACAATAATATTGAGTTTTAATTAGAATTATGTTGTGTTCGAGGGAGAATTGGTTTGGGGGTGGGGGTTGGGAGGGTTGGGGGGGCCGTATGAGTTCGATATCCTCGTCGCCAATTTGTTGTGGATTCCGGGATGAATCCGATATCAATGAATAACAAACGCCAGGAATGGATAAGGAAAATAAATGTATTAACGTAATAATACAAACTGGTAATACGGGTTAGTAGATCCAGGAATGCGGGTTAGTAGCAATAATATATATATATATACAGTCTTGGTATTGAAGTATCGCGGTATGACTCCTTACTGAGTCTAGGTGCTCGTGACGGTGACTCTTTTGCTACACTCCTTTATTGCAGACCCGCCGGGTATTCACTGGTAGTAGTATATGTATACCTCGGGTGAGTCCATTTGTGTAAAAAGGGGAGACCCCTTAACAAAATATAAATTGTATGTTATCGTAAATGTTGTTATTTAACACTTCTATGAGAAAGAATGATTGGTGTGAACACATCTAGAGCTGTACAAATTAAGAACCAACAAGATTCTTTACGTTACTTGTGCGTGTTGCTCAGAGGAATTTTTTGAAATTGTTGTGGAATCATCTCTTGAATATTGCATTTTAATATAAAATCAAGACGTAAAAGTAGTTTTATTAGATTTATAACTGTAGTACAACATTATTATATGAATTGTTTCGACTAGAAATATTTACATCGGTAGTTACCCCACCGAGGCAGTTGTTATCTTACAGCGATCCATGGCGCCAGCATACTAGCCGATACACCACAGGACTTAAGGTTAGCTTTTTATAACTATTGTATTAGACGACCCCCTATTTTTGGGGGGGGGGGAGTAATTTTTAAATTTTAAAGGTTGTCTTATATGTGGAAATATACGGTATCTCTTCTTTTACTCCACTCACCTGCCGGGACATCTTCTCTGTAAGTTTCAATCGAAGTATCGATGTTGCACCTGGAACCTTGATAAAAGGAAAAAAAAAAAAGATTATGAAAACAACGAGTATCCTTCATAGCCATATTATCTAACAGTAACAGAAGTTACAATTCTTTACCACTGACAATACAATTTTTCACTTACTGGTAATTATTAAGAATGAAGACTATTGGGAAAAGAAAGTTCCACAGAGAGAGCTTCTGGCCAAAAACTGTTACGTTTGGAACAAACCACCGCCGCCGCCAACACCACCGCCGCCGGCAACACCACCGCCGCCGCCAACACCACCGCTTAGATTCTGTCCTTCCTTCCTTCCTGCTTTCTTTCCTTCTTTTCTTCTTGCTCGCTCTTTCTCTGTAAAGGCTACCTACTTCGTCTATGCGATCTTTTTTTGTTATCTTCTTCGTTCGTTCGTTTCTTTCTTTCTTTCTTTTCCTCCCGAGAGGAGGATTCCCCAAATTACTACTCTCTTAACTTCAAGTCTAGGGTCGGCCGTTTTTATATCCTATATAACCTCATAATATGCACTTCTTCCCCCCCCCTCCTTACAGCGTCTTGGGTATGACGATAAACTACATCCGGCAGTAAGACCTCTGATAGGGGGATTGTAGGTTTTAAAGAGGGCGGATCCACCTCTTAACTGCTGTTGTTCTCAGGTTCATCCTGACCAGAGGTGGTAGCTCCAGATAGGGTCCTAGCTATGGGAAAATAGTGAAAATCAACAATACATTTTTTTATAATAAAATGACCAATAATATATAGAGATTTGCTAGCCACCCTGGCAGACGGTCGTGCTAGGAAACGAGACTACATTTTCTCTCTCTATATATATATATCTATCTATCTATCTATATATATATATATATATATATATATATATATATGTATGTATTATAACAAACTTTGTTAACACCTAACACATCGGCCAGTAAATCAGTCATTTATTTATTTTCTGTTCAAGTTGAGCGGATTTTTTCAAATAAAGTGCTAACTATTAAAAAATTAAATCAACCATAGTTAATAGATAAATAAAAGTTCAAAGAACTTATTTTTCGCTCGTCAGGGTAAAGCAAGAAATACAATATATTTACTTTACTTTACAGAAATATTTACTATAAATATAGCGTAAAATTTGCTATATTTATAATGCCAGGGTGTTCAGTATCAGGGATCGAGCGTGTATATAGGGATCAACACTGCATGGTCATTGTCGGTTTCACACTTCAATTTGATCTTCATGCTAAATCCTACACCTTCTTTAGAGGGTGGTATATAAAGTATTTTTATAGGGTCACTATGTGTTTAATGTATTATTGATTGTTTGATTCGTTTTCTACGGTTTATCGGGTTGTTTAAAGCCAGAAAATATTTTTAGATTGTAAGAATTGTTTTGGGGGTGGGGAGAAAAAATAATAGTTTAGTGATACAAGTTTTACTAATTAACCCATAGCTGGAGGGAGAAGAGGTGGATTCATACCTTTCACAAGAGTAATTGCACGTCAGTGTATAACACACCCAACTGGGCTTGGAACTCGGCTCTCCGATTAACAATTCCGAGGCATTATCTATTCCACCACCTGCACATATAAGCTTACAGCACCTGCTATTTCGAAGCGGTCACCCATCTAGGTATTGACCAGGTTCGGCGTTGCTAAACTTCAAAAGGTGTTTCAACGTGATGTAGCCGCAAGCCATGAGTTTAAGGGAAGTTGGAGAAGAGGAAAGTTTGAATTCCAAACCCTGTACGAGTCTGTCACGTAACCAGTGTCCTATCTTTACCAAGAATTCATAGCAGTTCACAGATAATAATGAACTAATTCGATAAAGGCATGTGTGAATAGTTTAGGTTCGAAAGTAAAACTGACGAACAGAGTTCAAATCCCAGCCTCGAATTCGCTTAAATTCAAATGAGAAAGGCCAGAATCTGTTTCTTCTTCTCAGTTATGTAGCCCAGTGGTTAGAACGTTTGCTTGCTGACTATGAGACCCGAATCTCACCAAGCTCGAATTTTTCAGGAAGGTGATTTCTTGATTTTATCAAGACGTCACATTATGGAGTAACTGATCCCAGCGTGCAGTACATTTGGAAACTGATGAAAATCATACCCAAGTCTTGTGGGTGAAATTGGTTAGACGGAACCCATGCGGACCGCTTTCACGAAGTCACCGTGACCGAGGGTTTGAACATGCTTGACTTGTTCAGACTGCTAGATAACGCGCTTCTCTCCCCCAGAAACTGTAACTATCCACTCAACATACTTACAGTATAAATCACAGATTGGCCGAACAAACATAAAGTGCAGGCCTCTGTAATGGGGACTGGTTAGTAGATTGGTATCCTCGGATTCGAGTAGTTGTGCCATTTACATTACATACACTGGGCTCTTTACTCTTGGGTGACAACTAATCTAAGAGAATCCTAAGCTGTGGAGAAAGTAATAAGAAACCATTCCCAAAAATGCATGACAGTTCACAGATTACAATAAAAAGTCTGTGAAGTGTAATGATCGCAATAAAATGAAATATAAACTGTAAATATAATTACTTTAGAAATAAATCCGGGGAAGTTGTTCGGATCGTGAAATTTTCAGTATCCTCTTGTATAACTTCTCATGATTTGTTATTCAACTTTGAAACTAAGCTCTTGGTAACTAAAAACATTAAATTTGTTATCAGATACGTTTAATAAATTGTTACTGTTATTCAGCAGAGAGGCATGAACTCGTAAAGTGTTTGATGATAATGTACTCACCTGAGCAGCGATGATGCGGTCCAAATACCAAAAGACAAATGGACAAAAAAAGATATCTCCGATTCTTTCGTGATGAGATAGATGCAAAAATTTCATCTGCTGACATCTTGAAAACGGACGTTTCTATCTTCTGTTTACGCTCTGATAAGTACAGAAAGAAAATTGTTCAAATATTTTTCCTGTCGCATTCGTTGGAAAAAGCATTAATTTCCTTTCGACTCTCTCACACTGCTTGGAGATTATTTAAAAAAAATAAAGCAACAAGAATTGATCGATAAATAAAAATTCAAAGACCCTATCCTCCGATCGTCAGTGTAAGATAGACATGAAGTGGAGCAGCTATATTGAACCAGTTGCTAAGTCTACTGTTAGGAAAGCTGGTTCCTCGTGTCGTGACAGAAAATCTTTCTCATCGAAATCCATCATACACATTTATAAATCTACCATTCGTCCTTTCAGTAAATACTGTTACCATATCTGGTCCGATGTTCCTACTGTATATCTCGAAATTCTTGACAAAATTCAAAGAAGTGTCTGTCATGTAATCGATCCTGGTCTGACATTTCGACTTCAGACACTTTCTCACCGATGTAACGAGTCTTCCCTCTGTCTTTTCTACAAATATTTTCTTGGCAACTCTTCTGATGACTTTTTTTTCCTTAGTACCTCAACTGCATAAATTTAAGCGCCTGATGGAATCAATGGCCGCGTGTTCGTGACAAAATCAAGTGTTGAAGTTGGAGGACATCGGCTATAGTTTGGCTTGGAGAGGGATGGGTTCCGCACTGCGCATGAATGGATGTCTCTACAGATTTCAACCCGGATACGTGAATGGAACTAGTCAGATGATCAGTTGCGCAGTGACCCTACGTCACATATTGTGATGGGACTGATGATGACAATGTATTGAAATGTTGAAGTGAGAAAACTCATGGATAATTTGTATTTTAATTCGCTTTTACTTTTATCACCTGTTTTTTTTTATTACTTGCTTTTCTGTTTCTAATCGATTTTATATATAAAGAGATGAAGAAAATAACCACTGAACATGGCGGCAGGTCGATTTTGGAATCGTGGTATTGTCCTCAAATTAAAAGTTGGCGTTTGGCATGATAAATAATGACACTATTTACATTATTCGTACTATTGTCCCCATATTTGTCGCCATATTTATTACAACGTTTCGGCCGTTGTACACTCGAAATGTCGAATTGAAGCCTTTATTTTGCTCACTGGGGTAGACTGTTCTAGTTCCACGTGTCATGTCTAATTGATGTCAGTTATAAGTTATCTCCTATTAATTCCCCTTCCCAAGTTCTCCACCGCTTTAACCAGGAATTGAACTCACACTCTTTAAAGGCCGGAAACTACAACGGCCGAAACGTTGTAATAATTATGGCAACAAAGATGAGGACAATAGACCGAATAATGTAAATAGTGTACATAATACCTCATCTCAGAAATATAGACAAATACTGAAAGGCCGAAACCTTTTAATAAATATGGCAACAAAGATGAGGACAATAGACCGAATAATGTAAATAGTGTATATAATACCTCATCTCAGAAATATAGACAAATACTGAAAGGCCGAAACCTTTTAATAAATATGGCAATAAAGATGAGGACAATAGTCCGAATAATGTAAATAGTGTACAAAATACCTAATCTCAGAAATATAGACAAATACTGAAAGGCCGAAACGTTGTAATAAATATGGCAACAAAGATGAGGACAATAGTCCGAATAATGTAAATAGTGTACATAATACCTCATCTCAGAAATATAGACAGATACTGAAAGGCCGAAACGTTGTAATAAAAATGGCGACAAAGATGAGGACAATAGTCCGAATAATATAAATGGTGTACATAATACCTCATCTCAGAAATATAGACAGATACTGAAACGCCGAAACGTTGTAATAAATATGGCGACAAAGATGAGGACAATAGTCCGAATAATATAAATGGTGTACATAATACCTCATCTCAGAAATATAGACAGATACTGAAAGGCCGAAACGTTGTAATAAATATGGCGACAAAGATGAGGACAATAGTCCGAATAATATAAATGGTGTACATAATACCTCATCTCAGAAATATAGACAGATACTGAAAGGCCGAAACGTTGTAATAAATATGGCGACAAACATGAGGACAATAGTCCGAATAATGTAAATAGTGTACATAATACTTGAAATAGTAACATTTTGAAGTTCGTTTGTAGGGAAAAAACCTGCAGAAATAAGTTATTTCTGTACATTTTTTTTCAAACGACAGCAAAAAAGACAAAAATTTGTTAATCCTATGAATTTAATTTTTGTTATCAGTACTTATCACATCAGAATCCAGCTATGACACCGAGTGCAATGTTGATTTTTTTTTAAAGAAAAAGAGAAAAATCAACAAACCCTACTCAACATAGGGATCAACACTGCATGGTGTCTGTCATTTTTACACTTCAATGCAATCTTCGACCAAAGTCAATATATATATATATATGTCTGAACTGTCTCTCTCGCTATATATATACAAACTATTTCCGATATTGTGCACTCTCTTCGATAAATATGACAAATTTTATAATATATGAAATATTTTATTGCATATATATATATATATGTGTATATGATTTTGTTATATATATATATGATTTTATTATATATGTATATATGATTTTATCATATATATATATATATATGATTTTATTATATATATGATTTTATTATATATATGATTTTATTATATATATATGATTTTATTTATATATATGATTTTATTATATATACATATATATATGTATATATAATAAAATCATACATATTTAATAAAATCATATATATATATAATAACATATATATATAATAAAATCATATATATATATAATAAAATCATATATATATAATAAAATCATATATATATATAATAAAATCATATATATATATATATATATATATATATATATATATATATATATATATGTGGGGGGGGGGGCGGGGCGGGTTAGCTACCAACAGTGCACGTTTAACAATTGGAATTTGCATACTTGAGGATTTCCCATGAACGCAGATACCGGTTCTTGCAATGAAACGTGCGTTCGTAACGTGTCTATTATTCAAACGCTGACGCATGCGCAGCCACAATGCCCCACGTGGGCATCGACGCACATTCGCACGAGATTGGGCATGCTCACACGCATAAAACATGTAGAAGGGAAAAATCATTAAACTTTGCTGAACTGTTATGTAATATCAATCCTCTTGAGTGAATGCTGGTCAATTTCCTCACAGATG
Organism: Acanthosepion esculentum; assembly: GCA_964036315.1. Lineage (NCBI taxonomy): Eukaryota > Metazoa > Mollusca > Cephalopoda > Sepiida > Sepiidae > Acanthosepion > Acanthosepion esculentum. The sequence goes on from OZ038504.1 coordinate 84,469,354, forward strand.
AAGAGTTGAGGCCACAAAGACGTGGTTCTACAGAAGGATGATGAGAATACCATGGATGGAGAATATGAGTAACGACAAAAGTTTATGGAAAATGTGAACGAAAACCATACTTGTGTTTAAAATCAGAAAAGAATATAATTTCTGGGACACATAATGAGGAAAGACAGCTTGGAGAATTTAACACTCACAGGAAATATTAAAAGCAAGAGGAGCAGAGGGAGAAAGCGAGTAGCCTAACTAAGGAGCTTGTGTAAATGGATGCCAGATAAGGGACAAAAAATACAAACAGCTTAGAGCTACAAAGAATAGGAAATTGTGGGGAACTATGATCACTCAGTCGCTGAAGAGCACAAAGAAGGACAAAAAGAAGATATGAACGAAAATTTGTATTACATATTTAATTTGTGGTGTTATTAATACAAGACATTATTCCATTTTCGCTTAATCAATTAAAGTACCAAGAATTAAAGCTTATTCGAACAGATCCAGCGCCTACTTACTCCTGTCGAGAAAAGCCCTCCCTAATTGACCATGTCTTCAGAAGAGTAGCAATACTCACCGCGCTGGGTCAATTGCTGGTTGGTGAGGCTATTTAATCCATAGTTGGATAATTTGAATTCAAAGTTGTCCTTCTAGACCGGTTACCAACCAAGGCTATAGAACCCAAATTTGTCCTGTGATGTTCCCCTACTTTGGGGCGGGGAGAAAAGATGGATTCATACCTTTCTAAATGGTAATTGCGCATAAGGGAATTTAACGATATATTGAAATGTAATTGTCATCTTTGATAATGGCTTATGTAAGCCGAAAGCTTTGATTGGATTTAAACATGTATCAATATGGTGATTTCTTTTTTGATTTTCAATGATAATGTTATTAAGCTTATCAGACAATATGAAAAAAAACTTACTTAAAATAAATAGACAAAACTTGTCTATATTATTTAATGAAACATGCATTAATGAAGAATTGCTGTCTAAATATACACAACATATATATATATATATATATATATATATATGTGTGTGTGTGTGACACACATAGGATTGTACTGACAATTGAGAGTTTGGAAAAGGCTTTGCTTCATCTAAATTTCCGAGCCTAGATTTACAATCGACCCTTAATTCAATCTGATTTAAGTACTTGAGAAGGTCGCGGGAAATCCGTCATTATCTGTGATACAACAGACTGCACTCATGAGAACCATTCATAAGTAATACGTAATAACTTTCTAAGATCCCCCTTCTGCCCGCTACTTCATTTCTGAACTTCTTGGACAAAAAACATTCCCTGGTTCCGCTGAGGCAAATCTTCACGGCAAGAACACGCCATGTCACTTACATAGCAGCAAACCAACCACGTCCCCTCCGTATTCCGTCATTGAGAAGTAAGTTCCACACGAGCAGCTTCTTCCCGCGAACCACTGTCCTGTGGAACCGACTCCCAACAGGGTTTGTCCCCGATCACTACAATCTTAACTTGTTTAAGGCTAGGGTTAAGCGTTCTCTTCCACTCCTATACATACAACTATCCTCATAACGTGTAAGCGATCTGGGGTTGCAAAGGAAATATTTGTCGCAGATTACTCCCACAACGCAGAGAAAAAATCACTGTAAGTTCAGACTCTAACATCGGGGGCAGGAAGAAATGTCGAAAACTCAATTCGCAGGTCCTATCTAACAAATCACAATGCACACAACCAGCCAGAAAAATAACTCACTCTCCAAGAAACGCGGTAGCCGAAATACCCGACTTCTCTTCCGGTTTGGGTCGAATTCGGCACAGAAATCCCGGTTCTTCTATTTTAATAGCGGCGCAACAGACTATCCCACGCTTGAGAAACCGTACATCGCCACACTCTGTTATTTGGAGTCCGCCCAACTTTTTAATGGCGTCGAACCCAAGCAGCAAGTCAAAACACAATAGCTCTTCATCCACTACCAAGACTTCGATTTGGAGGGGGTTTGCATTGTCCGCATTAAGCTTAATACTTTCAACTCCGCAACATTTGAGAGTATTTCCGTTTACGGTGAGTACGCTCAAAACGTAAACCTTTATCTCGAGTGGTCTCCGGTCTTTGTAAAAGAAAACAGTAAATGATTTGGTAAAGAATTCTATCAAATAACAAATCAGGATAAATTGGAATACTTATGTAATTCACATAGAATTTAATTTGCCGTTTTCACATTTCCGAAAGATTTTTTTTTAATAAAAACCAGATCTGCAATAATGAAAACAACTAAAACATTTACAATAACAAAGAATAATATCAATGGTGAAACGGGAAACGATTCAAACGAAAAGGTTATTAAATGGATGAAGTATAATTGTCGATTAGTGTGAGGATAGGAGGTGGATGCAGTTTTAATCTCAAAGCATCAAATTCGGATATATAAAAAAAAAAAAAAAAAAAAAACAGGATAAAAAATTGTGAATCCACGAAAGACTAAAGTTTCACTTACTTGAATCTCAGATATCTGCCGATTGCAGTAGTTTTTTTTTCTTTCTTTCTTGATACTGGCCAGAATTCTTTTTACTTATCACGATGGATTTTATTCTGCATCAAATGCTTTTCATTGTGCGCCAACTTGTTCAATTCGGTTGGATTTGAAATATTTGCCTGCAGCATTCAGCCAATTATCTCCGCGTTTGATAATGACGTCATTTAGGTGAAAAAAAAAATCAAAGAAGGAATCTGCCGGTCAACGGGTGGTCCGCTAGTTGGGGAGAGATGAAAGCAGTTTAAGGTAAAAAAAAAAAAAAAAAAATGAGAAAGTGTGAAAAACAATTAAGGATGTGAAAGAAAGGCCGACAAAACAGAGAAAGGAAGAACGAAAGAAAAGGCGAAAGGAAGAAAACATAAAAAGGCGAATAATAGAAAAAAAGAAATGTGGAAGAAAGGTGAAAGAAAGGAAGAAAGAAATGTGAAAAAAGAAAAGTGAAAAAAGAAAGATGAAAGAAAGAAAGGACGAAATAAAAATAGCGAAAGAAAGAAGGAAAAGGCGAAAGAAAGAAAAGGCGAAAGTAAGACGAAAGAAAAGGTAGAAATACGACGAAAGAAAGAAAGAAAGAAAAAAGGCGAAAATAAGACGAAAAAAGAAAGAAAGAAAAGGTAGAATTACGACGGAAAAAGGAAAAAAGAAAGAAAAGGGGAAAATAAGACGAAAGAAAAGATAGAAATGCGACGAAAGAAAAAAAAAGAAAGAATTAAAGAAAGAAAGAAAGAAAAGGCGAGAATACGACAAAAAAGGGCGAAGACGACCAAGAATGAAAGGAAAGTCGAAATAATGAAAGCAAGAAGGAAAAGGAGTAAAAAAAAAGAAAGGGCGGAGGTGAGAACGAAAAGAAGAGGACGAAAGAACAAAGGAAAGAAATGGCGAAAGAAAGAGAGAAGGAAATGGCGAGAGAAAGAGAGAAACAAAGAATAAGCGCAAATAAATATAAAAACACAAAAAAGGTAAAAAAAAAAGAAGTGAAAGGAAAGGAAAATAAAATTGAACCGAAAAATAAACGTGACAAAAATTGTAGAAAAGAAAGACATTGCAAATGTTACTCAAACCTAAGGGAGATAGATATAAAAGAGAGAGAGAGAGAGAGAGAGAGAGAGAGAGAGAGAGAGAGAGAGAGAGAGAGAGAGAGAGCATATGGCGGGAAATGTGTGTGTGTGTGTGTGTGTGTGCGCACGCGCGTGCGCACACGCTCGTGTATGTTTAAAAAGGGAGCCAAGTCGTGAGTTGCTTACACCGGGTGACACCGTTCTGGATAAACACTGCTAGGAGAACCAACACGATACTTACGGAGCAGGGTAGGGTGGGAATTCCGTCCCTACAACATTTCTCGCTCCAAGCATAATTTTGTTTTACTATTGTTTATAATACAAGGCCCAAGAGCCACTCAAGGTAGAGGGTTAATAAATGTTTTTTTAGGTATACAGGGGTGGGGGAGAAAGATGCCCAGTTTATGGGGATATGTAGAATAGGCAGTGTTTGATTTTAGACTTGATTGTAGTGAGCGGGGATGTATCCTCTCGGGTGCCCGTTCCACAATGTAATAATTCTGGGATAGAAGCTGAGTTGAACTTCCTCCTCACTAATGGAATATGAAGGGAATGATAATAAGCCGACTTAATGAATGTAGCTTGATGGGTTCTAGCGATAAAGTTTGAACTGGTGGAACCGAAGATTGTAGTTCGCTCGAAGATGAAAATAGAGATAGAGTAGCAGCGTTTAGCATGTGGGAAAGGGGTGGTATGGTCGTCAACTATTCATCACCCACAAGGCCGCGCAAACGCTTTTGAATTCTGTTACTCCTGGAAAACGTTCCGATACTGCTACTAATTGGACTAACATCAGTCGCAAGCAAAATTTTACACATTTAAATGATGGGTCGTCATTGTTAGAGATGAAAGGAAGTCGAATAAATTCCAATATGGTGGAGATATTTTCATATTTTCTTTTATACAGGGTGTCCCTAAAATCTCATTAACTATATTTTTTTACCACCATAGATTAAACTTGATTTTGTTGAAAGAAGAAAGAATTGCCTTCTTTTTCTGGGTTATGTTAAAGGAGAAGGTGTACTCAATGAAAATCACAGATGCTACACACATGATTGAACGCATAAAGAGTGAATGTGTTAAAATTGACGGCAGTGTGAAATTATTGCATTGAGTTAACGTGAATCTTGCAAAGTGCATCAACCTTTGCATCACAAATGATGGAATATTGGGATTTTCCCAGTTATATCTGGTAACGAAAATATTGTGACGCCGGCAAGAAGAAAGGAACACAAACACAGATGGAATTGTTTGAAAATAAACTTGTATTGTAGGAAAAGAGAGGAAAGTTTCTTGCAAACAGTCGGGTTTGCGGAACTTATCTGAAAGATGCGTCCTTTTAACGGTTTTACATTTCCTGTGTCGTTTTGGCTGGGTTGAAGAAATAGAGCCTTGACTGCTGTGCTTCAGTTGCTGTCCAAATCCTCACACGTGTCATGTTATTTAGATGACGGAGAGTGCAGACGAGGACGTGTTGTCTCTGAGGGTCCCACAAGCAAAAGAGGACGAGAGTTCGTAAAAATCGCTCTCGTGCGATTTGGTGAAAATCTAAAAAGGTAGCCTGCGATTGGTTGTTTTACATCCAATCACAGGGCACCCAGTTAGCGATTCCGTAATAATTACAATAGGAAATCATATGGAAGATGATATTTGTTAATAAAATATTGAAAATTTCATTTCTTGAAAATATGCATTTTTACCTATATCTTCAGACATTAGGTACATCCTGTATAGTAATTGAATGATTAACAAAGGTGAGAAAATACGCTAGTATGCCATGTAAATATAACCAGAAAGAAGGAAGATATTAAAAGTTAGCAATTAGGAATCGTGTATGTGTTACCCTTTTGTGTGTGAGTGTGAAAAAGTTCATTCACTCAGGAAAAAAGATATCCTCATGCCCGAGAAAGAAAAGACAAAAAAAAAAAAAAAACAGAAAGAAAATAAGGAGTGTTCCGTTTTTATAGACGTTTAATAGCGCCACTTGACGGCGTTTTGGCAAACCAAGTGGAGGTAAAGTAACGATTGGGCAGTTCCAACTCGGACATGGTAACAATACCCCATTTTACGTCTGATCTGACTCTTGTAAAACAACCGAATTTAGATACTTTCTGGAGTGGTACAGGCAAACGATCATTTTTTTTTAGTGTTTTTAGTAAACGATATACAAATTCTGGTATGAGGTTGTAGCGATTACTACTATGTTTGACACGCCTACATTTTTCTCAACTGTGATTGGTCAAATAATAAATACTAACTATCACAGGACAATTTACTGATCGCATTCACCACACTGAATTTTTCCGACTGTTAATTCACAAACATGCTTTTGTTATAAAATCACCGATTGGGTAATTTTTCATCCAATCAGATATTTTTTGTGTGCTCTCGAAATTTCTCCCGCCGTTGTCCTGGGAGCCTACCCATAGTTATATAAACCAGAATTCGTTCCAAAAATAAACAGTAGAAGCAGAACTCAGTAGAACTCAGCAACTCACACGCGTATACACAGACTATTCATTCCACTCACTGCACGCACGCACACAGAACTTAAATATCATTCACCATCAGTTCTATGTAACAAGCCAAGTTGCAACAGCTCTGTTAGTTATATATAATCCACAACTGATTTATTACATGTTTTTCTAAAAACATCATTCTATCTAATACAGAACTTTGAACATTCTTTCAGAAAATTTGTTTATTTACATTTAATCTTTCAGCTAACAGTTAAAGGGAAACTACTCCTTTCTTATTGTTTCACACCTTACAAAAAATGTTTTGTATTAGTTGATTTTAATATATATTTTATCGTTGAAACAAAAATCGGTTTTCCATTGTTTTTCCTTGATACAAAAATGTATAATTGTTAAATGCTATTCAACACGCAGCCACATCAACCTTTTCAACACAACCAGCATTTACAAGGTTGACGTTTGCTTTCATCGTCTCTATATGATCGAGTTGACAGGAAATTCAGGTTAGCTTTCCATCAAAGAAGTACAATGGCATGAAAGAATGACTTTGATTTTATCAAGTTTAAACAGCTTTTCTAATTTAGTTTAGATACAACTTGTGAAACCTAATTTGTTCTTAAAGCAATTACAATAAATCTTGCAAATTAAAATTAATATTCATTTAGGGAAAATGTTTATGGGAAACAAACCCCATTTCCACGCAATTACATACCCACATATATACCATATTAAAACACGCGCAAACTTTATTTTCTAAACCCAATAACAGACAATATTTAGAAACATGCCCAAAATATTCCACAATACACACACTATTTAAATCAAAGTGTCTATTGGTTACACAATGCGAAATATTTAAAGCCATCTAAAACCCTACCTTTCTCGAGCCTACTTTTGGGGAAATTTTCTTATAAAGCGTCACAGATTTTGACTTTCAAGAGCATAGATACAACTGTCTCCAAGCTATTCAAACACAAGAGAAGACGTGGCTATGTAGGTTTTTCCTTCCTTCCAATGCATGCTGAAAGAAACACGTATTGGCGATTTCGAAAGATTATTCAACAATAACAAAGACAGTGAATCTTCGCTAACGATGAAAGTCTTTTATAAGCCACAGAATTTTCTGTAGACTAACTAATCCCATTTCCAACAAAATAAGAAGCAAAACCCCTTTCCACACAGTTACATATCATTATGAAATGTACAAAATCCGACAATTATTTCAAGACATTTTTATGTTTATACATTCTTTTTATAGATTCAAATATTTAAGTAAATGCTCTGTTTATAATAAACAGTATTAAACAACATTTACCGGCCTGAATGTCCAAGAAATTTTCATTGAAAATATTCGTCCTCCGACAGGAATCGAACCTGTATCCTATACGGAACCGTCATATAGCCTGACGTGCCTCTACCGATTCGGCCACAGAGGAGCGTTCGGTTAGCAAGGTCGATTTTACTGCTTTTAAACTTCAATCTTCCATGATTCGCTCACCTACAATTATTTAAAGACATTTTTATGTTTATAAAGGGAATGTATAAACATGTCTTAAAAATGTCTTTAAATAATTGTCGGACTCTGTCCATTGCATAATATGTGACGTCATTTGTTTACATTTGGATACGCCATGAGCAGATATGAATGAAAATTTCTCGGTCATTCAGGGCGGTAAATGTTGTTTAATACTGTTTATTATAAACAGAGCATTTACTTAAATATCTGTATCTATAAAAAAATGTATAAACATAAAAATGTCTTAAAATAGTGACATATGCCATATTAAAACACGCCCAAACTTTGTTTTCTACCCAATAACAGACAATATTTACAAAAATATAATAATATAACACATCACACGCCGTTTAACTCAAAGTTTAAATGTCAAACATTTGGTCAATCAGAGAAAACTAAAACCCTATTTTTCTCGCGTCTACTTTCGGTGAAATTTTTTTTATAAAAACGCCACAGATTCCGACTTTTAATGAGCGGAGATGCAACTAAAAATCGTAGATCGACCCTAAAATTATTTCTGCAAATTTTTTAAAAAATTCAGTAATATTTCTTATTACAATTACTGAAAATTTCAATAAAATCTTATAATTTAAAAAATTAAATGTTTTTTCGCCGAGAAATTAAGCGTGATATTTTACCTCTCATTCCATTTGTTTTAATCATTTCACCCCAATCAAGGCGATAATGCCACTAAGAGGCAAGAGGTTACTGCCATTGAAACAGAATGGGAAGACTTTAGTAAGGAGGCAATAACAGGACAAGTATCAGGAAGACTGAAGAAGGCGATTGGCGTTGTCTTCAAATTTTTGAGGATTGTATGTGTCAGGGAAACAAGAAACCGGAAGAGAGTTTCACAGCCGGGAAGTGCGAGAGAAGAAACTATAAGAATAGAACTGACGGTTACATCTAGCTAGTTCAACAGTAAAACCATGAGACCTAATGCCAATCTAGTAGTACACTTAAATACGAGGGATCAAGGAGTAGAGTACATTAGAACAACTGTCATGAAAATATTTATAGAAAAGACAGAGGGAAGATATGTCACGGTGGTGGGAAATTGACTGAAGTTGAGATGCCAGGTCACGATCGATAATATAACAGACCTTTCTTTGGATTTCGTCCAGTATCCCAAGATATATAGCTGGAGCAAGATGGATTTTTGGATCATTTTATCTTAATTCTCTTTTTGTAGCTATTAATTTCTAGTTTCCAGTAGATTGATATAAATGATAAAAAGGTATTTATTTGAAATCAGTTTTACTTCACTTTCTTCTTCACCTTCTTCACCTTCTTCTTCTTCTTCTTCTTCTTCTTCTTCTTCTTCTTCTTCTTTCTCTTCTTCTTCACCATCTTCTTCTTCTTCCTCTTCTTCTTCTTCTTCTTCTTCTTCTTCTTCTTCTTCTTCTTCTCTTCTTCTTCTTTCTCTTCTTCTTCACCATCTTCTTCTTCTTCCTCTTCTTCTTCTTCTTCTTCTTCTTCTTCTTCTTCTTCTTCTTCTTCTTCTTCTACTACTTCACCCTCTTCACCTTCTTCTTCTTCTTCTTTTTCTTCTTCCTCTTCATCATCATCATCTTTTTCATCTTCACCTCCTCCTCCTCTTCCTTCATCATCATCATCATCATCATCATCATCATCATCATCATCATCATCATCTTTTTCATCTTCTTCTTCTCCTTTTCTTCTTCTACTTCACTCTCTTCACCTTCTTCTTCTTCTTCTTCATCTTTTTCGTCGTCTTCTCCTTTTCTTCTTCTTCTTCTTCTTCTTCTTCTTCTTCTTCTTCTTCTTCTTCTTCTTTCCTTCTTCTTCTTTCCTCCTCCTCCTTATTCTTCTCTACTACTACTACTACTACTACTACTATGATGAAGTGCCATACTCCTTCAGGTCGATAATCCTACATGACAATAAACTAGCTCCGTACGGGATATTGGAGGTTTTGCGTAGCGTATAACCATTACTTAATTGCTCTTGATTACCTGAACCTCGGTGGTAGCACCTGTTAGGGTCCCAGCTATGGGCAAATAGTGAATCCCCAAACAATAACAAAACAAAACACTATGAAAGTATAAAAAATACATATTTGAAATAAAATTTACCTGCAGTATATTTTTATATAAATAATTACCAACAATACACATTCATAGTAAAATTACCAGTGCATTAATCCATAGAATGCCCTACAATTTCTTAAATAAATCAAACTGTATTCCAAAATATAACTACAACATAAAACACGCATATCACAGCCTATAGTAATCATGTCTAAATAAACATGGATAAGCACAAAATCTGAGTATTATCTACCATGTATTCAATTGTGAAAGCAGAATAACATATATTTTTAATACTTTAAAGCTCCAAAGGAAATTAAATTTCGGCATTAAATGACCCTTAAGGAGTTGATATGCCGCTAAAGAAACAAATCAATTAATCAGCCTACAGGTCGTTGGCGATCATGTCTCTCCAAAATTACCTGTCCTTTGTAGATTTAAGTAAACTTTGTTTTTTTGTTATCCTCCTAATCCCTCTTCTGTCATTCATTTACTCAAGCTTGTTAGGTAGGTTATGAGCTGTTTTTCCACATGACTCTTGCCTTTAGTTTGTCCTGTGGGTATCAAATTTTCCAAGCCATCTTTCCTCATTATGTGCCCTAGAAATTTCAACTGTTTTTTCTGAAGCTAAGTAAGTGTACTTTTTGTTTCTATTTTCATTAAAACTTCGTCATTGCTCACATGTTCTGTCTATGGCATTCTCAGCATACTTCTGTAGAACCACATTTCTATCGCCTTTTTTCATCTGCGAGGAGATTGTCCACCATTCACAGCCGCACAGAAGGACTGATATTACATAACATTTCAGTACTCGTTTCTAATGATTTCTTAATACTTTGCATAACTTTTAGAGGGCATCTTTCGCTTTGGATTTCGGTGTCACATTTTCCGTCGTATATTAAAACACTTCCAGGTATTTAAATTTTTGCACTTTACGCGGATTTCCACTATATGGGTGGACTAAATTATCAAGTTAAATGACTGTTGAACAACCAACTTATTGTTGGCTACAATTGAGTAAATTTTCTATTAAATTGCTTGAAAATTGATGGAGATTTTGCTTCAAAATTTGTGCTAAAATTGATTCTTCGTTTATTGCGCTTTTTCGCTAAACGTTGTGGCGTAGAAATAAAAATGATGTATCGTTGAGTTCGTCCTGATGTAAGTAACCTACATATCGAGTTTGAACGAAATCGGAGGAAAAAAGATTAATTTGTCGACTTTTGATCGGCTTTATAGTTTACTAATTTAAAAAAAAATATCGATTTTTTACGCTAAGAACCTATCTCTTACATTGTACAATGTATGTGCCAAGGTTGGTCAAAATCGGTTGGATGGATCTCGAGTGAAAAGGTATTGCACAGACAGACAGACAGACATCCTTTGTTTTATATATAGAGATATTTGTGTGTAAAATATTGAATGGTAGAATTTTATAAAATGAGAGAAAATAATTTTCAAAGTTTTATTTCAATTAATTAATCATGTGTAAGGAGAACAAAAAACGTGGACGAGGAATGACCCCTGATATGTTAACACAAGGTCAAACTTTGTTCTTTAAGTCAAAACGGGCTTCAGAGACTCACGGACAAATTTTCTTTGGTCACGATTAACGACATGGTTACTTGTTTTCTTTTGGCTGCCTATCACAATCACTAAGACAAAAGAATAAATTCTTTGAAAAGGAAAAAACACACGAACTACAACAATGAAAATTTAAACACTGGGAGAAGGCTAATATTGTCACATATTGTTACATTAGAGATTAGGATAAATACACTACATTTTGATCCCAGTCTGATTGTTTTCCTCTGTCCCTCTTGTCTTCAATCTGTCCTGTCAGTATCAAATTTTCCAAGCCCTCTTTCCTCATTACGTGCCCTAGAAATTTCAACCGTCTCTTCCTATCCAATATAGCCCTTAATAAATTTGATCTTTTTGTTATCTCTCCTAAACCTTGTTCCGCCATCCATTTACTCAAGCTCGCTAGGTGGGTAATGCATTGTTTTCCTCTGTCCATCTTGTCTTCAATCTGTCCTGTGAGTATCAAATTTTCCAAGCTCTCTTTCCTCATTATATGCTTTAGTTATAAAACCCATCATTTAATGTCAATATGACTACTAGTCATTTGAGCGGAGACGCATTGTGTCGCATTAATATAGCCATAAAAATGCCAGACATTATTCCTTTTCTTCTATGTGCCGTGTCCACTCAGGACGTTGGTGATCGTGGCTCTCCACATTTTCCTGTCCTTTGTCGCTCTTACCAAATTTCGTCTTTTTGTTGTCACTTCCAAACTCTGTTCTGTCATCCATTTACAAATGCTCGTTAGGTATGTTATGCAATGCTTTCCTCTGTCTCTCTTGTCGTCAATATGTCCTGTGGGTGTTAAATTTGTCAAGCCTTCTTTATTCATTATGCACCCTAGAAATTTCAATTTTTCTCTTTCAGATTTCCATTTCTGATTTCCATTTTCTCCAAGACTCCATCGTTTCTCACATTTCCAGTTCAAGGTATTATCATCATTCCCTTCTGGGAGGTGTTTTAACAGAAGACGGAAAGTGTGACACCGAAATCCGAAGACGCATTGGGATAGCGAATGATGCCTTCCAAAAGCTCAGCAAGCAAAGAAACAGGAAAATTCTGTTAGAAACAAGCAAAAGAATACAGAACTTTTATGTAATAACGGTTCTCTTATATGGTAGGGACAATCTCGGCACAGGCACGGCTGGTGATAGGATTCGGCCTCGCATAATAGGAAGCATTAGCCTTTATCGGCACGATGTCGTCTTTTTATGTTTCGCTTAGTTTAATTTCATGCTTTTATGTTATTTCAGGAAAATTAATATAAAGAAAATTATGATTCGATTGATTTTATTATAATAGTATAAATTTAGAAAAATGCCGTTAAGTGGAAAAACTATACGGTGGAGTAATGGATAGCGGCTCGGATTGAGGAATCAGAGATCCGAGTTCGAATTCCATCCGAATCCATTGCATTCGCTAACGTGCTAATACCCTTTGGAAATGCATGAATCCTCTTCTCCCCACTAACTATGGGTAAATAGCAGAACAGACCGGGTTCTATAGCCTCCGATGGCATCTGGTCTCAGAAAGAAATGACAACCTACTACGGGAAAAAATCTGCCTCGTCAGTCATGTATCGAAAGATACATGATCGCCTAAGCGTGTATCAGGGATTGCACAAAACTGACTGATATTGAATCCAGTGTTAGGTCTGCTACTAAGAAAATTGGTTCACTGCGTCGTGCCAGACAATTTTTCTCTCCAGAATCTAACTTACATATTTATAAAGCTAGCATCGGTTCATGCTTCGAATATTACTGCCACATCTGGTCTGGTGCTCCCGCTATATACTTAGAGATTCTTGATAAAATCTAAAGAAGAATCTGCAATTTTATTGATCCTGACCTGTCATCTCAGCTTTAGTCCCTTTGCCACTCCCGTAGTGTAACTTCCCTGTGCCTTTTGTAAAAATACTTTCATGGAAATTGATCTGATTAACTTTCGTCTATAATGCCTACTTTAATTGAAGCGCAGTACTAGATTGGTGGTAAGGTCTCATCTTTTTTTCGGTTGAATTGGCATGTTGTAACCGTAAGTTCTTGCTAAAAGTTTCTTTTCTTATACTTCTCACCAATGGAACTCTCCCCTGTTTTTTTTTTGCTTTCTATCCAACTTTGATCTTCAAAAATTTAAATGCAATGTCAATGTAATCTATCTTCTTGATTCCTCTTCTTTTATTCTTCTCACTCCTTAATAATATTTTTCTATTTTTTTTTTATTCTTCAACATTCAGTAAACTCTTGTGTCTTAGTGGCTTTATTGTCTTGCTTGGTGTGAAATAATTAGAATTAAAAAAAAAAACCGGTTACGATCTTTCTTAATTGAACTGGACTATGATGTTAGTGATCTGTTTTCTTTGTCTAAATGGCTGTGATAATTATTTTATTGCTTTCATTCTACGTCGAGTACGGTATAAGCCAAGAAATTTTGAAGAAATATTTTAGTATGCTGAATAAGATTTAACCGTTGCAATCGGTAACGGTCGATGGCATTTCCCACTGCGTATATTTAAATAAAGAGAGGTAGAATAAAGAGAGGTACAGACGTGAATTTTTGTAAGCAACAACGATAAATGAGGCAGTAATCAGTCACTATTTTTAGACGTCAATTTGACATCGTCTTTATTTCAAAATCACGAAAGTCGTTAACATTATTTGATGACTCGGGGTATTCAATTCGGGTGCTCGCCAAATTTGGAGAGTACCCGGGATTTGGAGTGTACCCGTACTCTCCAAATCCTTTGGTACTCTCCAAATCTTAATACAACGTGGATGGAAGGATCTTTCACTTAGAGCGTTGCTGGCCTGTGATTGGGAATCGAATCCCTAGCGGACGATCTTGTCCCCTACCCCCCAACAACGCTGGGTAACACCAATGCTTTAATGCATTCCTTAAAATTGAATTTGACCTTTTTTCCTTCTGTTTTCTGTTTCTCAACTAGCGTGTGTCATCAGTCATCTGTATGGGAAAAAATGAAATAACAATATATATATATATATATATATATATATATATATATATATATATACACACACACACACACACAGGCACACACACACATATGTATATACGTTGCATTTTCCTGATATGATTTTCTGTGGTTTGACATATCGGATTCAATTTCAGAAAAAGAAAATATAACAACGCTTAAAAACGAATGAGCAATTGAAAGCACTTTTAATTCTCTTTCATTTTAAATTTTATTTTTTCACAATTCTGAAGATAGCTCGCGTGAGTCGAAAGCTCGACACAGTCCTGCTTTCGGATACTTTTTGCATCTGCTGCAACCAGTTTTTCTGGGGGTGATTCGCAGTTTCGAAAAGACAATCAATATACACAAAATGTCGATATTTTTCAATAAAACTTGCTTAGAAGAACAATTGCTACCTAATTATACCAAATTGATATATATATATATATATATATATATATATATATATATATATATATATATATATATATATGGGAGATAAATGATGCGCAATGAATGTATCATGAAGTAAACCGCTCATTATTCAATTCAATTGCAATCAGAAGATGACAATTTTTCTTTATAGATGCTTAACTGTGTGAAATACAATCTGTTAAAATCGTCTGTTTGTCGAGTTGGAAAAAAAATGAACGCATTTTATCGATTCTGCTAGTCAACTGAGTCTTATTCAGATTTTCCTAAAAGGTTTCGCTTTGCTTTATTTGTCTTTCACTTTTAAGGAAACTAGAATTTTTTTATCTGTCTATATTTCTGAGACACTATGTACACTATTTACATTATTCGGACTATTGTCTCATCTTTGTCGCCATTTTTATTACAACGTTTCGGCCCTTCTGTATCTGTCTATATTTCTGAGATGAGGTATTATGTACACTATTTACATTATTCGGACTATTGTCCTCATCTTTGTCGCCATTTTTATTACAACGTTTCGGCCCTTCTGTATCTGTCTATATTTCTGAGATGAGGTATTATGTACACTATTTACATTATTCGGACTATTGTCCTCATCTTTGTCGCCATTTTTATTACAACGTTTCGGCCCTTCTGTATCTGTCTATATTTCTGAGATGAGGTATCATGTACACTATTTGCATTATTCGGACTATTGTCCTCATCTTTGTCGCCATTTTTATTACAACGTTTCGGCCCTTCTGTATCTGTCTATATTTCTGAGATGAGGTATTATGTACACTATTTACATTATTCGGACTATTGTCCTCATCTTTGTCGCCATTTTTATTACAACGTTTCGGCCCTTCTGTATCTGTCTATATTTCTGAGATGAAATATTATGTACACTATTTACATTATTCGGACTATTGTCCTCATCTTTGGCGCCATTTTTATTACAACGTTTCGGCCCTTCTGTATCTGTCTATATTTCTGAGATGAAATATTATGTACACTATTTACATTATTCGGACTATTGTCCTCATCTTTGTCGCCATTTTTATTACAACGTTTCGGCCCTTCTGTATCTGTCTATATTTCTGAGATGAGGTATCATGTACACTATTTACATTATTCGGATTAATGTCCTCATCTTTGTCGCCATTTTTATTACAATGTTTCGGCCCTTCTGTATCTGTTTATATTTCTGAGATGAGGTATTATGTACACTATTTACATTATTCGGACTATTGTCCTCATCTTTGTCGCCATTTTTATTACAACGTTTCGGCCCTTCTGTATCTGTCTATATTTCTGAGATGAAATATGATGTACACTATTTACATTATTCGGACTATTATCCTCATCTTTGGCGCCATTTTTATTACAACGTTTCGGCCCTTCTGTATCTGTCTATATTTCTGAGATGAGGTATCATATACACTATTTACATTATTCGGACTATTGTCCTCATCTTTGTCGCCATTTTTATTACAACGTTTCGGCCCTTCTGTATCTGTCTATATTTCTGAGATGAGGTATCAAGTACACTATTTACATTATTCGGACTATTGTCCTCATCTTTTTCGCCATTTTTATTACAATGTTTCGGCCCTTTGTATCTGTTTATATTTCTGAGATGAGGTATCATGTACACTATTTACATTATTCGGACTATTGTACTCATCTTTATCGCCATTTTTATTACAACGTTTCGGCCCTTCTGTATCTGTCTATATTTCTGAGATGAGGTATCATGTACACTATTTACATTATTGGGACTATTGTCCTCATCTTTGTCGCCATTTTTATTACAACGTTTCGGCCCTTCTGTATCTGTCTATATTTCTGAGATGTGGTATCATGTACACTATTTACATTATTCGGACTATTGTCCTCATCTTTGTCGCCATTTTTATTACAACGTTTCGGCCCTTCTGTATCTGTCTATATTTCTGAGATGAGGTATTATGTACACTATTTACATTATTCGGACTATTGTCCTCATCTTTGTCGCCATTTTTATTACAACGTTTCGGCCCTTCTGTATCTGTCTATATTTCTGAGATGAGGTATTATGTACACTATTTACATTATTCGGACTATTGTCCTCATCTTTGTCGCCATTTTTATTACAACGTTTCGGCCCTTCTGTATCTGTCTATATTTCTGAGATGAGGTATTATGTACACTATTTACATTATTCGGACTATTGTCCTCATCTTTGTCGCCATTTTTATTACAACGTTTCGGCCCTTCTGTATCTGTCTATATTTTTGAGATGAGGTATCATGTACACTATTTACATTATTCAGACTATTGTCCTCATCTTTGTCGCCATTTTTATTACAACGTTTCAGCCCTTCTGTATCTGTCTATATTTCTGAGATGAGGTATTATGTACAATATTTAAATTATTCGGACTATTGTCCTCATCTTTGTCGCCATATTTATCACAACGTCTCGGCCTTTCAATATCTGTCTATATTTCTGATATGAGGTATCATGTACACTATTTACATTATTCGGACTATTGTCCTCATCTTTGTCGCCATTTTTATTACAACGTTTCGGCCCTTCTGTATCTGTCTATATTTCTGAGATGAGGTATCATGTACACTATTTACATTATTCAGACTATTGTCCTCATCTTTGTCGCCATATTTATTACAACGTTTCGGCCCTTCAGTATCTGTCTATATTTCTGAGATGAGGTATTATGTACACTATTTACATTATTCAGACTATTGTCCTCATCTTTGTCGCCATATTTATTACAATGTTTCGGCCCTTTGTATCTGTTT
>OZ038504.1:84491729-84506729 GCA_964036315.1 Acanthosepion esculentum
TCAGGCCATCTTTATTTAAAGGGCATCTTTATTTAAAGGCCATCTTTATTTAAAGGGCATCTTTATTTAAAGGGCATCTTTATTTAAAAGTCATCTTTATTTAAAGGGCATCTTTATTTAAAGGGCATCTTTATTTAAAAGTCATCTTTATTTAAATGCCATCTTTATTTAAAGGGCATCTTTATTTAAAGGGCATCTTTATTTAAAGGGCATCTTTATTTAAAAGTCATCTTTATTTAAAGGGCATCTTTATTTAAAGGGCATCTTTATTTAAAGGGCATCTTTATTTAAATGCCATCTTTATTTAAAGGGCATCTTTATTTAAAGGCCATCTTTATTTAAAGGGCATCTTTATTTAAAGGCCATCTTTAATTAAAGGGCATCTTTATTTAATGACCATCTTTATTTAAAAGTCATCTTTATTTAAATGCCATCTTTATTTAAAGGGCATCTTTATTTAAAGGGCATCTTTATTTAAAGGCCATCTTTATTTAAAGGGCATCTTTATTTAAATGCCATCTTTATTTAAAGGGCATCTTTATTTAATGACCATCTTTATTTAAAAGTCATCTTTATTTAAATGCCATCTTTATTTAAAGGGCATCTTTATTTAATGACCATCTTTATTTAAAAGTCATCTTTATTTAAATGCCATCTTTATTTAAAGGCCATCTTTATTTAAAGGGCATCTTTATTTAAAGGGCATCTTTATTTAAAGGGCATCTTTATTTAAAGGGCATCTTTATTTAATGACCATCTTTATTTAAAAGTCATCTTTATTTAAAGGGCATCTTTATTTAAAGGGCATCTTTATTTAAAGGGCATCTTTATTTAAATGCCATCTTTATTTAAAGGGCATCTTTATTTAAAGGCCATCTTTATTTAAAGGGCATCTTTATTTAAAGGGCATCTTTATTTAAAGGGCATCTTTATTTAAAGGCCATCTTTATTTAAAGGGCATCTTTATTTAATGACCATCTTTATTTAAAAGTCATCTTTATTTAAATGCCATCTTTATTTAAAGGGCATCTTTATTTAAAGGGCATCTTTATTTAAAGGCCATCTTTATTTAAAGGGCATCTTTATTTAAATGCCATCTTTATTTAAAGGGCATCTTTATTTAATGACCATCTTTATTTAAAAGTCATCTTTATTTAAATGCCATCTTTATTTAAAGGGCATCTTTATTTAATGACCATCTTTATTTAAAAGTCCTCTTTATTTAAATGCCATCTTTATTTAAAGGCCATCTTTATTTAAAGGGCATCTTTATTTAAAGGGCATCTTTATTTAAAGGGCATCTTTATTTAAAGGGCATCTTTATTTAATGACCATCTTTATTTAAAAGTCATCTTTATTTAAAGGGCATCTTTATTTAAAGGGCATCTTTATTTAAAGGGCATCTTTATTTAAATGCCATCTTTATTTAAAGGGCATCTTTATTTAAAGGCCATCTTTATTTAAAGGGCATCTTTATTTAAAGGGCATCTTTATTTAAAGGGCATCTTTATTTAAAGGCCATCTTTATTTAAAGGGCATCTTTATTTAATGACCATCTTTATTTAAAAGTCATCTTTATTTAAATGCCATCTTTATTTAAAGGGCATCTTTATTTAAAGGGCATCTTTATTTAAAGGCCATCTTTATTTAAAGGGCATCTTTATTTAAATGCCATCTTTATTTAAAGGGCATCTTTATTTAATGACCATCTTTATTTAAAAGTCATCTTTATTTAAATGCCATCTTTATTTAAAGGGCATCTTTATTTAAAGGGCATCTTTATTTAAAGGCCATCTTTATTTAAAGGGCATCTTTATTTAAATGCCATCTTTATTTAAAGGGCATCTTTATTTAATGACCATCTTTATTTAAAAGTCATCTTTATTTAAATGCCATCTTTATTTAAAGGGCATCTTTATTTAAAGGGCATCTTTATTTAAAGGCCATCTTTATTTAAAGGGCATCTTTATTTAAATGCCATCTTTATTTAAAGGGCATCTTTATTTAATGACCATCTTTATTTAAAAGTCATCTTTATTTAAATGCCATCTTTATTTAAAGGGCATCTTTATTTAAAGGGCATCTTTATTTAAAGGGCATCTTTATTTAAAGGGCATCTTTATTTAAATGCCATCTTTATTTAAAGGGCATCTTTATTTAAAGGGCATCTTTATTTAAAGGCCATCTTTATTTAAAGGGCATCTTTATTTAAATGCCATCTTTATTTAAAGGGCATCTTTATTTAATGACCATCTTTATTTAAAAGTCATCTTTATTTAAATGCCATCTTTATTTAAATGCCATCTTTATTTAAAGGGCATCTTTATTTAAAGGGCATCTTTATTTAAAAGTCATCTTTATTTAAATGCCATCTTTATTTAAAGGGCATCTTTATTTAAAGGCCATCTTTATTTAAAGGGCATCTTTATTTAAATGCCATCTTTATTTAAAGGGCATCTTTATTTAATGACCATCTTTATTTAAAAGTCATCTTTATTTAAATGCCATCTTTATTTAAATGCCATCTTTATTTAAAGGGCATCTTTATTTAAAGGGCATCTTTATTTAAAGGCCATCTTTATTTAAAGGGCATCTTTATTTAAATGCCATCTTTATTTAAAGGGCATCTTTATTTAATGACCATCTTTATTTAAAAGTCATCTTTATTTAAATGCCATCTTTATTTAAATGCCATCTTTATTTAAAGGGCATCTTTATTTAAGATATTTAAAGCCATGTCATCGCGCATGTTTCGCCCAGAACTGGAATGCTATCTTTCTAGGATTTTCGGTTTGCTGTAGTTCGCTGCTGTAGTTGGCTTAAGAAACTTTTTGATTTTTACATTTGAAATAACTTTAGCCTATTTAATTGAATTAAGTGTTATGAATAATCAAGAATGGTATCCCTTTGTTTTCTTACTCTCCTCTTTGGGAGAGCTATTTCTGTTTACTGGGATTATAAAAGGGCACTATACGCGAACCATGTATTCTCAGTTGAATAAAGCTTTCTTAAAGCCTACACCTGCGTACTAGTATATGATTCTTTGATTTTTTTGTTACCTTCGGACTTGCTATATTATTTTATATCTTCATTGTCAAAACAAACATTTTTTGTGCGAAATTCACTAAAAAAAAGCAATTTAGGAAAACGGTTTTGTTACTTTGAAATTAATTTAATATTTTTCACTTGAAGTTAATTCTCTATGGAAATTTTTATTCATAGAAGCAAATGCACTAATGATTAAATTTATTTATTTTTATCTAATCTGTATTTCTGCTTGAAACAAATAAAAAGAAGTATGTTGAATTTTTACCACGTTTCATATAGCGAAGTGTAACATTTTCATTTAATTTTATTTTTAAATAAGTATTTCAAAGATTTGCTGAAAAATGTGCTTACGTGATGAATAAATGCACAAAATTTAATAAAGTCAATAAATCTTTGACTTATTATTAAGAGGAAGGAATTTTTTTATGTAAAAACTATTTTAAATCCTTTTTAGAATATTCGAAATTTCGATTAAAATCCTGTTTTTATGGCGCCAACGGGGGACCATACATTTGTATGGAAGATTTGAGCGTTTTTTTTTTGTTTTTTTTTTCGGTGAAAAAATCATTGATTTGAAAAGTTTGGCGAAAAGCAGATACTTGTCGAATTTTAATGAATCGTTCACAAATGAATTAAATATTTTTTTTATATTTCTTTTTTAGAAAATCTTGGTAAAAACATTTTTTTTATATTTGTTACCTACACATAATTAATTTTACGAAATTTCGAGAAATTCTTTTTCGTAGTGCTTAATGTTTTTATCTGTTATAACGGCTGTTGTTCATGATGACGGTAGTCTTTGAGTATAGAATCCAGAGGTTGGCAGTGAATATTTCGAAGACAGTAGGGAAGCGTAGTTCAGGTTAGCAGTGGATACCTCGATAAAGTAGCAGAGCATAGTTCTACCTTGTGTTCTGATCATCTGACAGGTTGGCACTGGTTATTCGGAGAGAGTAATCAAAATGGCCGCTTTTATACACGTCGGATTGAATATTTCACGTCCCCTGATTGGTTAACCTTCTTTTGGGGGAACTATAAAGTGAGTCAAGTCATTTGGGTTTGCTCACTAGTATATAGTGGTACACAAAAATTGTAACAAGGGCAAGTCCTATTTTTCCCTAAAATTTCCTCACATGACTTGTCAATGAAATTCGTCTTGAGAACCCAATCTTTAACGCTTTATATCTCTTTTGCAATATCCAGCATTAACTGGCATATAAGTTAAATATTATCTAGCAGTTTAACACTCTTTTCTTTGTTTCTAACGGCATTATCTGATTCCTCGATACTTTACTTAGTTTCTGCAAGACATCTTTCTCTATTTCTCTGAGCAAGCGGATTTCTGTATCATATTTTTCGTCGTATCTTGCTACACTAGATAGTTAAATTTCTGTGCCAGCTTTATTATGACACCACCAAAACAGAGCGCAAAACTTGGGTTGCCTCTTTTGCTGACAACTATACCGCGTGCAACAGCAAAATTGTCCAAATCGTGTAACAGCATAATTGCCCGTCCCACAAAATGTTTAATATCTACTAAAAAAAAAACCCCAAAAAACTAATTATGTTCCTTTTATTTCTAGTTTTTTTTAGATAAGACGTTTTGCCATCTTGCCACCATCTTTGTTGTAAGAATCACTGAAAAATCTTTTGATTCATTCAGCCAGAAAGAGAACAGGTTAAAATTGTTTAGTGTCCCAACTGAGCAATGGTGAGAGGAAAAGGATCATTCAAGCCTTCAGTAATGCTACCAACATTCACACTCTTGTTTCCATCTTCAAACTTCATTCAAGAACCATCAAGAGAACGGTGAGTAAGTTTAAAAAAGAAGGAACAGTAAAGAAGAAAACTGGATCAGGAGGTCACCCCAGGAAGAGGGATTATCATTTCAACTCAAAGCTAAAGTGACCAATTAGAAAAGATACAATCTAATTCATAAGACGTTTGGCATACGAGAGAGAGGCTTCAGCTATGACAGTCCAAAGAGCAGTGAAAAAGACTTTAAAATGAAATCGTATGTGAAACCTGCGAGGCTCCTTGTTACTTCAGGACAGAAAGTTAGAAGGTTAGAGAGGTCAAAGATCATCTTGAATAAATTGGAAAATGACCCAGAATATATATCGCTGGATCTAACTAACGCCTTTATCCACTGTGCCATGTGTCCTCAAGGACAGGACCCAAAGAATGTGAGTTCAATACCCGGCTAAGGCAGTGGAGAACTTTCAGAGGGAAATTAACAGGAGATAACTGTAACTGACATCCATTAAACATGGCACGTGGAAGTAGAACAGTCTACCCCAATGAGCGAAATAAAGGGTTCAGTTCGACTTTCCAAACAACTGAAGAAGGCCGGAGCGTACAACAGCCGAAACGTTGTAGTAAATATGGCGACAAAGATGAGGACAATAGTCCGAATAATGTAAATAGTGTACATAATGCCTCATCTCAGAAATATAGACAGATACTGAAAAGACGAAACGTTGTAATAAATATGGCGACAAAGATGAGGACAGTAGTGTAAATAATGAACAACAGTCAAAATACAAACTTGTAGGATAGCAATTCTCTTATTCGAGAACCTTTGGGCGTGACAAATCCTAGGGACTGTTTGTAGCCTCGTTCTTCGACGTAAGTGAAGTTTTCTGGATCTGTCCCCGCGAAATAAGCTACCACAGAACTGTCCATGATTAATGCATACTGGCCTGTCCGGACCATTTTCACAATTTCCGTAATTTCCGTTTTATTCTGACTCTTTCGAATGGCGATACCAATAGTCTTATATTCCGGTTTATCTGATTCCTGAAAATATATAATGGTAATAGAGACATTGGCACCAGATTAAGTTCGCAGAATAACATTGATAAAATTATTTCATACAACTTAAAAATAAGTTTGTTTGTTTGTTTAGGTTTTACGGCATATCGACCTCAATGGGTCATTTAATGCCGACAAAAAATTTTATTGCTGGTAATATTATTTTTTCAATCTAATTCTGGAACTATTTTTCCTTCAAAAAATCCATTTCTGGTAATGATTTTCTTTCAAATATGTATCGCTGGTAATATTTTTCCTTTTTCGAAAAATGTTTAGCTCTTAATTAACATATATTTTCTTTTTTTTTCTCCAAAAATATATTGCTTTCCAAAAACGTATAGCTGATAATATTATTTTTTTAAAACAAAACAAAACGTATAGCTAGTAATATTTTTCTTGTTTCGAACGTATAGCTGATAATATCATTTTTCAAAAACGCACTGCCGGCAACATTATTCTTTCGAAAACGTATAGCTGGTAATACTATTTTTTCAAAAGCGTATAGCCGACGACCTTATATTTTTCAAAACGGCCTTTCTGTTGGACGTAGTTTATCGCCATACCCAGTACGCGGATCTAGTTTATCACCATACCCAGGACGCGGATGCAGTTTATCGCCGTATCCAGGACGCGGATGCAGTTTATCGCCGTATCCAGGACGCGGATGCAGTTTATCGCCGTATCCAGGACGCGGATGCAGTTTATCGCCGTACCCAGGACGCGGATGCAGTTTATCGCCGTATCCAGTACGCGGATGTAGTTTATCACCATACCCAGGACGTGGATGCAGTTTATCGCCGTACCCAGGACGCGGATGCAGTTTATCGTCATACCGATGGACACGGATGTAGTTTACCGTCATACCCATGGACATGGATGTAGTTTATCACCATACCCAGGACTCGGATGCAGTTTATCGCCGTACCCAGGACGCGGATGCAGTTTATCGTCATACCGATGGACACGGATGTAGTTTACCGTCATACCCATGGACATGGATGTAGTTTATCACCATACCCAGGACTCGGATGCAGTTTATCGCCGTACCCAGGACGCGGATGCAGTTTATCGTCATACCGATGGACACGGATGTAGTTTACCGTCATACCCATGGACATGGATGTAGTTTATCACCATACCCAGGACTCGGATGCAGTTTATCGCCGTACCCAGGACGCGGATGCAGTTTATCGTCATACCGATGGACACGGATGTAGTTTACCGTCATACCCATGGACATGGATGTAGTTTATCACCATACCCAGGACTCGGATGCAGTTTATCGCCGTACCCAGGACGCGGATGCAGTTTATCGTCATACCGATGGACACGGATGTAGTTTACCGTCATACCCATGGACATAGATGTAGTTTATCACCATACCCAGGACGCGGATGCAGTTTATCGCCGTATCCAGAACGCGGATGCAGTTTATCGCCGTATCCAGGACGCGGATGCAGTTTATCGCCGTATCCAGGACGCGGATGCAGTTTATCGCCATACCCAGGACGCGGATGCAGTTTATCGTCATACCCAGGACGCGGATGCAGTTTATCGCCATACCCAGGACGTGGATGCAGTTTATCGTCATACCCAGGACGCGGATGCAGTTTATCGCCATACCCAGGACGCGGATGCAGTTTATCGCCATACCCAGGACGTGGATGCAGTTTATCGCCATACCCAGGACGTGGATGCAGTTTATCGCCATACCCAGGACGTGGATGCAGTTTATCGTCATACCCAGGACGCGGATGCAGTTTATCGCCATACCCAGGACGCGGATGCAGTTTATCGCCATACCCAGGACGCGGATGCAGTTTATCGCCATACCCAGGACGTGGATGCAGTTTATCGTCATACCCAGGACGTGGATGCAGTTTATCGTCATACCCAGGACGCGGATGCAGTTTATCGCCATACCCAGGACGCGGATGCAGTTTATCGTCATACCCAGGACGTGGATGCAGTTTATCGTCATACCCAGGACGTGGATGCAGTTTATCGTCATACCCAGGACGCGGATGCAGTTTATCGCCGTATCCAGAACGCGGATGCAGTTTATCGCCGTATCCAGGACGCGGATGCAGTTTATCGCCATACCCAGGACGCGGATGCAGTTTATCGCCATACCCAGGACGTGGATGCAGTTTATCGCCATACCCAGGACGCGGATGCAGTTTATCGCCATACCCAGGACGTGGATGCAGTTTATCGTCATACCCAGGACGTGGATGCAGTTTATCGCCATACCCAGGACGCGGATGCAGTTTATCGCCATACCCAGGACGTGGATGCAGTTTATCGTCATACCCAGGACGCGGATGCAGTTTATCGCCATACCCAGGACGCGGATGCAGTTTATCGCCATACCCAGGACGCGGATGCAGTTTATCGCCATACCCAGGACGTGGATGCAGTTTATCGTCATACCCAGGACGCGGATGCAGTTTATCGCCATACCCAGGACGCGGATGCAGTTTATCGCCATACCCAGGACGCGGATGCAGTTTATCGCCATACCCAGGACGTGGATGCAGTTTATCGTCATACCCAGGACGCGGATGCAGTTTATCGCCATACCCAGGACGCGGATGCAGTTTATCGCCATACCCAGGACGTGGATGCAGTTTATCGCCATACCCAGGACGTGGATGCAGTTTATCGCCGTATCCAGAACGCGGATGCAGTTTATCGCCGTATCCAGGACGCGGATGCAGTTTATCGTCATACCCAGGACGCGGATGCAGTTTATCGTCATACCGATGGACACGGATGTAGTTTACCGTCATATCCATGGACGACTTAAATAAGAACCGGTATTGACTTTGATTTTGTTTTCTAACAAATATCGGAAAGCAAAAGGAATCTTTATATGTAGTTGCTTGTCTTTAGGATTCATAGAATTGTTGGCGCGAGTCATGGTGGCGTTGTGTAAGCCACACATGATTTGCATTGCTGACATCTTATCAACTGTTTAGCCGTGTCATGTACCTACATACTACTTCGTTCAAATTAGCCTTTAGTCATTTTGTAAATTGAATTCTAGGTAACAAAAATATTCAGTGACGGTCTTGAAACTCGACCAGGTTTTTGCTTTCTATGATAAATTGGGCTTCTTTTAACGTTACATTCGAGGACTCTCTAATAGTTGGTGGTTCAGCGGGAATTTAGGATTCACAAGCGGTCCCCAACCACATGTTTACACGCTTTTAGGATAATGTGATCCGATTTGAATTCAGTTCTTTCTACTAGGCTGGTTGCAATCGAAGGCTATAGAACCTATCCTGCCCTGCTATTTTACCCCTAGCTTCGGGGAGAAAAGATGTTTTCATATCTTTCTCAATAGTATAAGCACGTAAGTGATTGTAATCAACTCGAAGTTGTGGAATTCGAAGTCGTCTCACTGATTCCTCAATCGGAGTCGCTAACCACTGTACCTCCAGTTTCCCCACTTCATTAAAAGTTTTAAATAAAATTGCAGGCAGTTCGATTTTCAGACTTGTTGGAGTCTTTGGGTACCTTGGTGTACTAGTGAGCCAGCCAAAATGAGCTGACTCATTTTATAGTTCACCAATAGAAGTGTTAACCAATCAGAAGGCTCAAAATATTCAATGAGACGTGTATAAAGGCAGCCTTGTTTTTTTCCGGAATATTCATTGCCAGACTTTGATGTCGAAGACTGAAGAATTACGGAACAGCTGCTGCTGCTATTGGCAATATAGTCAGATCCAGTAGAGTGTCTGACTCGTGAGTGTTAACCTTTAACGTTGTTTCATTGAACAGATGGCGTACTGCGCTGGATTCTATATTCATAGACTATGGCGAATATGGTCAACAAGACTCCTCGGACGTGTGGATGGTGTAAAGGTTATTGCTGCAGAAAATGGAATCTGCGAGCCGGGTTCAGTCTCCAATCGATTCTGTTTCCTTCACTTCGAACTAATACCCTTAGAAAAGGCATGAATCCATCTTTCTTTCGCTATGCAAGGCAAACGTGGCTCACTCACCTTGAGTTGGTAACCAATCTAGGAGAAGGAAAAATCTGAATTGAAAACCAACTCCGGTATGATCTCCGTCAGGCTATTTTGCTCGAGCGATAACATTGCAGCCATAGGTGCATATGATACCCATACGATATATGGTACTCATACGATATATGTTACCCATCACGAAACTGGTCTATGGCGGTACCAGTTCATAATACCCCGACTTCTCCGACACACGGTCACTAGGGTCTTATCACTTCTGACCGTTGCTTCTGGGTGGTTGGGTCGTTATTTCTTTATACCAGCTGATAGTCGATTCGGCAAGCTTCTATCGGTCTTCGCAGCCTATATATATATATATATATATATATATATATATATATATATATATATATATATATATATATATATATATAAAGAAAGAACAGTAAGATATATATAATTACATATACTTAGTACTGCCCGTGAAAAATCTGTAAATTTCTTTTCATTTTTCGTTTCAACCTTTGGAAGTAAAGTCTGATGATCCACGGTCCTTTAAAAGGGCTGTGGTGAAATAATTTATTACATGGAACCTTAAAGTGGTCGGCTTTTATTTAATATATATATATATATATATATATATATATATATATATATATATATATATATATATATATATATATATATATATATATTAGATCCTGTAAAAGATGTATTCGACAAAGTCTGCCAGATCTCTGGAACAAGATGAAATCGACAGTACTAGTCGAATTACAAGCAGTATTATAAATAATTTCTGCCAAAGTCAGCGCTCTTATAAACAATAACAATCTGATGTCAGCCATATTTATTATTATTGATGCTACGTATGTAAATATTAGCTACAACAATAAAGGGGGTCACGGGTTTAGATAATTTTTCTGTACTTCTGCCTGGCAAAATAATTATTGCTGGGAGTGGGGACTGCTGCGTTTCGGAGGAGTCTGACGTCTGACGACTTCTTCCCTAAACGCAAGCCACCAAACATGTGACTAGCGTTTTATCGCCGGTGGCCCGCTGTCGGACCACCGGCGTGGTTGTTTCGGCAATGTTACCACTGGCGGAGACAGCTAGAGGCCCGCCGATGGCCTGCCAGTAGCTGCCACCAGAAGACCGCTGGCGTTGCCACCGGCGGCACGCCAGCGGTTCACTAGCGGCTTGCATTGCAGACAGTTTTATGTCTATACATTCTTTTTATAGATACAAATATTTAAGTAAATGCTCTGTTTATAATAAAAATGTCTTATTATAATAAATAATTATCGGACTTTGTCCATTTCATAATGTGTGACGTCATTGGTTTACATTTGGATACGCTTTGAGCAGATATATATATATATATATATATATATATATATTTTAAGCTTTTCACCCCAGGCAAGGCTGAAAGCCACTAGCACGCAAGGGGTTACAGAGGATTTGGAGCAAGAGCAGACAGAAGTGATAGAGGAAAGGATGTGGAGAAGGATAGTGGATAGATCAATGCAACTGGAGATGTCGATTGACGTTACATTTGAATAGTTGGAGATTATAGTTGTCAGGGAAACAATGAATGTACGTGAAAGAATCACGGAAAATTGTAGTTTAAAAGCAGTAAAATCGACCTTGCACACACGATCCTCTGTGGCCTAATCGGTTAAGGCATCTCAGGCTATATGACGGTTCCGTGTAGGATACAGGTTCGATTCCTGTCGGAGGACGAATATTTTCTATGAAAATTTCTCGGACATTCAGGCCGTTAAATGATGTTTAATACTGTTTCTTATAAACAGAGCATTTACTTAAATATTTGTATGGAGTGTATGATGAAATTTCTTTGGCCTTGAAATACATTGCGTCATCTGTGATTGCATCAGATTTTCATCATGCCCAGACACTATTGTTTTGACTGTCGATTAGTTGTTCTACGACCATTGTCTGCGAAGGACGTTACTCCAAGGAAGCGTACGAAAATTGTAACGCTACACGAACACGCTAGCAAGCCTTACCAGTGAGCAAATCAAAGTACTATAGAGTGGCCCGGAAACTCTCCTGATTTAAATCCAATTGAGAATCTGTAGTCAATCTGTAAGGAACGACTTCGTGGAATGGACATACGAAGTACTAACATGTGCACTGGGCCTTGTTTCATTGCAAAGAAAGAAAAGAAAATAATGGAATTATTCGTTTTGTTTCAATTAATTTGCACAAGCCTTACCAGTGAGCAAATCAAAGTACTATAGATTGGCTGGGAAACTCTCCTGATTTAAATCCAATCGAGAATTTGTGGTCAATCTGTAAGGAAAGATATACCAAGTACTAACATGTGCACTGGGTCATGTTTTACTAGAAAATGTGAAAAAAGTAAATAATAACTGAATTATTCGTTTTGTTTCAATTAATTTGCACAAGGGTATATGTGTCTAGAGGCGCACTTTTCTTTAGGTCTTCCCGGTCTAGGCTGGTTGATATTAATTTCGATGCTTAAGAAAAATAAATAGCAAGGGTTTCCACACAAGCACATGTGACCACTGAAAATAACGTTTATGATATTAAAGAAAAAGGAATTTATGTAAAAAAAAATTTCTCTACAGGGAATTAACGATAAATTGAAAAGTTTAAATGTTAAATTCTTGTTTATTAAATATTTTAACATTTTCTTAAAACAATTAAAGATGACTTACCAGGAAATAAGACCACCACGTGGATCCGGCCAACGTGATGGCACGAACAGATGCTTCTTGTGATAAATCTTCTAAAGTGTTGATGCGTGATTGAGATATGTTGATGGTAAGGAAGGCAGCCAAAAAGGCTGTGTAATAAGTTGAAAGAAGAATAACGAAGACCCACCAGAAGACGATGATCAAACGGGCTGAAATATTCTTTGGCTCGTTGCCTTGTGCTGTAGAAGTGAAGGAAGAAAGCCGAGAAAATGATTGGAAGATGCGCACAGGAAAAAGAAAAAGGGACAAAAAAATTAGATCAATCAGTCAGTTTTGTGCCGTGCGGGATACACGCTTAGGTGATCATTTTTTCCCGCAGTATGTTGCCATTTCTTTCTGCGGTAGACCAGTTGCCACCCAAGGCTATAGAACTCAGTCTGTCCTGTTATTTACCCATAGCTGGAAGAGTGAAGAGGATTCATACCTTTTGTTATGGGTCCTTACCTATAACTACAGAATGAACTCTTCCTAACACTATGTATACTACGCCTCTCAAGAGAGAGGGACGAATCGAGTCGAGCCGATAGTAGTTCACTCCAAACCAGACTGACAGTCATACTAACGCCTTTCACATCTTGTATTATTATTCCGTGTAATATATCTTCGTTATTTCTACTCTTGTTTTTGTGTTGTTCTTCCGTGGTCCTAACCTGGACCATAACACCTTTCCCAAGGGTATTAGCTCGGAAGTGAATTTCATTCAGTTATGAAATGGACAAAGTCCGACAATTATTTTAAGACATTTTTATGTTTATACATTCTTTTTATAGATACAAATATTTAAGTAAATGCTCTGTTTATAATAAACAGTATTAAACAACATTTACCGGCCTAAATGAAAAAAAATCATTAGACACTTAAACTTAATTCGCATTTAAAATCGGTACCAGTTATTGGAACAACCTTTATATGCATATCGATGGCTCTAAATGCTTCTCTAATTCGGGCCACAACACCAAATACACAATAACAACAAAATTTATAAAATTATTTACCTTGGTGGACGGTTGCTCCAAACATAAACCAAAGATTTTGATAAAAGGAGCAGTTAATGTCCATTTCTGGTTTGTCACCTTTAATTCGCATGCTTAGGCGGTTGACCAAGGTGAGGACGACACCTGTGAGCAAAATCACGCAAGGAAGCAGGCACCACACAATGGCCTCAAATGGACGGAATATCATATCTAACGCCATGCCGTCATCAACCAAACGTTTCATTAAAAATCCGACTCCGTCTTCAGTAAATGGGTGAGTGTAATCGATGACATTGAACCTCCCAGCCGTCAGAGTGATCGGACCGATACCGATGTCGATTTCCTGCGCGGGAAAAACAAAATGATTTTTAATGTAACTAATTTGAACCGGTAAAAATGTTACCCGCCATCTTTATTTGCATCGTTTAATAATCGAGCAAAAAAAAAAAAAGAAAAAAGAAAAAAAAAGGATTGCCCACATGTGATGTAACAAGTTGGTTTTGGAGATTATTAATTCTGAGTAGTGGGTTCGATCCTCAGTAGAGGCTTCATACTTCTGGCATTGAGCCAAAGGTTTGCCTGTAGGAAAACACAGGAACGAAAAATATATATGGTTTCAAATTCTGGTTTATCCATTTAAAATGGGTCTAAAATTGATTATAAAAAACATTTTCTTATATTTTTGTAAAGAAGTATCTATTTTCTAGTTTATTTTCCTAGGCTTGACCGAAAACATCTTAGATTTGAGCCAGACTTGAGTAAATTTATCAAAACTTTACTAGCAAAATATGTAGTTGACCATAGAATAACGCCAAAAAGTTGATAAAGTTTTTCGTCAAGTATATTGTCATTCGTAAAGTCCTTGAAAATGAAACGAAATCGGGGTTTTCTACTTTAATTTGATATTACTTTATTATTATTATGATTAAAAGTTTATTATTTTTAAATATTTGTTGTTGTTGTTCATCAACTTCTTCTTCTCATTATTATTATTATTATTATTATTATTGAGCGAGGGGGAGAGAATAGAACAGGTGACATGTCAAGAGATCGCAAGAAATGGGAGATCTGAATACTAAAGCAAGAAGAGAAAGAGATGGTGAAATAGTTGGCAAATGTGGACTAGGAACTTGTAATGATCACCGAGGGGAATGACTCGAGTGGTGCACGGCGAATGATCAGGTAGTGATCAACAGCTGGTTTCAAGAACAGCCAAGATGGAGATGTGGATGGAGAACTGCAGGAGGAGAAAGGATAACAAATCGACTCTATGACCATCAATAAGAGATTCAGTAATGAAGTTTCACACTGCGACACATACCCCAATGCTCAGTCAGTTCATATCTATCTATCTATCTATCTATCTATCTATCTATCTATCTATCTATCTATCTATCTATCTATCTCAGCCTATTCAAATCTATCTATCTATCTATCTATCTATCTATCTAT